>JARHVA010000285.1:365000-620000 GCA_037957365.1 Torreya grandis | reverse complement strand
TATAATGATAAATTGTTGACAAAACTCTTTGTTATAATATTTACGGATGATGATATTGAGTTCCATATAGATCTATACAATCTTTCAATTATTTGGCCAGTAATTTCTTATCTTGTGATTAGGTTTTCACATATTTCCCAACTTAAATAATTAGGGCCTAGATAGAATCTTAGTGAGTATATCCTTAGATTAAAAACCATGCTTACAAAGATGAATAAAAAATTATTTTATAGAAAATTTAAAATCATATGATCTCAGAGTTTACTCCAAATTATTAAATAAAATTAGTCTTCAATTCTTACAAATATTTTGATAATAATTTTCATGTGGTTAGAGACTATGAGATCAAACTTTTAGATGTCAACATGCTTAAATATGGGACCAATGCCTCTACCTTTAGATAGTGGAGTTAAATATCAAGGTAAATAAACATTAAATGTTAAGGCTAGATATAATACTTTTCAACCTTAGAACAAGGCCACAAATGTATCCATTATGGTAGAAAAACCATTAGACATTATAGACATTTCTAAACAAAGAGAGTGAAGATAATTTACATAGTTAATTTAGAGTCATCTAAATGTGATTAAAAGTTTCTTGAATGTTATATTATATATTTATCTCCTCATCGAGAGTTTACTCATCAATGTCCTTTCTTAAGAACAATGAAGTTAATGAATTTTTTTATTATCACAGGATATTTGGTCAATCTACGAATAAATACATAAATTTGAGGTATAATACCCAATACTTTAATTCAAAACAACCAAATATAAATACAATAGCAATATTATTTTGAATGAATTAGTTGTTTAACCAAATTAGAATCTAAAAATCTTTACCAACCCTCTTCCAAAAAATTCCACTCAATCTAAAAACTAAGATGGTGATCATATGATAACTCAAAAACAAACTCCATAGGGTTATAATGCTCATCCACATGATATATTCATTAGTGTGGTCAATCACTCATATAAGGAACTTATCTAATGTGATAATTCAAAAACAAACTTGGTAAGGTTATAATGCTCATCCACATGATAGATTCATTAGTGTGGTCAATCACTCATATAAGGAACCTCCTCTAATTAAACTTTATTACCATAAAATTTCAATTAATATGATTCTAATAATGGTCCATTATTCATTCGAGCTTTTTCATAGATACACATTAAAGTTTAAAAAAGAAGATTATGGTGGATTATGGTTTATGTATTAATGTGTGCATGGTGAAATTTATTACCAATCTTGGATATAATCAAAAGGATCTCACTAGTACCACCACAATTATTAGAGGATATAATGGCATTACTAGGTCACCACTTTGTAAAATTACATTATACATCACTTCTGGTCCAAAGACATTACTAGTTTGGTTTCATATATTACTAGATAATTGATGTACTACTGAGCTGATCATGGCTTAACCAAATGAAATCAATCCTTCCAACACTACACTAAAGTTTGATATTTATCCATGAAAAAAAAGTAATAACCATTCAAGGCACTACTTATGATCCTCCCAAACATGTTCAACATGGGGTGTTATCTAAAAATATACCAAAGAATAAATTCATATTAACTCAAGCAAATACACCTAAAATTCAATTGCCTACTCATCCACATACCATAATTATATTATTTTAGCCATCTACAACCATTTAGCGTAAAATTCCTACCAAATATATAGCCAATCACAACACCAATTAAATAAAGGAAAGTAAAGACTTACAATTATATAATGTAATCATTTGTAATAACAATGATTATAGTGAAGATGATTATAACATTGAAAATTACTATAGTGCTATGATTATACTATTAATGACAGTGATGATGATGATGCATTAGCCTTCTTGGACACATAGGTTTGAATACACCCAGATATTGAGGATGAAGACATAATTCTATCTACTTATACACAATATGATCATTTAGATAGAAGCATTAGTTAGTCTCACATGCTAACCCCATACTGCTGCACTTGAAAAATTTATTTGTACATAGTTCATTTCCTTTGCTTGCTTCAGGTCTTCTAGCAATTATTTTCCTTTATCTTTGAATGTTACATATTTATACAACTTATTATGTTATGATTACCTACATATAATTAGAGGTTATCATTTTTTACACACATTCTATTGATGAAATTATTGATTTAGATATAGTATATACAAGTTTTTGCATATGATTATGGATTCACAATTAATTAGGGGCATCCTCATGTTAAGGGTTTATATTTGATCATATATATTGATGTACCATATATCTTACATACTTCACTTAAGAGTTGTTTTGAGCTTTTTTATATGAGTGCTTTTCATAGTTATAGAGTGATTAATATTTTTCTATATTACTTACCATTTGGTGTGTCTCTCTTATTTTTTCTCAGCTTGTTATGTGTGCTTGTACTTTTTTATTCATGTGTGTTTCTTGTCTTCCCTTAGTGGATGCTTTAGTTATATAATATGTGTCACATGTTTATGATTGCTTACTTTGTATTCTATTTTTTCTCCATGTGTGACATTTTTTGAATTGCATATTCTCTGTGTAATATTCATTGATCTATTTACTTTGAGTGTGGTATGTTTTCTATGTGCTTGGTGCACTTACCTTAATTGCTATGTTTACTCCACGTTACTATGATTTATGCCAGAATCCATATCATATGTGTTATTGATTTCCTATATTTGTGTTGCCTATGTTTCCATGGATTCTACAATGCATATATTAAGGAATGGGCATGATATGATCACATGTATATTGATTAGACATTTATTTTATTGGGGCATGATATTGTCATGATTCAACTGATCCATATTTGGAAAAAACTATTACGTGTGCTTCATTTCTCATATCTTATTCATAGTTGGGCAGATTATTATTGGTGCATTTACCTCTTATACATTGGGGGATATCACTTGCACCCTCCTTTCTTACACCATATCCATGTAGGGGTAATACATTACTATGTTTGCTTATATTTATTATGCTCAAGTATGTAAGAGTCAAGTTATCTATTATCATTATGTTTTAATAAATATATCTTTGTTTGATTATACCAAAATGTGTTATAAATGAGTTTTGACATTGACATCATCTTAAGATTTTCTATGTTACACATGGTATGTATAATACATTTATTTTATGATGAGTGATATGAAAGTACATCATACACCTCAAAAGGGGGACAGATGTTCTATTTATTCTATCTTAGCTACATGATAATATACATGAGGCACACTACAAACATCTCCCCCCTCATCATTAGAGGTAAGGTTTAAAAATATAACTTAGAATGGATGGGTCCATACAAGTACTTAGGATAAAGTGAGGTGGCAAAATAGGACCAAGTTAAGTACTCAAGTCAATTAAAGTAAATGTGGGCCAAAACTAACATTATCAAGTATTCATGACCAAATTTGAGTATCTATATTCCCTTCCACTCACTCCCCCACCTGTGCCTTTTAATATAAAAATGAAATTATTAGAGTAAAATAAATGATATACCTGAGTGTGTAAAGCACACTTTGCCTTTAGGATAATTTTCCATCATGAAATGTGTTCCATAGTGAATCTTGTAATGATGTAACATTAGTCAGACACTTCCCCCCTCATAGTTGGAGGTGGTCACCAAAACATTTTTCTACTAGATTTTATAGTGAAGGAAGTCACTCGAGATGAATTGGATACTATAGAGATAATGGAATAGTTTGCATATCATTATCTATATTTATTCCTACTCTCATATTTTATTTTATGGTTTCAATAGTTTCTTGATTATCAATTTATATAAACATTGATATACTTTCAAATGTTTCCATTATGTTTACATGTATTATATATTTGACATTCATGATACAAGTGCATGAATGCTTTTTCTAAGACTCTTAGTGGCAACCAAGATGCTCCTACAAATTATGAGGAGACATGGTTTATTTTATTTTATAGGTCCTATGACCTATACTCTGGGATAAGGTAACCTCTCTCCTCCTTTTGAATTTTAGACATTTATCATATTTGGTATTAAAACTTTGAGCAAAACTTACAAGGTTTAACTATAACTACTTCTTCAAGCCCTCCCAAGTACACTTATTTATTTTACTTTAATTAATATGTACATACACAAACACAAATCAAATTACAACATTATGTAGACACCTAATTTTCGTACAATATTAGTTATTTTTTATGTTAATAACATGTTTATGTATATATGGATCATTAGTTTAGATTAAGATCTTATTAATGTGTATTACCTTGTGTTAGAACTTGTATTGCATTCCCTTCTCTTGTGTTTTCCTTATAACTATAATTTATTTTCATTTGGGTTGATGATAATACCACGATTATATCCAAAACACTTGAAAACCTATGTATCAATTATTTTTTGGTCTCAATATAACCACATATACTCTGAGATTGTCTAAAATAATATTTTAGGGTTTTTTTGGTCCCCTTGACTAGGACCAGTTTAGTTCGATCCTAGATGTTTTTATTTATGGGCCTTTTGACCCATTTTACTAGTTTGTTTGGTTTATTGTGCCCTTTTTGGGATTTTCCATCTTTTTATTATTGATGCATTTAAGAAGCATGGATAGGAGAACACACTCTAATTTATATTGGTACACCATCTACTAAAGAGCTAGAGTATGACTTCTATACAAACATTAGAATTAAATAAGTAGTGAAAGAGCATATATAATTAGTTACTAATTTATTGTATCTCATATATAAGGTTAAGGGTAAAGATATTCATATTGCATTGAATACTTTTTAAACAATGTAAATGTTGATTTCCAACTTATCAGATAACATGGGTCTGTTTGAGGTAGGCCCCTCATAGCTACTTCCATTTTTTATTATCTTGAAAGGTATCTTAGATCCAATTAGGGTTGACAAGGAGGATAAGTAATTATGGGAGGTTCATAGTTTAATTTGAAAATATACGTGAGAGGTTTTTTACAAGCAGGAACACTTATCAAAATTCATCAAAATCTGGGATCATCTAACAAGGATAAGGGTTTGTGATCATGATCAAACACTACTTACTAGGATTGACCCCATTTGATCCTAGTTTAGGTAATATCAAACCTTTGGATATTGGCTATTTTTTACACATTCTTAATTCTGCAAAAAAATTTAGGGTTTGCTCCAAGATTACTTCTAGACATGTTTTCACATGTTTCCATAATTTAAGTGTTTCTTTAAGAACTTTCTTAATCAAATTCTAAACATTTAATTAATTTTCGTAAATAAATTTGTTTGTGTTTGTGTATTTGTATATTTTAAGTAGGTCTAAATTTCATCACTATTTGTATGGTTTAGGCATAGTATCCCTTGTTCTAATTCACTTTGCCATACTACATACTACAACCATAAAACTATTAAAATATCATATTTTTATTTATATGTTTAGCAACATATATGATGGGATAAATCTAATTTTAAATATTACTTCATGTACACTAATAAATTTTAGTTAAAACTTCCTTGGTTTTATCAATTATAGATAAAGTTTGCATGATGAAGTAAAGAGGCATTTTAATATAATTGTAAAATTAAAAAAAACCCAACTATTAAACTAAAAAAGCCACAAGAGGCTAACTAGAGCATGCTCCATGCTTAAAGTGGTATAATATTTGGCAGTTGACTCAAGGCCTCTTTTTATATTGAGATTGGTATTAAAATTTCCTTCAATATCTATTACGAATAAACTATTCGCTTAGTATAGTGCTTGCACGACGTACACATTTTGTAAATAGGCCTTCAAATGGTAATGCAAGCAAATAAATTTAAATTAGATAAATAATGAATCTTAAATCTATAGCTTTTCAGTAGTATTATAGTATAGATTTAAATCTAATAGTGGTTACTATGCTTGGGTATTTCCAAGAGACTTATGACTTGTAAAAGTAAAAATCAAAGGGTCACATGAAAAACAATGATGTAAAGAAAATTCTAACCAAAAAAAAGTATAGAACTTAAAATTAAATATATATATTTAGATTATTTATACAATACTTTATTTTTTTTTAAGACTCTCTTATTATATTTATTAATTTATCATTTATTCCTTTAAAAAAAAAGAGGAGGTACGTACGAGGGTCAACCATAAAACTTGTAGTGTTTTGAGGAGATTCTTCTCACTAACAAAAATTATCGGTGGGATATTTAAAATAAAATGTGTTTATTTTAGAGAAAAAAAATTGTTTTAGTTGACTCGTAAGATAAGTTTACCTCCGACCAAGTCGGAGGCAATGGGGATGCCGCGACGTACGAACAACGTGATGCTACAAAGTCAACGCTGACGCCACGTGGCCTTTGGAGTTGCTGATTGGTCTTGTCTAAAAAGAGTCGGTGCACGGAGAGCGGAAAAGTTCTCCGTAGGTACTCTCAATTTTTTATGGAGAGTTGAAGTTCTGAATTTAGCTCCCAAAGAATTCATTAAACACTTTTATATAATTCTCGAAGGGGCAGATTTGCGCAGGACTCAAAGTTGATGAGAATTCCAATGTTGTTTAGGTTTGGACGGTAAACGAAAACAGTGACACGTCCGTAATTCCCTCCATCGAATCAGAGGTATACAGAACTTGAAGCTTGTCTTTTCCTCTGTCGATTCTTCTCTCTCCTACAAATTCCAGTTTTGACATGGAGAAACTGTGTAGTATTGTATCAGAGTATTCAGCAATGAGTCAGTCAATGTAATTAGTTTGTGAGTGTGGGTTAAGTTTAGGTGATATTCAGTATCGAAGTTAAATTCAGGTGTTATTCAATATCGAAATTTGTAATTTGATCCAAATAAAGTGCTGCAATGACGCATAAATCTGAAAATCCTAAAGACAATCTACAATTGTGCAGCCGTAGTGTGGAGAATCGGCTAAAACTGAATTTTGATGTATATGATAAATGTCCTGAGGCTGATCCTTATTACGACCAGCCAGAGCGTCATGAGGTCAGTATTGAATTTCAATTGTACTGTGTTACGATTTGGGTATTTCTCTGTCTATAGCTTATTCGGACGATAATGAGTTCAGGTTGTGGAGGAACTGGTGCAGTTAGGCAGAATATCGGGCCCAATAGTAGTGATGGGACTGCTCCTCTACTTGAGAGGCATGATATCCATGCAGTTCCTCGGTTACCTCGGGGAGCTTGAGCTGGCGGGAGGCTCTCTGTCAATCGGGTTTGCAAACATAACCGGTTATTCAGTTATTTCCGGTTTGGCCATGGGAATGGATCCCGTATGCAGTCAGGCCTTCGGAGCAAAACGATGGAGTCTCATGGGCCTCTCTCTTCAGAGAACGATTCTCGTTCTTTTATGCGCAGCGGTGCCCATCGGCTTACTGTGGTTGAACATGGAATCGATTCTTGTGTGGTGCGGGCAGGACGAGAGTATCGCCAGGATCGCGGGTATATACATTGTGTATTCTCTCCCTGATCTTATCGCTCAGTCATTCCTTCATCCGATGAGGATTTACCTTCGAACTCAGAGCTCTATCCTTCCGCTCACAGTGTCTGCAGCCGTAGCTCTTGTCTTTCACCTCCCCATCAATTATCTTCTAGTGGTGTATTTCAGACTATCCGTCCGCGGTGTCGCCCTGGCTGCGGTGTGGACCAACTTCAACATTGTTATATGCTTGGCCTGTTACATATGGCTCTCCGGCCTTTATGCCAAATCGATGCCCGCCCTGTCTAGAGAATGCCTGAAAGGATGGGCGTCGTTTCTGAGATTGGCAGTCCCTAGCTGCGTGTCGGTGTGCTTGGAGTGGTGGTGGTACGAATTCATGATACTTCTGTGTGGACTGTTGTCAAACCCTAAAGCAACAGTAGCGTCCATGGGGATTCTCATCCAGAGTACGGCGTTGCTTTACATATTTCCATCGTCGCTGGGCGTGGGAGTTTCGACGAGAGTGGGAAACGAGCTCGGTGCAAATAGACCCTCCAAGGCCCGGATGGCCATGACGGTAGCAATTGGATGCTCAGCGCTGCTAAGCTTCATAGCCACGAGCTTTACAGTAACAGTGCGTCACAAATGGGGTAGACTATTTACTCAAGATGCACAGATTTTATCGCTGGTTTCCTCTGCGCTGCCCATAGTGGGGGTGTGCGAGCTGGCGAATTGGCCCCAGACAACTGGCTGTGGAGTTCTCCGAGGCAGCGCCAGGCCTGCCATTGGCGCAAACATCAACTTGGGCTCCTTCTATTTGATCGGGACTCCCGTTGCACTGATATTGTGTTTCTGCTACGGATTTGGATTTGTGGGTCTATGGCTGGGCATGCTGGTGGCGCAAGCCTCCTGCCTTATTCTCATGTTGTTCGTATTGCTGCGGACGGACTGGATTGTGCAGGCGGAAAGAGCCACGGAGCTCACCGCAGAAAGTCCAGCGGAGCAGAAGGTCGAAGATAAATCAGTTTCTCGTACACATGAAGAAACTTTGGCTCTCTTAGAGTTGCTTACTGAATAATTTCCAGACATTCAAAAAAATCATTGAAAAGCCATAGCATACTCTTGTGAAAAAAATGTTTTGTTAATGACAAGCCAAGAATATCAAGCCCCATTCACATTTGATGCCACAAAAAGATATATCCTTTTCTAGGTTTTTGTAAATTATATATATTGTTTTTATTAAGGTTTACTTGGTCCAATCTTCTTCATGGATCTCATGAAATGTTCAAACTGATTGTCAGGGCCACGATTTCTGTCCATCATTCTTTTTCTTCACTTCTTATTTATTTTTTAAAAATTGGTAGAAGTTTTATTGGATATTGTTCTTTCTGATTACTTTTTAATTGATTTAATGGGAAGAACTTGTGTTTCTGAAAGGGTAAGTCTTTGGGCTTGTATACTGTAAATTAGTTTTGAGAGTATAATCAAAATCCCTGATAAAATGACTTTAATTTTTTTTAATTTTTAAATGTTTTGGAAATATAAGACAATCTCATATAAATTGTAAATTACCTTACAAATTATAACTAAAAATATTATAAACGTTAAAAAGACTATTCTATTCCAATCTAATTCG
This sequence comes from Torreya grandis, assembly GCA_037957365.1. NCBI lineage: Eukaryota > Viridiplantae > Streptophyta > Pinopsida > Cupressales > Taxaceae > Torreya > Torreya grandis. Next base: position 610,977 of record JARHVA010000285.1, on the reverse strand, counting down.
ATTTCATATTAAATTAAATTTCAAATACGATACTTCTTTACCGTATCATGGTCCCAGTCTCACCCATATCCAGCGAATTTGGAATTTAGTTCCATGTACCTCAGGGAAAATTGAATGGATTGAATGGTGGTATGATGTTATTACTTTCAGTACTCATTTTTGCTATTCCACTTGCCTGTATTATGTGCAGGTCTTATTCCGTGATGACTAATGAGCTAAGTCATGCCACGTCTGCCCTAGAACTTCAACCATTTCATGAATCTCTCCAAGAGAATAATCAGTTACGAAATTACATTTAGTCGATTGTTGATGCGTATAACGCTCAGTTTAAGGTTGGAGACAAGACTTAGAAGGATTATTTTCAGACGTTGCGAATCTGAGCAGATCAAAGCTATCGGAGAATTTGATCATTGACTTGCGAACTTGTTTAAGATTTTCTTTTCTTTTTCAAAGCACAAGAGTCTTATCCTGCACACTAGGAAGCTCTGAACGCCAATGCTTAGATGTTATGCCTTGTCACCTTTGGTAATCTCAGTGTATTGGAAATGATTGATTCTTAACTTTAATTTAACTTCATGAAGTTATCTTGAACATAAAAAATGACAAAGAAGCTAGTTTTGATGGGGATTTCGAATTTTACAAAATCTTCGTAGGTACTTTAGAAAGATGATTTTTATCAAATTTACAACAAAATCTTCTTAGGTACTTTAGAAAGATGATTTTTATCAAATTTACAACAAAATCTTCCTAAGTACTTTAGAAGATGGTTTTTTATCAAAGTTACAAAGAAGGATTTAAAAATAAATAATTAAATAAATAATTGAAATTATTAGTAAAGGTTTACATAAAATTTATATATAAAATTGGTGATCTTAAGTTGATTTGTAATTGGTAGTCAATCATATTGTTTAAGATCTACAATATCATTTCTAAAGTTTTGTCATCGTAAATCTGAAATTTTCATCTACTCCTTATTAAGTATGATCAAACATGTTTTGTGAAAATAAAATACATATTAGGCATTATAATACTTATTTATGAAGGGACGGAATTGGCCCACAAGTCTAATCAACAAGCTATTTTCTTTAAGATAAGTTTTTAAAAGGCTATGATCACATAGAATGGCCATTTGTCCTTGTTATGCTTCGACCTTTAATGTTTGAAGCCAATCTTATTCATTCAATTTAAATGTTATTTATTGATGTTGTAACTTTTGTATATGTTAATTATGTGTTTGAGAAATTTATTCTTTTTCTCTCTATTCATTAAGGATGTCCTCTTGCCCATACACGTTATGTGCTTCCTGTTAAGGGATTTGGATATTTGCTTACTAATTTTGTTTACAAATGACTTGTTACATAGTTTTCGCTTTTAGCCGAGAATTATCCTCAACTATAAAATAGTCATTTTGTTCATGACTCTATTCTCACTTTAATTGAAGAAGGAAAAATATTAGACATGTAATACATTGTATTAATACTTTTTATCTAACCTCTCACTTCAAGATCCAACAAGGAAAAATAAAATGCTTTAGGAGTTTCTTTGCTCCCCTTCATCCATGGCTTCAAATATTTTATTTGAAATGACTAAAACATGTTATAGTATATTTATTTATTTATATTCATTTTTCCTTTCAAGCCACCCCTTCCATGTTATGGAGGTATGCCATCAAGAGTGTAGAAAAGAAACTTTATTATTGGATTATCAAACTACTTTCTTTGACTATTAAGTTTCAAATTTGTTCCAAAGTTGTCACTAAAACTCACACTTACTTCTCATGTTGGATGAATTCTAAGGCCTCTCATTAGAATCTTATAAATCTTCTTAGGGCATTATTATGAGAAAATTATAAAAATGGTAAAGGTTCCATCGTGTGGCTTGAGAATACATCTAAGAGAAGCTAGTGGTATGAGTTTTATTGATTTTTAGAGACAAGACACTGCTTTATATTTGTTCCCTTTTGGAAGATTCTTATAAGACCTAGTGTATCTTTGTTGGAAGTGTTTATGGTAGATATATGTGGAAAGACTTAGGGTTTTAAACATGATTATTATCAAGTTCGAATGGCGTCCCATTTTATAAGGTGTTGTGGGTTCATTAACTTAAACTCTTTAGATGAATCAACCACAATATTTATGATTTACTCTCCAATGCCAATTTTTCTTAGCTATCTTGGTTAAAATCAAAATCTCTATTCCACCTTCATAATAATGCTTAGGTCTAATATTTTAAAGAAATGATTAAAGTCGTACCCACAAAAATTTTGTCTTGAATTTTAGTGAATTTACTTTGAAGATAGGGGAAAGACAAAATGTTTTATTTGAACCCCCATTTATCAATTATACTTTGATTAAGGGATATGAGTGGATCTCTTTTCAAATTCCCTTGTTTCCAAGTTTATAGTAATGACCTCCTTAATCTTCTACTCACTCTTCATGCAGGAGGCTTCATACTATATGGAATGCCAAATTACTGAGCTCAAACATGCTCACATTTTTGGGGTGTCAACTATACCATGGTTTTCCCTTAGGAGATCATCCATTTCACTTAGGTGTTTCTCACCCCAAGCATCTTTTCTTTGGTCAACTTGAGAATTTGAAGTATTTTTTAAGTTTTTCATTAAATCTTAGTAGGCGTGGACATGGATTCTTTATTTTTTTCAAACCGTTTACCTAAAATATTTACATGATGGATTATTATTAGGGGCATTCTTTACCCAAAAAAATAAGATAAATTTGGAATATTTTTTGAGTGAATTTTTTCTTGTTTATATGGAAAGAAAAAAAATCCAAATTTAACTAGTCATGAGCTCCTTAGTCTTCTACTCACTCTCCATGTAGGAGGCTTCATACTATATGGAATGACAAATTATTAATCCTAAGCATGCTCACATTTTTTGGGTGTTAACTATATGTGGTTTTCTCTTAGGATATCACCAATTTCACTTAGGTATTTCTCATGACAAGCATCCTTTTTTGGGTCAACTTGATAATTTGAAGCATTTTTTGATTTTTTTCATTAAAGCTTAGTAGGTGTGGACATGGATTCATTATTTTTTCAAATTATTTACCTAAAATCTTTACATGGTGAATTATTATTATTAGGTATTGGCATTTTTTACTTGAAAAAATTAAATAAATTTGGAATACTTTTTGATTGAAAATTTTCATCTTTATATGGAAAGAAAAAAATCCAAATTTAACTAGTAATGACCTCCTTAGGATTCTACCCATTATTTATGTAGGAGGCTTCATACTATATGGAATGCCAAATTATTATGCCCAAGCATGCTCACATTTTTTGGGTGTCAACTATACCATGGTCTTACCTTAGGATATCACCGATTTCACTTAGGTGTTTATCATCCCAATTATCCTTTTTTGGGGTCAATTTGATAATTTTAAGCATTTTTCAAGTTTTTTCATTGAAGCTTAGTAGGCGAGAACATGGATTCATTATTTTTTCAAATTGTTTACCTAAAATATTTACATGGTGGATTATTATTATTAGGGATTGGCATTTGTTACTTGAAAAAAATAGATAATTTTGGAATAATTTTTGAGTGAAAATTTTCTTATTTATATGGAAAGGAAAAAATCTAAACTTAACTAGTAATGACCTCCTTAGTCTTATAATCACTCTTCATGTAGGAGGCTCCATACTCTATGAAATGCCAAATTATTAAGCCCAAACATGCTCACATTTTTTGGGTGTCAAAGTATACCATAGTTTTCCCTTTGGATATCACCCATTTCACTTAGGTGTTTCTCATCTTAAGCATCCTTTCTTAGGTTAACTTGATAATTTGAAGTATTTTTCAAGTTTTTCATTAAAGATTAGTAGGCATGGACATGGATTCATTATTTTTTCAAACCATTTACCTAAAATATTTACATGGTGGATTTGTTAGAGGTATAATCAGTGAGAGGGGGGTTGAATTAGTGACACAAGATATTCAATCCAATTACAAACTCTTCAAAGCCTTAATCATTCAACACATATAACCATGAGGCATACACTTCATTCATAACAATGAACATGAAAGATAAAGCATGATCAAGCACATAACACATGACATATGTGGGAAACCCTCTTGGGGAATAAAACTCACTAGACCTTGCAAGATGGACTACAGTCCTATAATGACAAGATCTAACATTTAGACTAGAATCAACTAATCAAAGAGCACCCACTCTTTAATTTAGTCAAACACCCACTTGACCTTTAGCTAGATCTAACTATCAAGGATGCTACAACCCCGTAGACAACCAAGCACCCACTCAACTACCTTGAAACTCAGATCACCTTGAAAACCTATTACTACTCTTCAATTGATGATGATCTCCTTTATTTTCACTCTCTTGGCTTTACACTCACTCTAGCCTTCACACCCTCTCAATGAATCCAAAACCACATTTTGGATCACTTTACACTTATTCATATATACTCAAATAGAAACCCTACAATAACTCTATCAAAACATCAGAAACATAACCAAATGGTTATATTTACATACATCACACTCCTTTTTTCCTTAGTTCATTCATGAAGATCACACTATACACTCTCTATACTTCACTCATCCTCAATCTACAAACTGGCATGATCATTGTTATGACATCAAAATTATGACCTATAGGTCATACACATTATCCTCAACATACTTTGATATTAATTCCATCAAATAGGCACACTCCCACTTCTCTATCCTTCACCTCTCAACTCTATATTCCACACATCAACTCTTGAAACCATCACCTTTGGTTTCATTCTTTATAGACACTTCATGAATATCATCTTCTTGGTTAGCCATTAGACTTGACTTAACCCTTAAGGATTATATTACACTAAGACATAGATCAATACCACCCTAATAGGTTGACCATAGCATCCATGGGTCACCTTTAAGTAACTACACATTTCAATTAGGCCTTAGTATCCCTTATAGGTATCATGGAGACCTATTCACTCCTTTAGTACTTCATCAAGAAAATTAAAAACACAATACCAATTAAAAATGAATATATCCACTCTACATGACTCCTAAGACACATTAAAGTGATTACATACATCACTACATTCCTCTTTACATGTAGAATCTACTCAAACATTAGTCTTGTACACAAGAACACCATGAATGAACAAATAATCACCTTTTAAGCATTTAGTCATACTAAATATGGATTGTTAAAACCTATAAAATCCACATATATTATCCTTATGGAGTATAAAATACTCTCTAATAGTTAATTTACCTTGAAATAACCAAACACCATCAATACAAACACAAACATCCTTCTCGGGTCACTTACAAATGATGGTCAAACTCATAATAAAATTTGGATATTAATAATTAAAATTTCACAAATAATCAAACTTTATAAATAATTTTTATGGATGTGCCTTGGATTCCTTTACGACTCTCCTTTTTACTCCATCAATAAATTCTGCCATATACTCAAGATATAAGCAAAACAATATAGTTTGGTTTTTCCTTTGTTAAGTTAAATTCCAATGATCACTATGTACCAGAAAAGATTAATACACATGTATTCATATCATGACACATATAATATTGATCAAATACACTCTGTTTATCTCCTTAGGATTTTCTTAGCTTTAACCTTTAATGTTATTCATTGATCTTTGATATGTGCTTCCAAGATTATGAGACTTGGTAGTCTCGCATGCCTTCTATGGACCCTACTATCAATATATATGCACTTATGCCACTTGGAAGAACCAATTTCATTAAATTCACTTTGATTTCAGTCTCTATATGCACTTATGCCACTTAGTATTCCCACGTGCAATCTTAGGATCCTTTGACTTATTGACATTGTTCTCATCATTATATCTCCATCTACATGATAAATTGCATGTTGTTGATCCTTGATCCTTGATCCAAATGATTGATCTAATTGATATATATTATGACAATTTTAATCCTTGTATAAAGGTCACTCAATATTAAAAATTTGGCTAAGTATGGGAAACACTGCAATCTATGTAGAAGGCCAACTTTACACCTCAATATCTTTTGCTATACACAACCTTATGACCTAAAAATTGGACCATAAAAACTAGGATCAAACCTAAAAACTACCATGTGACCAAATACTTTTGACATATTTACACACGTGAATTCTAACATCATTAATTTGCTCACTCAACCTGATTTGCCCAGATGACTATGAGAACCTAGACATTTATATGACTGCTCTAATGAATTAATTTCACTTCAAAAAGAACTCTAAGAAATCATAAAACCTCATATGACCTATGAAATAGGAACATACCATTAATAACATCCATCGTCTTCCTCACCAAGTCAAAAATTGAATAATTATGCAAGAATACTGAAGCATATTGAAGCATACTTTATCATTGTCATTTTAGTACACAAGACACCTCATGAACATTATTTGCCACATTATGGACACATAATTGAAAACACCTCAATAATATCCCCATTTTTCATTGTTGTCAAAACCAGCACAATAATTATTCACATACTCCTACTTTATTTGCAAACACTTTATCCCCCTTTAACACAATGACAAAGTGGGCACTAGATAATCCTAAGGACCTAAAAAGACTTCAAGGATGAATAAAAAGAAATGACCACCTGTAAGAGATGATACAAACTCCTCCTAACACTGTGCATACCACTTCTTACCTTGAGCTTCTCAATCATGCTCCAAAATCAACACTCTTCTTAACCATACACAACTTTTATGAAGACAAAACACACATGAACACCAAAAACTGGTTGATCTCACTTTGAAAACATTAAGAGGGATTCCCCTTAAGTCACCTAAGCTTAGGCACCGTTTGAGAAACTTTAGACCATATCTAACCATAATTAGAACATCTCACATATTCTCCCCTTCACATCATGCATAACTCTTCAAGCCTTTCAAACTATCTAAGCTATCTCCTCGCTAACTCCGTACTCCACCTGGATCATGATATCTTCAAAATGTCTTCTTAAATAATTATATTTTGACACCTATAAACCTCCATACTCTACCTATAGACCTTTAGGATAAAAATCCTTGAACACAACTTGAACACACATACTTATTTCTCCATAAGAAATATATCTCCTAAGAAGCATAGACAAAGACACATTAACCCACAATGTCCTAGAACAATGTGAAACTAGGAGTTGACCATATCTCCTCATATTCCTTCTCCTTCTTAGACATATAAAAATTATAGTTATTATTTTTCTTCTTATCCTTAAGATAAACAAATTTTTCATCCACTACAACATTATTCTTCTCTTCTAATATTATATTGACAATACATAGAGATACCATAGATTCATAATATACCTTTTCACTTGAAGTATTCATCCTATAGTTCAGAACCTCATCACTAGGCACTGAAAACTAATGTTCTTTGTATGAAACATGCTCAACAATAATAGGTTTTTTACTCAGATCCATACACACCTCAGAACTAGCCTTAAATAACACTTTGGTCTTCTCCTTGAGTTTTGTCTCTTTATTCACAACATGAGCAGACAATGAAAGGTCTTATCACTTTTCAACCTCTATAGCATTCTACACCACAACGAAAAAACCACTTGGACTTGTAGATTCATTATGACTCACATTTTTCATCTTTGGTCTCCATGAGTTAACTTGTCTTCTTCCTTGCACTCTAGAAGTCTGATTGAACTTATTTTGACTTGATGGCCTTTTCTTGCAGAACCTAGAAATGTGACCAATATTCTCACAATTGTAGCAAATCATTCTTCTTAAAGTAAACTCAACTTTCCTTACCTAATTTGGACAAAATATTGTAATGTGTCCTATGTCATAACAACTAAAACACTCAACTTTTATCATGCTATTTGACTGATGATTCCACTCATTCTTAGTAGGTTTTCTACACTCTCTATCCCTATAACCAAATTGATTGAAAATATAATAGTAACCATTGAAATTAGCATACCTCAATGCATTTATTAATTTGATGTGATTTTTCTTCATTCTATCAGTATCTTCATTCTTTGACTGATGATTGACCTTTCAAGTCTGATCCTTCTTGTTCACATTAGCCTTCACATTTTCTTGATTTGTAACTTTTTGTTTTTCTTTATAACCAAGTCTAGTTCTATCACTAGGATGATTTTGACAATTTAGAATGTTGTCTAGATTATTTGAGCTCTTTTCAAACCTTAAAAATGACTTCACCTTACTAGACATCTTCTCTAATTAAGATTTAAATGACTTTAATTCAATCACATACCTTAAGTACTCATCTTCTTGAGATTTTAGGCTTGTAGACATAGTTTCCAATTGACTATTGAGATGATTGACTATACCTTCATTCTCCTTGTAGTCATCATCCATTCTAGCCTCGTACATAATAAATTAATCCTTATATTACTTCATTTTTGATGTCAACTTCTTGGTATTCTTCTTCTCGATCTTTAGATCTTTAAGGGCATTCATCAACTTAGTCTCATAGTCCTTGTTTTCTTCATCATCTATATCACTCCAAGTAGAATCTTCTTGATATGAGCAACTTCTTTCTCTCACCATGAAAATAACTTCATCTTAAAAAAGACCATCATGTTAATTATCAAACTCAGAATCATTGTCTTCACTCTCATCTGATGAGTTGCAATGTTTATTGGTGTAGAGGTTCTTCTTGTTCTTGAAAGACTTATTATTATTGTCATTCTTTTTGAATCCTTTCATCCTCTTATCAGACTTTAATGTATTCTTACCTTCATCTTGGATTTCGCCATGCTTTTCATCATCATTCTTCTTATGCTTATAAGGGCTCTTATTAGCAAAGTGTCCTACTACTCCACAATTGAAGCATTTAAAGGGTAGTTTACCCTTATACTTGCCTAAACCTAATTTTAATTTCCTTATAAATAAAGTAATTAATTCATTATCATCAATATCAGATATGTCATCCTCCTTCAGTTCCTTACTTTGAGTTCTTTTCTTTTTTGGCTTCATTTCTATCATGAATGCTACTTCCTTCTTTGGTAGTTTGTCCTCATTGACTCTCATCTCATAGGTTGTAAGAATACCATGCAATTCATCCATCTGAGTAAGATCATGACTTTCTTCTATAATAGATACTTTTGAATCAGACTTGAGGGAGAGAGACCTTGATATCTTTTATACTACAATATCTTCTTGATTCTCTCTAAGACCTCTGATAATTTTCACAATCACATCAACTCTCTGTAGAAAGGATGCCACAAAATATTCTTTCTTTATCTTGGGACTCTCAAATTATTTTGAGTGAGTTTGTAACTTGGCCAATTTGACCTTTGAATTACATACATAAATGATCTACAATTTGTCCCATATATCTTTGGTAGATTCATAGTGGATTACCTTAGTGTAATCAATTTTTGAAAGACCACAAGTGATGACATTCATTACCTTGGAATTGTTCTCACACAACTTCTTAATATCTACACTAGTTGGAGGAGTAGGGGGATGAACATCCATCCACAATAGATTGTCAAATGTCAAACCATAGTGACATGATGTAGGTCTTCATCTGTGAAATCTAAAAAATATAAATGGACCCATTGAACATTGGTGTTTTCTTAGTGAAAAAGCCTCCTTACATTTAATGTCAACCCATATTGTACCTTGGATCACCTTCAAGTTATTAAACTTGCAAATAAGGTTATGTTTTGATACCAATTATTAGAGGTACAATCACTAGGGGGTTAAATTAGTGATGCAAGATATTCAATCCAATTCCAAAATATTCAAACCCTTAAGCATTCAAAACATAAAATCATGAAGCATACACATCATTCATAATAATGAACACAGAAGATAAAGAAAGATCACTCACATAACACATGACATATATGGGAAACCCTATTGGGAAATAAAAACCACTGAACCCTACAAGATATACTATAGTCCTATAATTATAAGATCCAACATTTAGACCAGTACTAATTGATCAAGGAACACTGACCCCTTAATTTATTCAAGCACCCACTTGACCTTTAGCTAGATCCAACTCACAAAAAGGACACAATCCCATAAACAACCAAGCACCCACTCAAATACCTTGAAACTTAGATCACCTTGAACATCTATTTATACTCTTTAACTAATGATGACCTCTTTTTTTTTCACTCTTTTGCCTTTACACTCACTCTAGCTTCACACCCTCTCAATGCATCCAAAACCACCCTTTGGATCACTCTACACTTTTTCACAGATACTCAAATAGAAAACCTATAATAAATCTATCATAACATTATTAACATGACCAAAGGGTCATACATTTATACCTCACACTCCTCTGATCCTTAGTTCATTCACCAAGCTCTCACAATCTTCACTTTTTCTTCGCTCACACTATACACTCTCTATAATTCATTCATACTCAAACTAAAAACCTATATGATAACTATTATGACATAAAAATTATGAACTATAGGTAATACACACTATCCTCAACCTACTCTACTCTTCAATCAATCCAATATGCACACTCACACTTCTCTATCCTTTGCCTCTCGACTCTATATTTCACACATCAACTCTTGAAACCATCACCTTTGATTTCACTCTTTATAGAGCCTTCATGAATATCATCTTCTTGGTTAGCCATTAGACTTGCATTAACCCTTAAGGATTATATTAAACTAAGGCATAGCTTAATACCACTCCCATAGGTCAGCCATAACATCCATGGGTCACCTTTAAGTAGTTATACCTTTCAATTAGGCCTTAGTAGCCATTATAGGTCTCATGGAGACCTATTCAATCCTTTAGTACTTTATCAATCAAATTAGAAACATAATAACACTTTCAAATGCATAGATCCACTTTACATGAATCCTAAGACACCTTCAAATGATTACATCCATCACTACATTCCTTTGTACATGCAAAATCCAGAAAATCATTAGTCTTGTACATAAGAACACCATGAATGAATAAATATTCAACTTATAAGCATTTTTTAATATTGAATATGGATTTTTCAAACCTTTAAAATTGACACAAATTATCCTCATGGATTCTACAATACTATTCAATAGTTAATTCACCTTGAAACAATCAAACACAATCAATACAAACATAAACATCTTTCTTGGGTCACTTGCAGAAGATGGTCAAACTCACATTAAAATTTGAAGATCAATAAATAAAATTTTACAAATATTCAAAAATTTTAACCAATTTTAATAGATTTATCTTGGAGTCCTTTACAACTTTCCTTTTTACTCCATCAAGAAATTTTGCCATATGCTCAAGATATAAGCAAAACAATATAGACTTATTTTTTTATTTGTTAATTTAAATTCCAATAGTCACTGTGTAATGAAAAAACTTTAGACACGTGTCTTCATCTCATGGCCCCTATAAACTTGATTGAATATGCTCCATAAATCTCCTTGGGGGTATCCTATATTTATGCTTCAACACTGACTGTTGATCTTTGATATGTGCTTCCAAGATTATGACACTTGGTAGTTTTGCATGCCTTCTGTAGACCCTGATGTCAATCTCTATGTGCTTATGCCACTTGGTATCCCTGCATGGATTCTATGTATTCTAATTTTAATCTCCACATGTGATTATTCCACTTGGTATTCCCATGTTTAATCTCAATATCCTTTAATTTATTAACCTCGTGATCACCGCTAGATCTCCATCTACGTGATCATTCATGTGTGTTTCTCTCAATTTTTTGATTTTCTTAATTTTTTTTGTTGAAAAGAAAGAAACTAGGAATGAAGGGTGTGAAAGAATACCTATTAAAGTACACACATTGAATCTAGATGATTATGGATAAATATTATTTGGCTAGGGAAGAATACCTGCAAATAAGAAAACATTAGCACAAAAACTTATTTGTTAGACAAGTAGTTGGGTGGATTTCCTAGCGTGAGCTAGATCCTAGAAGCAAAAGCTTTCTAGGAGGTTGTCAATCCACCTTATCAAAAACACTTAAGTTGGAATGATAAAAGTAGATTTTACATAAAAATATAAAACAAATGATACTAAAATAACAAATAACTAAATTTGATACAATAAAGTTAAATGCTTTGCAAAAGATAACTAAATTAACGCAATAGTTTAATTAATGCTAATGCTGAAAATTGGTAAAGGTTATGGTTTTGGTTTGGTAAAGTGGTGAGGGTCAAAAGGATTGTTTTTTGGGTTTGGGTATATGGTCAAGGATAAAAGTATACAAAGGGATGAATAGATAAATGAGGTGAATAAGTAAATATGGCAAAGGAATAAGAAAGGTAAAGATGGCAAAGAGAGAAAAAAGGTAAATGAGGCAAAGAGGTGAATGGGATAAAGGGGATAAATGAAATAGAAATATCCAAAGGGATTAAATGGGATGAATGGGATAAAGAGGAAGAGGTTAAGGGTTCAAGAGTATGGAGGTTAAGAAAAGAGAAGGCTAAAGGGAAATAAAGAAAGAACTGAAATTACAAAACAAAGTAAATTACCTCAATGTTGTTGAAGTGGCTTGAAGATGTTGATGATGGTTGAATATTGATGAAGCTTGAAGCAATTTTGGTAGAGCTTCATTGCTTTGATATTTTATCCTCCAAGATGATGATGACCTCTAATATGATGACCTCCTCTAAAAAAACTTGCAGTAATATGCTAAGAACAAAAGACTAACTTGCCACTTAACCTTGGGTGAAGGAGATGGGGGTATTTATAGCATTTTTGTGTGAAGAAACATTCCAAAATAGAGGAATAGTGAATCAATTCGAATTTATCTAAGTGGGATCATGATTTAGTCAAGGTGAGGTGTGTGAGGATTCCTATGTGGGTTGGTGAGTCTCCAAGTTTGAATGGAAATCATGCACATGGGTTTGAATGAGGATTAAAGATTTCTCCCCATACTTTCTTGCTTTCACACAAGCACGTAAAGGGGTGGCACACCAAATTTGGTGCCATTTTCCATGTGGGGGATGAAAAGTCCAAGGTGATGTTGGTGGAGATTCCCATGTGGGTTGGAAAGTCTCTCATTTAGGTTGGTGAGCCTCCATTTGGGCTAAAAGGTCAAAAATGGGTACCCTTTGTCTTTCCCGAAGTCTTAAAGAGGTAGGTATCTCTTTTTGAAGTCTAATTTCATGTGGGAAGACAAAATACATGTTGAATAATGACCCCTTCAGGGGGAATTCACCAAATTTCAAGGGGGGGGCCTTGTGATTCTTGAATGAGGTCATCAAGCACTTTGGGAAGGGTCCCAGGTGGGGTATGATCTCCCACATTAAGCCACCTCACTTCTAAGCCACGTCACTTACCATATCACCTCCAAATCACATGCCATGTGACTTATCATGTCATCATACCATGCCATCATGAATAGTGATAGTGGGTCCCATAGTGAATAGAAATAGTGAATAGTACTTTCAAAAAGTAATTTTGAACGATATTTGTGACTAGGAGAATAGTGATTTAGTTAGGTTAAGGGGGGTTTGGGAAGGTTTAAGAAGTTTTAGGGGAGTTCAAGGCATTTAGTCATTAAAAACTATAAATGTGTAGTTTTTTGGTGTCTACATTTTGCCCCTTTGTGTTATGCAGCTTTGAATTAGCAAGCTGCAAAACAAAAATAAATCACTTGGTTGAAGGTCAAGGTGCCCTAAGTATGGGAGGAGGTATTCCCACTCAAAACAAGAGTTGATGAGGACATGTTTAATCAAGTGTAGATTTGATAAGTATTTGATGGGGAGGCACTAGGTGGTGCCATATGGTGGTTGGGCATGTGAAACGCTAATGGGTTCACAAAATATAACTAATTGAAATAGTCAAGATTATGCAGAGACTAAAGGTGCCAATATTGATAACAAAAAGGTCAGGTTCTAAGATAAATGACAAGGTAATCAATCCCAAGCATTAGTCATAGCTGATCGAGTTAGTCTTATCAAGGTTCCTAAATAGGGTCAGTGTTGACTCAAGTATCCAGGGTAGGAAGTGCTCCTAAGAAAACACAAATGGTCTAGTTTTAAATAATGTGGTGAAAACATTTAAAAGTTTAACATGGCAAGATTAGTCATTATGGTAAAAATTTATTACAAAAAACACCAATTTTTTAGATCAAAAGCAACTGAATTCAAAATGGACATGGTGAAATCATGGGTGGTTTGGGTATGGGTTAGAAGGGGATGGTTGAAATGACTCTAGATGCACATGGTGAGTGGATGCTACCTACATAGTTTTATGGATAGAAATTCAAAAATAACTTTAGGCCAAATGTCATTTTTTTGAGGTGAAGGGTGTTGGTTAATGTGGTTACCCTAATTTGATATGTAGGTAGGTTTGGGTGAAGGATGTTGGAGAAAGGGAAGCTCCAAAGGGTGAAAAAGATGGTTATCAAATAATTTATGATGGGTGTGTTAGAAATGGTGGATGATATTACATAGGATGTAATTAGATGATTGCGTCTACTATGCAAAAGGAATCTACAACCATGGATAAGTAGGTTGAAGAATGAAATTGTGGCCACCTTTTTAAAGAAAAGAAAAGGGAGAAATATACTATACCAAGCTTTGGGAAATCTAGAACTAGTCAATTTACCATGGTGATCTGATAAGTTCTTTCATCACCATCCAAATAAGTTGACATTATGCACATTCCACAATAATGTCATTAATAGGCTACAAAAGGTTATTATTCAATGGTTCAGGGAAGAAAAGTAGTAGAGTGGGTAAATGAGAAGTGGTAAAGATTCAAACCCTTGATCCTTGAGTCAGTAGGGCCCCAAAATAAGTAAGCATTGAGTTTTTGATGGAATTTGGAGAAAGACACCGAGGGGTTTTAGAATATGGAACAAGGTGAATAATAATATTAATTAAATGAGGGAACAAGTTGTGGATTTTGTGCATTAAAACAAGGCTATTTAAAGGCATAAGAAGATGTAGTTTGAGAAGGGAGAATTAAGGGGAGTTATTGGAAGGTAGGGTGCATGAGAGGTTGTAGCTATCATCCCCATGTGAGTATCCCAAAGCTTCCATTTGAAGGTAGTTTTAGTGTTAATTCTAACACCTTCAAAGGATAGAGTAAAAGGGATTGAAAATAGGCAAGACCAGAAGAGGTGGGGAAGGAATTTTCATCTCGATGGGTTAACAGTGCTCAGGCTTACTAGTTGGTCCAATGAGCTCATGACCCTGGCCAATTGTGTAGAGTCATAGGATTGGTATATATCTCATAGTAAACTAAAATTTAGTGGAAGACCTTGGAGGCTGTAGCATGCTCAAAATGGGTAGAGGGTTTAAAAAGAAAAAAATAGGTAAGATCAAGGGAGTAGTTGGTGAGGGATAAAAAAGAGAGTTTGAGTGAAAAAAATAGAGGCATTATAGGAATAAAGGGATGTTCCTAAAATAAGGAACGTTCCTAAAATAAGGAACCTAACTAGATTTCATGAATTAAGGCAAGGGTGTGGAGGATACAAGGAACTAGACAAGGAGATATACATAGAAGTAGTATAACTGGTGACCATACTCTAAAGAGGTGGAGGTTGAATTGGAGAAAATGAGGGAGATCCAACAAGGGATGAGGTGATGGCAAACCAGGAGATGGATGAAGAGAAAAAAATGAGGTCATAGATAAAGATGAAGGTGGAGAAGGATGGAAGAATCCAAGCATAGTCATATAGGTTAGGAAGAATAAGGAAGGGCATCAAGGGAGATGAAAAAAATGAAATGAAATGGAGAAAAGAGAAGAATAAAAGGTAGAAGATGGGGGGTGAGAGATCCACTAAAGAATGATAGATTTGAGAATTGAAAAGGATGAGGAGAGAAGTGTAACAATCTTGAAGGGTAAGGGGAGGATGGTAAATGTGGGAAGTCATGAAAGGTTGAAAACAAGTCTAAAAATAGACAAAGGAGAAAATAGTTTGGTGATGAAAATAAAAAAAACAAGGCAATAAATAGAAGAAAGAAAATAGGAGGAAAAATAAGTGAAATGAGGACACAAAAAGGATGATGGATAATGAATCAAAGCAGATGGTGGTTTTGGAGATGATCATGGGATGGAAAATGGGAAAGGGGTTAAGAAAAACAAGGGGAAGTAAAGGATGGGTGGAAAATAAGGTGAAGATATGAGGTAGGCATCAATCAACTTGTTAGAAGAGATTGACAAGGTAAAGGGGTGATTAGAAGAGATTGTTAAGCCAAAAAGTGGTGGGGTGGTGAAGAAATATGGGGACACAATGAAAGGGAGTGAGATGAAATCAAGGGATGAAGATCAGGGATGATTAAAAAAATGAATAATTGAAGTAGGAATACAAAGCACAGATAATCACACAAATGCAAAAGATAAATGAGTACCGAGAGGGAAAGAGGAAAAGGGGAATGTAAAAGGACAAAAGGCAAAAAAATATAAGAAGAAAAGGGAAATTATGGAAGGTTTCTCAAAGGATGAAGGCCCAAAGAGAAACTAGTTGTGGAGGAAAAAGGGGAAGATAAAAAGGATGAAAGGATGGAAAAAAAGCAAATAGGAAGGATGAAAAATGGGTACGGTGGAAAGAGTGGAAAAATGGTAGAGAGTGGTGGTACACGTAAATAAAAGTTTAGTAATAGAAGAAATAAAAAGATTTCAAGATGCATAGTGTGATGTGGAATGGGTGAGGAAAAGAGAGTGATAAAGAGGGTATGACAAATAGCCAAGGGTGAGGGGAGATGATGAGGACGAAGAAAGAAGTTGAAGGGAATAAAGGGAAAGGTTGGTAATAAGGTGAAAGAGAGGAAAAAAATGCAAAAGGTGGGTGGGGAAGTGGGCCACAAGGCATGCACGAGGAAAGATGATGGGGAGGCCAATGAAGCAGAGTAGGAGGCAACTTTATGGGAGATAAGGGGGACCAATGGGGAATGCTATTAACCCTTGTGTTAAAAGAGATTGAGAAGATAAAAATGTTATTAAAAGAGGTTGACAAGCTAGAGGTAGGGAGATGGTTAGGAGATAGGTAGAGAAGTGGAGGAAGAGATTTTAGGTGAGAAGGGCAAATAAAGTAAAGGAAGTGGCCAAGCTGACCTTAGTAACTAAGTGCTACCTACATAGTCCAAAAATACCTTAGGCCAATGTAGTTCTCCCAATAATGGGGGAAAGACTTAAGAGGAAGTATTATATTGTGTTAAAACATAAGGACGTTGAAGAAATAATTAAAAGCTTCCTTGATGTAGGATGCCCTAAGCAAGAGGGCATTGTTAGTGGTAGAAATGAGTGAGAAGAAAAAAAAGGGGATGGGAATTAGTGGTTAGTAGCTGAGCTTCCCCTAGAAGTGGAGTAGCACCTACATAGTCTATGGACATTAGGCTAATGTAGTTCAACAAGGTTTGGATGAGAGAGGTGCAAATTCGCTGCCCCAATTTGATGGATCACATGGGCTGGTTTGGGCTAAGGGAGAACATTTGGTAAAATAATAGTTTTTGGTTTTGGTGAATGTGTCAGTGAAAGTGAATGGTGTATGTTGGTAAGTAGTTACCATAATGATCCCACATTTAGTAGGATGAGAGATAATGATGGGAAAGTTAGGATAAATTACAAGGGAACACAATGTAAAGTACCACAAATGATCTTCAATGGAACTAATCCAAAGAAGAGGTGCCTTTGTTAGGAAGTTACAACTCTAAAATTGTGTGAGGGTAGGAGTTTGGAGATAGTGTTTACTACTATGAGTTAAGTTTTAGGAGGTGGGGGTGTATCTAGATCTACAAAGTCACTATGGCTAAGGATCACCACCGCTATGAGTAAAGTTTTAAGGGCAGTAGTGAAGTGATGATCTACAAATAATTTCTTTGATGGTCAAGGAGATTCTATGAGTAAGAAAGTTAGTAGCATGGTGAACAAAAAAGGATGGACCTTGTCTAACCCAAGAGTTGCATGGGTAGGCTAGACAAATGGTGGCCATATTTCCATCATGTGCCCCAATTACTTGGAACCATAGATGTGGGATCCCATTTAGAAGAGGCGTTGGAATCAAGGATCTATGTGGCCTAGGATATTAGTGATACAATTGGATTAGATAATCATTCCCCTACTATGGATGAACTCTTAGCTAGTACAAAAGAAAAGACTACCATGTTCAAGCAGACACTGCCAATGGTTGGGGTATGATGTTTAGAGCTTGTGGTAATGGGATAGTAGGAATAGGAGGGTAATGTGTTGGATATTTTTGGTTGAATGTCATTTTGATTGAGGTTATGTGGATAATTATGAATGTTATGGTTATTATTGGTATGGTTATGGTTTTTGTAATGTCGCTTAATGTAAAATAAATGACCATTGTTGTTGCAATGTTGGATGGTATAGGTCATGATGAAAACATCAACC
This sequence comes from Torreya grandis, assembly GCA_037957365.1. Taxonomy (NCBI): domain Eukaryota; kingdom Viridiplantae; phylum Streptophyta; class Pinopsida; order Cupressales; family Taxaceae; genus Torreya; species Torreya grandis. Next base: position 592,660 of record JARHVA010000285.1, on the reverse strand, counting down.
ATGCACATTAATATAAGAATAGGCCTGATGATTTGTTTTTGACAAGGAGTAAAAATAAACCTAAAGTGAGATCAGCTTAATGAATATAAGCCCTTCAAATGCTGTGCATGAGTGGTCGTTAGTTGATAAAAAAGGTTTCATGATCATAGGGTGTTAAGTAAGCTCTAAATCCCTTGATTTATAGATAGTTAAAAAGGAAGATGGGTGATAGGTGGTGTGAAGGGTAATGGGTGATATGTATGATAACTTCATGTGAATTAGTTTTCCCCTTCTATAGGTGGCCTAATAATGGTAATAGATAAGCCCATGTCGTATGCTAGATGTAGACTGATCAATGCGAGAAGTCTACATATGAAAGCTGATTACAGCTATAGATTTTTTTTGTGGTAGTGGGTCTTTTGCTTTATTGTTGTATATGAGAATCTAATCGATGCAGGAAGATTCCATAAAATTTCTCTAATTTTGACAAAGTTAACTTAGCCATCCTTTGAGGGATTGGTCTAGGCTTATTGTCTTTGTTTTAATGTTTTTGATAGCTGTCCTTCAAGGGGGCAGTCTACCTTACATGTGACAATTTTTATTTTGTGTTTGGGTAGCTATTCTTGGAGGGAGAAATCTGCAATATTTAAGATATTGACCCAATTTATTGTTGTAAGATGAAATGTGTTTAGACATGGACTAATCCAATTAGTTTCAGAGGTTTACCTTTATAAGGGCAAAACTTTACACACACAAGAATGTTAATGTTATTTGAAAGGGTGTGGTTTTGAGAGACAATGACCATGGGATTCCATCTTGTTGAAGATGAAAAGTATCCATGAGAACCATGCTATGGGTAGAGCCGTGGTACCTATATTTAGTATTAGGCTATGACCGTGCTGGTTAATCACATGGTTCTATGTCATAATCAATTATCCTCAAAAGGTGAAGAGGAAAGTGTGTGAAGGTTAAAATCTCATAATCAAGGGATGAGCTTAAGCTAGACAAATAGGTGAGCTTGATCCTTCTTTAACATAAAAATAGATGTAGATGCGAAGGGTTAAGAGACTCACACTCTGGTTTGCCTTTGAGACAGGGCAAATGATAAGCTCCTGATCCATACTTATGGGTGATGATGTAGGGTCTAAGCCAATTGAAAGCAAACTTGCCTCATTTTAATTTTCTCTATGTTGGTCACATGTTAGTTTTACTTTAGGATGAGGTCTCCAATATTTAATTCATTAGGTTTGAGGTAAATTTGGTTAGGTTTGATGGAGATGAGTAATATCCAATGGTTCGATGGGATAATTTGTATCCAAAATAGGTTAGGTGGTGTCTAAATGGGTTTCCCCAATTTGATATACCACTTGGTTTAAGTTGAGTTGATGGATAGGTTTGGTTGATAGGTTGAGGAAAAAAAGCCAAGGGTTAGTTTAGTTAATGGTTAACATATGGTTGAAGTTAATAAATGGTTAAATCTTTATGGAAAGAAAGTTCCCTCAGTTTAACCTTTGCATGGGTGGGAAAAAGATCCCATAGTGAAGGTGTTTGTGGTTGGGTTCAGTTAGAATGTTGAGGGTTTGAAGGTTATGCCCATGGAATGGACATTTTAGCCTTTCCCCTATCATTTTGTTGGACCTGAAAGTGGGTAACCCTATAGATGTTGTGGATAAAAGGAAGTATTGGTTTAGCTTGCTACTTCAGTTCCTCCTTACTCTTAGGTGAGAATGGGGGAATAGGAAAGTGTTGGGTAGGTTTGGTTGATGGTTGGGTTGGTAATGAGATCAAAGGAGGTTCATTTGATAACATATTATCCCTATCATAAACTTGGTGGATAATGGTTTTAAGAGCCTTGCAATGTTCTGTATCATGGCCAAGTATCCTATGGTAAGAGCACACATGGTGGTCATTATACCATGATGGTTTTGGGTGTGAAGGGTTGAAAGTTTTGATAGGGTGAAAAGGTTTGATAGGTGGTAAGGTTAAGGAAGAGGTTTGAGATAACCTTTGTAAAATGTTTGAATAGGATTCATGCAAAGGTGTTGGAGGTGATAGGTTTTTAGTTTTGGGAGCCTTCCTAAAATTAGTTTTTACTATAAAAGTTATGGGTGGTGGGGTAGTTTTGGTTTATCAGTTGGGTTGGGATGGCTTGGTTAAGGGAGGTTCATTTGATAAAATATTATCCTCATATAAGTTGTGGATGAGTGCATGGAGATATTTAAAATGCTCTATGTCATGTCTAGGTGTCCTATGGTATGCACATACTAAGTTGGCATTAAACCATTTTGATTGAGGACATGAAAGGTCAAAAGTTTTGATAGGTTGGAAATGTTTGAGAGGTGGTAAGGTTAAGGAGGAGGTTTTCAATAACATTTTAAAAATGGTTAAATAGGATTCAATTAAAGGAATTGGGGGTGATGAATTTTTGGGTTGGAGTGGGAGCCTTCTTAGGAGTAAGCTTTACCCTAGAAGTTGTTAGTTATGGAATGGTTTTAGTAGATTGGTTATGTTGGGGTTGCTTTGTTGGTTTAGAAGTAGAATATTTAAGAGAAGGGGGGTATGGGTCTATTCCAAGATGGTTTAGGAGATTCCACCCTTTTAATAGGTTTAGTCAAAGTTTTCTTTGATGGACTTGATGGAGTTAGGTCCAATTTCAAAGATTGGTGAGCTGAAATAGGAATAGGAAGTATTCCTAGATTCTTGATGGGTTTGGTCAAAGAGGTGTAAGGGTATTTAAAAATTTTAGATGGAAGTGGGTTGGATGGTTCCCTTGTGGTTTTGGAGGATGGAGTATCTGAGGATAGGGTTGAGGTAGTGATGGCTTTGAGGGTGGATTCAAGTGAATCTAAGGGTTCTTGTTTGTTTTGGTAAGGGAGGCCAAGATGATGCCAAAAAGTGGCTCTATCGAGATTAGGTTGAGAAGTGAACTCTAGGCTTTTTACTAGCCTATAAAAGGGCTTGTAGATAGGTTTTGTTCCTTGATCATTGATTTCAAAGCTTAAACCCTTGGGTGGAGAAGAGGGAATGGTTTCCCCCTCTATTTTTTAGGTGGAAGGTTCAAATTTTGGAGAAGATGTTTCTTCCATAGATGGAGTGGATAAGGTGGCCTCTTCTAAAGGAATGATTTCCAAAGGAAGAGTAGGTGAATTTATGGTGGGGGAGGAAGGTGTAATGGTGTCAAGTTAAAGGAAGGAAGTGGTATCTTCCTTTGTTTGGTTGTTTAAAGGAATGGGAAGTGATTTCCCCACTTCAATGAGTGGAGTGGAAGAATTAGTAGTAATATGTTCATCAATAACAACATTGATTGTGTGCATCTCATAAGTGTGAGATGATTCTCGTTGGATTTAATTCACTAAAAGGGGAAGTGGAAAAGATTTTTTTATTTCCTTAATTGTGGTTTGTAAGCAAATTTGTAAAGGTTATACTTTTTCAATAAGTATATTGGTTAAGGTTGGTGTTACTATAGTTTCTTCAGTTGTAGGTTTACTAAGGGCCAAAAGAGGGTGTACCAATGTCTCAGTTATCACATTAGGGTGTGAAATGATTTGTAAGTTATTTGGTTGGCTTAAAGAAGCTATTTGGTTTGATAAGTTAAAAAGTTGGTTAGGTTGATAGGTTGATTGATAGGTTGGTTGATCAATTAAGGGTGATGAAATTTATTGGATTAACAAGGTGGGTTGAGGTTGATATGATGGTTACGAGAAATGGCCTAAGCTTTTACAAGGTTGGGGTGATTGAGATGATAGATGTTGATAGGTTGTTGGTTGGGCATGATAATAATTAAATGAATGATTATAGGCCATTGGTTGGTTGTAAGTGAGGTTTGATTGATCATGGATACCAAAAATAGATGGCTTAATTTTTGACTCTAATCTAGCTATCTGGTCTGTTTTCACTGCAACATACTCAGGTGGTAGTTGGGTGAAGGTTAATAGTTTGTGGGTTGGTTAAAGTTGGAGTTTGATGAGTTATGGGTAAGGTTAGGATGGTTTTAGATAAGGTTGTATTAGTTATAGGCAAGGTTGGGTTGGTTTTATACAGGATTGGGTTGGTTATAGATAAGGTTGGGTTGATTTTTGGTAAGGAAGGGAGCATAAGTGGCTTGCAATGCAAGGTGCCTCTTTAAGGTGAAAGGATTGTTATCCAAGATCTTACAAAAGTTAGGGTCTCTAGGAGAGAAAATAGGAAATCTCTCCATTGAACAAGATAGTGAAGATGAGGTATTGGAAAATAGGTTCTTGGTTGGTTTGATTCTTCAATTTGTAGTCTAGTAAAGACTATATGAAGAATGGAGAGAAATGAAACTCACACCTTCAACAAGAAGTAAGAAAAATAAAAGATTAAAGGAAATAAATCATACACTAAGATATGTTAAATCCTAGAGTTTTAATTATCTCTCTTTTGGCTTATGCCTTAGAAAGTGTGAAGGGGAAATCGGCTTGAATAGGTCCTAAATAAGGTAGTTTATGTTCAGTTTTGGGATATATTTAGGCACTCAAGAAGAAGTCTGTATTGGATCAATTACATGGCTTGGTGCTTAGGGCTTGTTCCCCTCACTCCATGATCCTAAAGCCAATGTGGGTGCTTAGCCAATATATACTGATTACCAGAGTTTATACTCAATCAAAGAGCTGAGTTGGTTGTCCCCTTGGTGATTAAATCCAAGTATGATAACTGTGAAAGGGTAAGGTGATCTACTAGGTGAAAAAATCCTAGTCATGCCTTGTCTCAAGTGATTTTTATGTTTTTTTATGTAATTGGTTTGGTTGTGTAACATTTGTGAACTACAGCTAATTTTTTTTGCTTAATTAATCTAGGTGAACTAGAAACAAGAAAACAAATAATGGATGCAAGGTTTATTTTAAAGCCAACATAAAATTTTAGATTTATTTAAATGAATACAAAATTTATAAATTCAAGATGACCATGCAAGTCCTAATCCTAGGCTGATTTCTCTTTTTATTTCTTTTAAATATGCAATGAAAATAAACTTTTAACTTTTCTAAATATGCAACTAAAACTTGTGTTTTTGTTTTTTATTAAGTAAGAAGGAAAGCTTAATTTTCTTAGAATGAAACTAAATTACTTTCAATAATATAATTATAAATGTCTTAAAACATATATGAACCCAAGAAAACTCAAGGGTCCCACTGTGCGTGCCAAAATGTTTCTCTCAATTTTTTGCTTTTATTAATTATTTTTGTTGAAAAGAAAGAAACTAGGAATGAAGGGTGTGGAAGAATACCTGTTAAAGTGCATGCATTGAATCCAGATAATTATGGAGAACTATTATTTGGATATGGAAGAATACCTATAAATAATAAAACATTACCACACAAACTTTTTTATTAGACAAGTAGTTGGGTGGATTGCCTAACATGAGCTATATCTTAGAAGCGAAAGCTTTCTAGGAGGCTATCAATCCGCCTTCTTCAAAACACTTAAGTTGGAATGATAAAAGAAGTATATTTTGCATAAAAATAACAAATAAATGATATTAAAACAACAAATAACTAAATTTGATAAAATAAAGTTAAATGCTTTGCAAAAGATAACTAAATGAATGCAATAGTTTAATTAATACCAATGCTGAAAATTGGTAAAGGTTATGGTTTTGGTTTGGTAAAGTGGTGAGGGTCAAAAGGATTGTTTTATTGGTTTGTATAGATGGTCAAGGATTCAATTATACAAAAGGATAAATATATAAATGAGGCAAATAAGTAAATATGGAAAAGGAAAAATAAAGGTAAAGATGGCAAAGAGGGAAAAGAGGTAAATGAGGCAAAGAGGTGAATGGGATAAAGGGGATAAATGAAATAGAAATAACCAAAGGGATTAAATGGGATGAATGGGATAAAGAGGAAGAGTTTAAGGGTTCAAGAATATGGAGGTTAATAAAAGAGAAGTCCAAAGGGAAATAAATAAATAACTGAAATTATAAAACAATGTAAATTACCTCAATGTTGTTGAAGTGGCTTGAAGATGTTGATGAAGCTTGAAGCAATTTTGGCAGAGCTTCATTTATTTGATATTTTATCCTCCAATATGATGAACTACTCCAAAAAAACCTATAGAAATATTCTAATAATAAAATACTAACTTGCCACTTAACCTTGGGTGAAGGAGAGGGGGGTATTTATAGCATTTTTGTGTGAAGAAACATGCCAAAATAGAGGAATAATGAAGCAATTCAAATTTATCCAAGTGGGCTCATGATTTAGTCAAGGTGAGGTGGGTGAGTATTCCTATTTGGGTTGGAAATTCTCCAATTTTGAATGGAAATCATACACATAGGTTTGAATGAGGCTTAAAGACTTCTCCCCATCATTTCTTGCTTTCACACAAGCACTTAAATGGGTGGCACACCAAATGTGGTGTTGTTTTCCATGTGGGAGATGAAAAGTCCAAGGTGAGGTTGGTGGGGATTGATAGGACCGAAACACCCCAAAGCTCTAACACAACTTGTCAAATTTAAGAGAACACATGATTGCCATTGTATAAGCAATTAAACATGCAGAATAACCAGAAGAACAAATAACTATCAATGAGAAAACACACAGAATATGAGAGGCAACACACAATTGTATTCAACTCATTACAAAGGAAATTACAATAAAGAGATCACACTCTTCTTCCACCTCTGTGAGGCTTCCTCCTCAAGGGTTCCAAGTAATCTTCCCACCTGAGTAATCTTCTCTCATAGGTCACAACACACAACTAACACAAGCTATTGTTCACCTCATTGCACATTTGTACAATCGAGTACATGACCGTACTCCAAGTAGATCTCTCCATGATCTTGCTGATGTATTGCTATCACCTTGGACCCTGGCCAACCACCGATCTCTGTCTGACCCTCACATACACACATCCCTGCATATCAAACCTAATCTTACTTAAACATACATGGGGAATCCTATTTGATTCCACTATGGGAAGAACTCTCCAAGCTTCACATAGCTCTTCTCCAAATTCTCCACTTAACAATACAACCCATGAGTCTATTATATAGATCTCATGCATACACAAAATAGACTTGCCGCTCAAGACTTCAAACAAGTCTTTAACATGCAAACTCTGCGTTCACTTAATTGACTATTTGTCAACAGCAATTTAGACCACCACAGGTGACCGACGTCGGTCCCTACCTTCCTAGAGGTGACCAACACCAGCTGATCTTCTGCTGATGCCAGTTTCCCTTCTGTGTCCCCTGACCATCGTCGGTGTGGCCTGTCGACGCCGGCGACTGCATACTCTCAGAAACCCTCTTGTTTGCCTTAAGGTGTAGCTTTTAGCTCCACACCCTAAAAATCTCCCACTTGGAGATAAACAGCTACAACTGTACCCAAAACCAGTACTTTGTCCAATCTGCATCCTGGCTTGTATTCCTCTTCAAGCTCCCACTTGAAGACAACCCACCACACTCCTTGTGGTGTTAAACCTGTGCCTGATTTTCTTCATTCTCATTGTACCATCTTCTGCCTTGCTATACTCCCACTCAAATAACAACCCCTGTGAGTAACCTATAATCAACAAACACTTAACAGATCTGGGACATCTGTTAGTCAAACTCGCTCTGAGGACGTCCAACCTTGCTCTGATACCAATTGATAGGACCGAAACACCCCAAAGCTCTGACACAACTTGTCAGATTTAAGAGAACACATGATTACCATTGTATAAGCAATTAAACATGCGGAATAACTAGAAGAACAAATAACTATCAATGAGAAAACACACAGAATATGAGAGGCAACACACAATTGTATTCAACTCATTACAAAGGAAATTACAATAAAGAGATCACACTCTTCTTCCACCTCTGTGAGGCTTCCTCCTCAAGGGCTCTAAGTAATCTTCCCACCTGAGTAATCTTCTCTCATAGGTCACAACACACAGCTAACACAAGCTGTTGTTCACCTCATTGCACATCTGTACAATCGAGTACACGACTGTACTCCAAGTAGATCTCTCCATGATCCTGCTGATGTATTGCTATCACCTTGGACCCTGGCCAACCGCCGATCTCTATCTGAACCTCGCATACACACATCCCTGCATATCAAACCTGATCTTACTTAAACATACATGGGGAATCCTACTTGATTCCACCATGGGAAGAACTCTCCAAGCTTCACATAACTCTTCTCCAAATTCTCCACTTAACAATACAACCCATGAGTCTATTATATAGATCTCATGCATACACAAATTAGACTTGTTGCTCAAGACTTCAAACAAGTCTTTAACATGCAAACTCCACGTTCACTTAACTGACTGTTCATCAATAGCAGTTCAGACCGCCACATGTGACCGACGTCGGTCCCTGCCTTCCTGGAGGTGACTGATGCCGGCCGATCTTCTGCCGATGCCAGTTTCCCTTCTGCGTCCCCTGACCATCGTCGGTGTGGCCTGCTGATGCCAACGAATGCATACTCTCAAAAACCCTCCTATTTGCCTTAAAGTGTAGCTTTTAGCTCCACACCCTAACAGGGATTCCCATGTGGGTTGGAAATTATCTCATTTGGGTTGGTGATCCTCCATTTGGGTTAAAAGGTCAAAAATGGGTGCCCTTTGTCTTTCCCAAAGTCTTAAAGAGGCAGGTATCTCTTTTTTAAGTCTAATTTAATGTTGGAAGACAAAATAAATGTTGAATAATGACTGCTTAAGGGGAAATTAACCACATTTAAATGGGGTCCCTTGTGATGCTTGAATGAGGTCATCAAACACTTTGAGAAGGGTCCTAGATGGGGTATGATGTCCCACATTAAGCCACATCACTTGTCATATCACCTCTAAATCACATGCCATATCACTTACCATGTCATCATACCATGTCATCATACCATGTCATCATGTCATGTCATCATGAATAGTGATAGTGGGTCCCACAATGAATAGTGATGGCAAATAGTGCTTTCAAATAGTGATTTTGAATGATATTTGTGACTAGGAGAATAGTGATTTAGTTGGGTTAAGGGGGGTTTTGGGAAGGTTTAAGAAGTTTTAGGGGATATTGAGGCATTTAGTCATAAAAAACTATAAATCTACAATTTTTTGGTATCTATAGTGGTAGCCATTGATCCTTGATTTGAATGATTGATTTAATCAAGCTAGATTATGACACTTGGAAGCCTTGTATAAAGGTCACTCAATATTGTAAATTTGGCTAAGTATGGGAAAGATCGCAATCTACCTAAAAGGCCAACTTTGTACCTTGATATCTTTTGTTATACATAACATTTTGACCTAAAACTTGGACCATATAAACTAGGCTCAAATATAAATACCACCATGTGACCAACTCCTTCTGACACCTTCACACATGTGAATGTTGACATCATTAATCTACTCACTTAGCTTGATTTTCCAAGATGATGATGAGAACTTAGACATTCTTATGAATGCTATGATGAATTCCTTTGACTTCCACAAGCACTCCAATCACTCATAATACATCATATGACCTATACAATAGGAACATACCATCAATAACATCCATCATCTCCCTCACCAAATCAAACACTAAAGAACTATGAAAGAACATTGAAGCAAATTTTATCACACTTTGTCATTGTCATTCTAGCACACAAGACACCTCATGAACATTCTTTAACACCTTATGGACACATCATTGAAAACACCTCAACATGATTATTATTATTATTAGGGATTGGCATTTGTTACCTAAAAAAATTAGATAAAATTTGATTACTTTTTGAGTTAATTTTTTCTTGTTTATATGAAAAGAAAAAAATTAAACTATTTTTTCAAACTCTAGAACTAATAGAAATTTTTCCACTTATAAAAATTCTATAGGAGGCAAAGCATAATACTACATCCCATTCGATGACCAAAAAATGTTTAAAAAATAATTAAAAAAATTAAAAAAATACTTAACAAATTTTGAAATTTTTGGGGAAATGTAGATGCATGTCTTTGTGTAATAAGATAAAATGCATGTTTTTTTAATTTCATCCAACTAAGGTAATTATTTTTAGGTAGATTTAAATTTATATGACCTCTTTATGCAAAAAAAAGGGACACACTATTATGATTTGACCCATAGTTAAGTTAAATGTATTGTAATAAAATTACTTAGGAAAATAAAGTAAAATCACAACAATGGATCTCAAAATAAATATAAAGAGTGGAATAACATGACTAACTCACAATAATAAGGGTATATTTTACTTATTTTTTGATTAATTTTATCTAAATGAATTAAAACTATAAATATTCAAATTATTTAAAATAAGGAAATAATAATACAAAACCTAATGGAAAATGCTATATTGATATTTCACTTACTATATTTGAAATTGATAAATAAATAGAAGAGGGATGCACTTAGCTCATTATGATATTATATTTCTCATTGTGTTTATCATATTCCCTAAAAGTGTTTTGTGTCTACTCTATACCTATTCATATTAGGAAATAGGAGTTCAAACCCTGTATAGAAGCTATCAATAATAGTGAGACCCCTAAGGTGATCGGTATTATCTAGGCCTTAGTAGTAGAGTCCTTATTGAATGCAAAATATTGGGATGCCTTTAAAAATTATAATTTCAACTATATATGCATTTTTTGTGTGCACTTATGCATTGACCTATATTTTCCTTCTCTTTATTTTGAAACCATAAATGCATATCCAACAACAAGATGACTCTTGAAAAATGGGTTAGTATGTTGGGTTGGATAACCCTATCAAATCCTCATTGACTGATTAAACATTAGCCACATTAAAATATTATGAAGAAGAATCTAACTACACATAGTTCTCCCACCTAGGTGTGTGTGTGTGCATCATCATGATCAATATATAATGAAATTCGATGTTTGGATTTTGACACTTGGTACCATGAAACTTTAACCTGCATTTGTAGTCAGGATTTCATCTACGAATGATATTGTTGAGGGATATTTAGATAAGTATGCCTTTGTGATAATTTCATAAGAGAGTCTAATAGATTTATAAATTATTTTAGGACTTTACAAAATGACCATAGGATTGATTTTTATTTATAACTGGATCTTTGATATTTCTTGCTATGATCGACCCAAAAAAATGTCTAGGAAAAAATAATGTATACTTTTCAATTTGAAAAATATCCATTGAGTATTTATAGACATTATCAACATATGCATACATGCTCCACTATTATGAATAAGGATCAAACCATAAATATTTCTCCCACTTAGATGTGTGTGCACACTATCATGATTAATATGGAATGAAATGCCATGTTTGATAGTTCTCCCCATCCACATTCCAATATTCAAAGAGGGATCAAACCCCATGTAGTTGTCCCACTTAGATGTGTGCACAAACCATCATGATCAATATAGAATGCAATGAAATGTTAATATTTTAACACTTAGCACCATGCAACTTTAAACTACATTTGTATTCAAAATTGGATCTAAGAATTTTATTTTGAGGGATATTTATATATCTATGCGTTTGTGATAATGTCTCAAGAGAGTGCTAATGGATATATCAAGTTTGGTAGAACTTGCCAAGATGGTCTTGGGATGGATTTGTATTTATAGCTAACTATTTTATATTTATTCTATGACCAACACTTGAAATTTATCTAGGCTAACCTAATGGAGACTTAATTTTTTTTAAAAATATCCATTAAGTGTTTTTAGACAATTTTGGTAGAGGTACACACTTGTGGTAAATTATAACTATTAATGTGTTGTTGCTACTATCTAAGAGTGAAAATTAGTGATTTGAGATATGGAGATAATGAATTTAGGATTATGGAGTGTTATTTCATAGACTAGAGTGATATTTAATATGTATATCTAGTAAATTAGGTTGGCCAAGATTGTTATGGTCTATAAGGCATGGTTCTTGGTACTAATATGTCAGCTTCTAAACCAAAGCTTTGATACCACTTGTTATAAAAACAATACATAATCTTAAATATGTGAAAGAATTAAATGTAGAATTAAAACAAGATACAAAAACATAAAAATAGGAGAGAACACATTACACAAGATATACGTGGAAACCCTACTAAACCAACAAGGGAAAAACCATGGGGCAAAGGTAGCATCCAAAATTCAATTTCATCGACAACTCTATTTACGATAAAAAATCCTATGAGCAACTCCTTTATAGTTCTAACAACTAAGTACTTGGGTGAGCAAATCTTACAACCAACCCTTCCATGCTCTAACCTCCAAGCTACCACATGCAACTCTTACAAGCTAACATGCATAACATCCAAGGGAGATCTAGGCATCAACCTCCATCCATGAGTTGAGCTAACAAGATTCCAAGATCCAATCAAGTGAGCCAATCTAGCATAACCTTTTAGGATCTAACTTCTAACCTCAATGATCTCCATGCTTCAACAAACTAGGTGAGTCATGATCTCATCTAAGACTTATAGGTTTTAACCACCTAAGCATGAATGATGCTTACAAACCAAGCATCTACATGAGGTAAGATTACAAGACTTACAAGCTCCAACCTTATAAAACATGTATGCCTAAGGATTTCATGGATCCTCAAAGGAAATCCACAATGAATTAATGGATTACCAAACAAAGGGAAAATCATGCTAATAAATAACATTTATAATGAGAGAGAGAGAGTGAGAGAAAAGTTAATAGTGGCCTAAAACATTTGCCACATTTGAGTGGGTGTATAGTGATATAAGTGGTGTTTATCCCTATGTGCTAAAAATCATTAAAAAATTATCCTCCAATGGATAATATCCAAGGCCACCTTCATGTGGCTCCAAAACATGTGCCCTAATTCCACAAGTGAGTCCAAATAGAAATAACAACATTATTGTATTCATCTCCTAAGGGTAAACAAAGTGGATGATCCACAGTATATAATATCCAAGCCACTCCATGTGACTCCAAGAATTTCACCCCACTTACACATGTGAGTCCAATCACCAAAATGATCTTCTTTTCTTCTTCATCTATGTGCACACACAAGTCCAAAAGGTGTTGCAATCAATTTTTGACTTTCTCACACATGTGAATCTTATATCCCCTTATAAATTTGACCCATACTTGACCACTTGTATTTTACACAACATCATAAATCCATGTGACTCACCAAGGATAAAACCCATGTCCTTTAGTGGAGTGTTACACCCCACACTTATCACATCATCTTGATCACACTTGAGACCCTCAATGTGCCTATGCCACATCACCTTCCTTCCACATTACTTTCATGCCACATCATATACATCACCTATATATGAAACCACCATAATATAACTACATGCCACATGCCACATAAACCTACCACATCACCTATATGCCACATCATCCACATGCCATTCATCATGAATAGTTATATTGAATAGTGTTCATGAATATTGGCTTCACACCCAATAATCTTTCACTTGAAGTCAATATACACATGATTTACCACACCTATGTATTATGCCAACTAGCTATAATTTATGTTATCATTAATGCCCACTACTACTCACACACAATCCCAATAGAAGTTTTTTGAACTACTAAAAATTTTCTACCCTAACTAACTTTGTCAACTTCTACTCTTCCATAGCATATTTGCAACATTTAAAGTGAGTCCAACTTCACCATAAACCCATCCTTCTTCAAGATTATGCCATGAACCACTCACTACTCCTACTACTTAAAATTATCTAGTCTAGTGCACACCATGACATATATAAGGCTTCCTCATTTTGATGAATACAATACATATGACATCCATGTCTTCTCTTCCTCTATTATAGGATACTCTAGAAGATAACTAAAAACTTGCAAGAAGTGAGGTCCTAACTAGTTTAACCATTCCACATGTCTTCAAAGACATAACTAGATATTTCTCACTTTATTTCCACTATGCATCTCCATCCTTGGTTTGATCCTAACACCTTCATCTCATCCTAGTCACCCAAGCCATCACTTCATTGATTTCTAACATGTTTGGGCTTATAACTAACATGTCATCAACACATAGCAAAAACCCATTTTAAACCTTGGCTCTCCATGAAGGTATCACTTTAATCCATCTGCATGTATGTTTTAACCCATAAAGTCTTAAAATCACAAACTAACAACTCTTTGACTCATACACATATCCTTCTAGCTACTCCATCTCATCATGAGATCACCATGTAGGAATGATGCTTTTCACATCCTGTTGCTCCAACCATAAACAATAACAAGTGAATATAACACTCTTGATATTAGTTATCAATAGAAAAGAAGAAACCATAAAAGTCGACACTTGACTTTAACATATGTAGCATACCACTACCCACCATGATTAACATGGTCCCCGTCCATAGTTCTTAGGAAGTCATTGCACTACTCAGTGTATCATTACACCTATCAAATTTTGAGCCCAAAATTGAATTGTATCCTATTGTATTACATGTTAAACACATGGCCTTATCCTTCCATAAAACCTCAGGTCATATTTATTCTCCATGCATCCTAAACTACTTTAATAGGTATAAATTTAGGTTTTTTGTAACTCCTCCTTTACATAGATTCTTAAACATCTTGGCCAATACATTATGGTAGTAGGATCCCACAACCTCTACCCCTTCACCAATTGAGAACCATAAAAATTTACATGACTTGTCATCACCCTCCATCTACACTAACGAAGACGAACTTGTTCCACCACAAGATGTATAATTACTTCTTCATTAAAAAATTGTGTTGGTATGGATCCTTCTGGCAAAGATTTTTTAGCTTCTCCTCCATTCCTATATCTACATTTCCCATAGAGATAAATACCTACCATAAAAAAATTATCTTTCACATCTTGGTATCTCCACCTGTAGCTCCCACTTGTATAAACCAGCTAACAACCATGGCTCAAATACTAATTGTTAGGATCTACAGGGCATGGCTCCTAGTACCAACATTTCATATTATAAACCAAATATCTAATACCAATTTTTAGGAAACCAAAATATAACCCTAACCATGTGAAATAATTAAATGCAAAATTAAAACAAGATACAAAAACATAAACATAGGAGAGAACACATTACACAAGATATAAATGGAAACCCTGCTAAATTAGTAAGGGAAAAACCATGGGGCAAAGGCAACATCTAGAATTAAATTTCATTAATAAATTTCTCTATAACAATATCTCATCTTAGCAAAATCATTTCTAATGCTAAAAACTAAGCACTCAGGTGAACAAAGCTTACGGCCAAGCCTTCCATGCTCTAACCTCTAAGCTGTAACATGCAACTCTTAAAATGCTAATATCCATAGCATCTAAAGGAGCTCCAAACATCAACCTTCATATCCATGAGATGAGATAATAAGACTCCAATATACAATAAGGTGAGCTAATCTAACATATGCTTATAGGCTCTAACCTCTAACCTCAAGGATCTCCATGTTTCAACAAACTAGGTTAGCCATGCTCTCATCTAAGCCTTATAGGCTCTAACTACCTAAGCATGAATGATGCTTACAACTCAAACATATAGGTGAGTTAATATTACAAGACTTATAATCTCAAACATTATACAACATGCAATCTTAAGGATTTCATGGATCCTTAAAGGGAATACATAATGAATTTAATGGATTACCAAACAAAGGAGAAAGTATGCTAATAAATAACATTTACAATGAGAAAGATTATGTGAGGCCAATCACTAACAATGATCTTCTTGTCTTCTTCATCCATGTGTACACACAATTCCAAAAGGTGTTGTAATCACCTTTTGACTTTCCCACACATGTGAATCATGGGTCCCCTTATAAATTTTACCCATACATGATCACTTGTATTTTTCATAACATGACAAACCCATGTGACTCATCAAGGACAAACCCACATTTATCACATCATCTTGATCATACTTGAGACCCTCCATGGGCCTACCCCACATCACATTATTGACACATCACTTGCATGCCACATCATCTAAATCACTTTTAGACCATAACACCATTCAATACCTGCATACCACATGCCACATCACTCACATGCCATATCACCATGAATAGTGATCATGAATAGTGTCCATGAATAGTGACCATGAATATTGGATTCACACCCAACAAAGATAAAAATTGGGTAGACAGATAGGGGAAAGCATAAAAAAGAGTCAAATATGTATGAAAATTACATGTATGTAAAGGTGTGTTGAATTTAATGTTTGTAAAGTGTGTAATACCAAATTTATGTGTTTACAAACATAATAGAAAAGAACCACACAAGACAATTGCATGAAAATAAAAATAATATAACTATATGAATGAGCCATTTTGAAGGAAAAACCTCAAAAATCTTATAATGAGAATATAATTTATTAGATTATGATCTAATACTAACCACTAAATCCTATATATGCCCTACTTAGGCTATAAATACTCCATAATTTGACACTACTACCAATATGAAGATATAAAAATTATCACATGACTAAGTAACATGCTATAGTAGCCACAAGTTAGCCACACATAAATTAATATGCTTTAGAAATTAAGTGTGTAGAATGTCCCTCCCCTTAAAAATAGTGTTTTTTCTCAATGTTCACATTCTTTGGGTGCTTTTTCAGGTACACTTAATCCTCCCCTATTGGACCTTCACTAGCTATATTATTCCACTTGATTAAATAATCTATAATCACCCTCATCCATATCCTTCTTTTTAGTGTCTATAGGATATCCTTAGGTACCAAAGAGGTTATTCCCTCCCTATCAAGTTTTGGTAACTTAGTATGAGTTAATTTTTTTGTCTAATGACCTTATTCAAGAAGTAAATGTGGAAGACAAAATGTATTTTTGATGAATGAGGTAACTTCAATTTTTATGCTACATAATTGATCTTATATATCCCTTGATATGGATTATAATATGTAGGTGAAAGCTTCTTATCCTTATTTTTATATTTGAATTACATCTGCTTATATATATGTAATTGTACAAAAATCTAGTCTACTACAAAATTTATTTCAATTTGGTGTTAGTTAACTTACTACTTCGTTTGGTTTTGTGTCATTGATAAGTTTTATTTGAGGCTAAAGACTACCTTCTATTGGTATTGAATGTTATCAATAACCAAAAAAATATTTGAAACCTCATAGATGAGGTGATGGATGGTGTTTGATACCCATGCAATTCTAAGAATGGAGACATTTTAGATGAGTTATGGAAATAAAAGTTATGCCAACATCTACTAGTGGTAACTATTGAAACATCTATCATGTTTCTATCCAAATAAAAACATTTGAGATAACCCTCCAATAATTAGTTGATCATGTCAATTTTAATGCAAAGGTGAATCCATAAAATAATTTTGATTGTAGAAATAGAACCCCAAAATAGGTTTGTATGTCAAAATGAAACTTTAAATTAACCAATGTAGATGAGTTATAGATCCAAAATTCTTACATAGTAGCATCATTCCCCATCAATCCATAATATATATATATATATATATATATATATATATATATATATATATATATATATATATATATATATATATATATATATATATATATATATATATAGAAGTGTTTGCATGGAAAAAAATCATGCCCTGAATATGATCCATCTATGCCTCAAAGTGATACATAATACCATATTCTATCTATCATAGTGTCATACTATATTCCTCAATCTACACAATTTGATAAATTTGATAAATCTACTCAGTCTAACCAAAATAATCTATCTCAAAATGTCATAGCATGTTCCAACTATTCCTAAAAATCATGTAGAATGCCTCATATATGTATTAATATGTCCTATCTGAATCACACAAATCTATATCACAATATTAAATACATGTTTGTCATGGTTTGAATCTCTAAGACAAGCCCACTATATGCCCCCCTTTTGATATGTGTGATGAAGCCTATAAATGACTCGTCTCAAAAGAAAGTGTTATGTACACCACATGTTATATATAAAAAAATTAATCATATAAGGTATGTATAAAAACATGATAAGATGTCATAATTTAAATATTTTATCATCCAAGCACGTATGATAATCTAAGAAAATGAGCATATAAGTGTCATGTCAAGTATATATATATCAATTAGGCACACAATATATGCATTGTAATAGATACATGATATAAATCACAACATTGCATAAAATATATGTGATATAAATCATGACACTAACCTTAATAACAATCATATATGTAACCATGTACATGCACATAATATCATGAACATGTAGCACATGAGCACTCAAGACACAATTGAACTTTGACCTAACATAAACATGACATGGCTATGATAAAGAATATAGGATCATATGACACAATTATCACATAATGTGATAAGACACAATCAATATGATCATAGAACATGTAATATAACACACCAATTATCACACACTATAATAATAATCAAAATAAAAAACATAAAGAAAAAATAATGATAGTCCCCATAATCAATTAATGTCATCATCTAATATAACAAAGCATAATATCCATATAAAAAATCACCCTATAAAGTATAAGTAAGAGCAATTAATATTTAATAGTCTACTATGATCAATGGAATAACATATAAAGATATAACTTTATAAGTGTGCAAAGATGCTCCTAGTGTAGGCATGCTCCTAATGTAGAAAGACAACCCATGTGTGTACAAAATTTCATGCATATGTATGTATTTGCATCATATTTATATTTTATGTCCTACATCTCACTCATATACACCATGAAAAAAATGTGTAGAAAATGTATATGTAATTTAACATTTATATGATAAAAAACATCAGTCAATCATGTATACTAGTAAATCATGTCATGCATATGTACTATTTTTGTATTTTTTTTTTGAATATTTGATTTTATTCGAATTTGATTTTTTTTTTTTAATTTTTTTGAATTATTTTATTTATACATTCATATGAGAACATCTAAGGGATGCCTAAATGTAGGCCTATGATTTGTTAATAGAGTATTTAACTCTAGATATATAATCATATCATATTTCCATAAGTCATTATCATTAGAGTCATCATAACTATGTATGTCTATCATCTTTCCATTTTAATTCTCAAGGTATCTATGGGTAAGCATTTAATTTCTCTCAAAACTATGTGAGGGATTGAGTGTTGTCTTATTAAGCAATGCCACATTACTCATTCTTGAATATTTGATCTTTTGGTGCTCATTATTTCTATCATGAATTTTTTTGATTGTGTTATTTTAAAATGTGAATGTAATACATTTAATCAGAGCATAAATTATAGCTTGCATTCGTTTTAACCAGTATTGTATAAGTGTAGCACATAATTGTTCCCTGGTACACATCACAAATATCAATGTGTTTATTTTACTACCTTTGATTAAAAACTAATGAATTAATGTTTTTATTATGTATATAGGTGTAAAACTAGAAATATAATAATTCTAAAGACATACAAATGATTAACTATTTTTATTTTAAATTTTTTCTAAATATAGAAATTGATATTTCATAAAATTATTGAGAAATATACTTAACTCACACATTGATCTCTATTGATTGTTCTAATTGTTTAAATATGAAAATTAGAAGAAGAAATGACTATTAAAGCTTAGTATTAGGCAAATAATTATAAACAAAAATTGGATAGGTTTGTTATAAGTGGATAATGGTGCAGTGCACTCCCATTTCTTGACTATGAATTTTTATTAGTTGACCATGTTAGACAAAAAAAAGGAAAAGATAGAGAAATAAGGAATCAATAAATAATATAACACAAGTATAATTAAAACATATATGTGGACAAGAGTGAAATAGGTGGATAATGATGTAGTTCAATCGAGTCTATTGACCATAGACTTGTTTGGGTTGACTACGAATTTGAACTAATCACTACACTTGTTCTTATCAATTATGAGAAAGATGAGATATCAAACTTAGGGTTTGACCATATAGAAATAATTGTATGTCTTATCTTGTCTTTGATACTTTTAGTGAAATTTGATAGATTAAAAACCTATAAGAAAAATCAAGTAGAGTGTAATGGGATGAGCTGACCTCAATCACCCCTTGATGATTGACTATTACCTACATATTCAATACTCCAAAGAGGCAAATCAATCCCATGTAGATCTCTCACATAGAGTAAAAGTGATATTATGGTCTTTTGAATATATGTTTGTAAATATAATATGGATTTAATACTTGAAAATTATAGCTCTTGACTTACTTTAGAGGGCTATTGACTTGGCTTGTGACTGTTTCTTATGAATAATATATAATTTGAGTATAATAGGGTAGATTTGATCAATTTTTAGAAGTGTAAATGCTTGTACCAAGTGAACTAAAAGTGGTCTAAATGAAGACCCAGTGGGGATAACCTAATGATGTTTGATTTAATTGGTATAAGTGGGAGGTCTTGGGGTCCATTCCCTAGGATGACCACCTTTATAGCATTAGTTTCACACTAGGCTCCAATGGGTCAACTGCAAGGGTTCAAAATGCAGTGGACTAGTAGGCTTGGTGTTCAATGTGATCTGGGTTGATATGTGGCCTGAAACCTATGTTTAATATGATGAAGCAAACCACAATCCATTACTAGGGTTACTATTCTTATCTAGTTCTAGATCCAATTAAATAAATCATGTTACCCAAGATTTTAAGCCAATGAGATGTGGGTGAGTTAGTTAAGTGGCTTGGTTATTTAAGCCCTACTCAAGTTCAAATATATAGCAAGAAAGATGAGGCTAGTTGTGGCCATTGGTTACATTCTTGGGGCTATTAATGGTTGTTGTTATTTGCAAAGTTGGTGGTGGATATTATTATTAATAGTTGGTATACATATGGTAATATCTAGTACACAGATGGAATTCATGTGGTTAATAAATTACATAGGGATCTGAGACCTAATTGTGTCTTAGATTGATCCATGCTCTAGTCAAAATCCATCATCAATAAAAAAAAGTGGTCTAAATGAATGACTCTTGATGTGTATTTATAAGTGAATATTTTGAAAATTTTAGTTATTCTACCTTATGAAATGTGTGGGAAGACCCAAAATATTAAATTTCAAATTTAAAAACTTGATTTGTAAACTAGGTGGATATTCCACACTAAACCAACATGGATCCTATGCATTCCTAATAATTACTTGATTGCCTAAATCACTATTTTATTGAGAAACAATCATTAAATATGCTTAGAAATGAATTGAAAGTGCTACATACTAAAAGGAAGATTAAATAATGAAAATAGAACAAGGAACTATAGTAAAATGAAATTGAAAGAGACACAAAATTACCCTAAATAAAATCAAGTTGAGAAAACTCTAGAAAATGTCAGGTATCTCCTCATTGTTCCACTATCTCATGCTATAATTACAAGTTTACTACTTTATTGAGTTCTTCATGAACATACTTTGCATTACCATATGTTCAAAAAACTCACATGATCTATAACTTTCTCACTTCTTTCTCCTTTCCACACTTCAACTCAAAAAGCCACATGTAATCAAGAATAAAATTTGATAATAACATATCATTTGCTTATAAATAATCTATCCATATATTTATAAAACACTTAGAAGATGAAGAGGAACCATTTGCATCTATTTCTCACATTGTTATTTGTCTCATGACAAAATTAATGCGATAGAGAAGAAACATCTAGTTAAGCTTGTGGTGGTTACAAAACCATCAGGGTGATTACATAATCATAATCTAAGATTGAAAACCCACCAGGGTAGTTTCATCACCAATAAAAATGAACTAACTTTTGAAGGCCATAAATTTTGCATACAAGCTTAGATTGACATGTTTTTTTTTAAATTGCATAATTTTTCAATAAGAACAAAAATATGAAATCAAATTCTACTTTGATGACATCTTCATATTATTTTACTCTTTGTACCAAAACTTGGTTATTTTAGGTCTCAGGGTATCACAACTTCTTATTGAACTCTATCAATGGTTAAAACTAATAAAGAGTAATAAAAATAAGGTTTCAAGATACATTATTATGTAATGATAATAGAGAATTAGTTAACCCATGTGGATAACATTTACCAATCCAATATTCAGATCATGCCTCCCTAATTTGGATGCTTTTGGTCCCCATAATCTTAAGAAGTCATATAATGAGAAAATTTATTTTTCCACTTCTTGAACCTCTCTTGTACTTGGAGGTGCATATGCTGAATGAAATTATCAACCTTGTGAACTATTGAATCCACCTTTTCGTGCCCCTTGTGTGGCTCACTTCCTTACCGAGGAAGAACCATATCTAAAAGTGGACATCTTGGTAATAACTACATCTCATGCTCTTTGTTAGTAGACTTGCTTTGAATATCATTACATTCTTTCATATCTTTCAAGATGAGGAAAAAAAACCTTACCACTAGCAGTAAACAATTGGTTACCTTGAGTGGAACTTACCAAAGAGATCTTAGATTTTCCTTCATAGGAGTGTATGGTGTATATTTTCCTATCTTTAACCAAAAAATAATGATTAGACCTCCTCCTAAAAATAACATCTCTAACATACATATAGGAGCTACCAAAAACTACCCAAAAAATGTCAACAAGGGAACCATCTACAAAAAAATCATCAATGAAATTTAAATTTATTAAAAATTTGAATTTTTTTGTTTAGAGACCCTTATCTCTTATCTTTATTTCACCAATCCTAGAGTATAGGATTAGGATGACCATACATTTCCAACACAGGTGTTTCTACTAGATCTTTACTAATGAAACTTGATTGAGAAAAAAAAAAAAAAAAGAGCATTAACCTTTCCCATCTTGATATGAACTTTGATATGGAAGAGTTTATAAGGTTAACATTTATCTTGAGCATGATGATTATCCAAACATACCTTTTTATAAATGGAAGTACAAGAAAAATTATCATCTGCATCTGCATTATAATGAATATCCTCCTTGAAGTGATGTCATGGCCTTTTTATTTTTATTCTTGTTTTAAATGGATGCAATTTTGGGTGTAACTTTCAACACTTATCCTCAAGGTGGATATCAAAATAATAATGCCCAAAATGTTATTGAGTATCCTTATTGGTAACTATATAACTAACATTGAGCCCACCTTTTTTTTTTGAAACTTTAGAAGACTTTGAAGAGGAGGATGGACCCTTACCTTCATCCATCTCAAGATAGTGGGGTTGCAAACAAGGTTCATCTATGTATTTTGGCTTGGAAAGTAAAACAATATTCCTTAAGTGAATATGCATTCATCTAAAATATTTGATGGGAATATCAAAATCAAATATATCTTTTCCCATTTAGACCACCTTTTTACAAAACTCACTTATATAGACCTTCATGCTCTAGCCTTCTTATTAGCTCAAATATTGCCATTCAATAGACCTTTCCTCTTTGTAATAAATAGGATAAAATTAACTCTTAATTAAATTATTAAATTCATCCCACTTATTTATTTGTGGTAGCTTATTAATAACCAAATAATTAAGATAAATCTCAAACCAAGTTAGAGCATGACTAGCTAGCTTTAATCTTGTAAATGAAATTTATTTCTATTAACTAATTTGATGCAAATTAAAGTAAACTTCTAATTGGAATAATTATTTATCAAGTTTATCCAAATTTACCTCAATTTCAAGAGTTGAATGTCAATATTCACCTCTAATTTTAATGGTGGTGGAGTTTGGATGAATTAATGGTTCTCTTTCTCATGGTTGTAAGCATTAAGCTTCTCAATTTCTTTAGAAGTATCCATGGAAACGCCTAGATTTTCCATGAGCACCTTCATAATTTTCCAAATCTCATTCATGGATTGAGATTTGCTTACAAAATCCTCTTCTAATTTGTGTAATCTTCTTTCATATTCAACTATCTTCTCATCTTTAGAAGCCATACTTCTCAAATCTCTCTTCCACTTTCTTGTGGATATCTCTTGTTGTAAATAGACCAAATCAGCATTTTCACTAGAATTTTATCCTCTTGTAATGGGAATATATAAAAAATGATAACCAAACAAACCACACACTATGGGACACTAACCAACTTTGATACCAATCTAATCTATAAGTTACATGGATATTTTGCACTAAGTTTCACCAACACAGATGCTATGTATTTCCAACAATTCATTGATTGCCTAAATAACCATTTTCTTGGAAAAAAGTCATTAAATGTGCTTAGGAATTAATTTCAAGTTTTGCATACTGAAAGGAAGATTTAACAATGAAAATAGAGAAAGGAATTATATTAAAATAGATCTTAAAGAGACACAAGATTACCCTAGAGAAACTCAAATCAAGAAAACTGTAGAAAAAGTGACGTATCCCCTCCATGTTCCACTATATCATGCCGAAATTAAAAATTTATTTCCTTATTGAGGCCTTCATGAACATACTTTGATTTACCATATGTTCAAACACTCATATGCTCTACAACTTACTCACTTCCTTCTCCTTTCCACACTCCAACTCAAAAAACCACATAAATTCAAGAAGATAACTTTCTAAGAATAGATCTTCTACTTACAAAGTATCTCTCCATACATTTATCTACAACTTGGAACCAAATGGAGCTCAAAATGGAAGCCTAAAAGACTAAGAGATAAAGAGATTTTTGTAGTAATTTCTGGCATCATTCTTTATCTCATGAAAAAAATACTAGAGTTTACAATAAAAAAACCACCAAAATAGTGATGAAACTACTAGGGTGGTTATATAACCATCATAGAATATTTTTAAATTTATGAGGTGGTTTCATTGTTTGGAAAAATACACTAAATTATAGAGTCCATAACTTTTGAATATGAACTCAAATCGACATGCCATTTTTTTAAAATTACATAATTTTTTGAAAGGATAAAAAATATGTAATAAAATTATAATTTTGATGATAAATTCATATTATTTTATCCATTTTACCAAACCCTAGTTGTTTTAGGTATTAGGGTGTCAGAACTTCTTCTTGAACTCTATCAATTATTAAAACTAACAAAGAGAAATAGAAAAAGACTTTCATCTACATTATTATGCAATGAGAATACATAATTATATAACCCATGTGGATAACATTTACCAATCCTAAATTCAAATATAAAATATCCATTATTGGGCATGGGACACAACTAGCCTAAGTAGATAAAATCTCACCATGCCCTTGTTTACCTAAGGTGAACATGTCTAGAAAGATCAACGCCTAAGTTTAGAGATGAAGATAGTCTAATTATGATTTTAGATAGTTTGATAATTTTCAATTTAAATATTTTGTGTAATGGTAATGGAAAATAAAGGGTTGAGCCTGCATACTAAAAAATGTCTTACAAGAATTACAAATAAGAGTCATGTGTTTTTGCACAAGTCATGTGGTTGGAATGTGTTAAGAATTAGCATTGTCAAGTACCCATGACCAAATCAATGGGTATATATTACCCCCTCCCACTACCCATATTATAATAAATATATTTTTAGATTAAAGGAGAAAGAATTGACCTTGACTATGTATAACACACTTTTTCTTTGATAAAATACTTAAATTTGTGTAAGGAACTCAAATTTAGAAAGCTTTGAAACAAATAATGTAGTAATTTTGTTCATTTGAAACACTTAAATTCAAAGTTTTCAAATTTTAAAAGAAGATAAATGGAGGAGTACACCTATATATAGGTGAAACCAATATGCCCTACAACCTATAACTTGATAATGGAGAAACATGCCCCCTCACTTAAGCTTTTGGATAGTTTGAACCAATGGAGAATTGAGTGTGATCAACTCCCAATTTTGAATAACTAATAAAGCTATTGAGTTGGAAAGATACATTATCCAAAATATCATGAATAGGAGATATTACCAAATGTATTAACTTAAAAAAGGTGGAACTATGTAAGTTCACTAGAAGTGATGCCAAGTTTTTGAGTATCACTAGACTCGAACATACATCACTTGCACATATTCAAATCACACTACTATAAATAGATAGAGATTTTGGATTTTCATAATTCAAAGATACTAATTGGTATTCATGCCATCATAATGACCATATGGATCATAGAATTTTCTGTAAAATAAATATTTTTTCTTGAACTTAAATATTAAAACTTTTAAAACACTATAATTTTTCTATTTTGATCTTTGAAAGTTTAGAAATTTAAAACTTTAAACAAGATTGAACATGAATGATTATCATTCCCCCTATATATGTGCCAATGATATATATTTATATTCATCTATATGATTAATTTTAATTTTATTTTCAACCTATACCTTTTCTTTTGTAACTATTTTTTTGCATGCCCTTGTATATCATTCAAGTATGTATGGTTCTATGCTTTAAGTTTTTGAAAATGAGTGAATATGAGTGTACAATGCCCTCAAAATTTGTCTTAATGTGTTAATATATATCATATGTCTATTTTTTTAATCATTTTGTATCTTTTGGGGACATGTATTTTGTTGTAGACTCTGATTTTTGCATTAGTTTGAATCTTTGAAAACATGTACTTGATATTTGTGAAACTTTTATCCTATATCTTTGAAATTTTATTATATTCCAATTTTTTTCATGGAGATTTGGATGTTTAATAAATTCCCACTATTATGCCCCATTTTTGAGATGAGGGTTGTAGCTTACAAGTCAATCATATTAAAAGAAGAGTTAATTATACCATGTGATAAAGGTATGATCATATAGTATACCATCATCATAGAATTGAAATTGTCATTATTGAATGTATGTAAAATATTAAAATTAAGGCATAAAATTATCATGTATAGATAGATTTAGCTATGAATCACATAGTAATGTAAGTATATTTGAAGTATATTATGTTTGAGAAGTACATGGTTGGAATCATGGCACCACTAATCAAGCTCAACAAGCACTCAAGCATAACACATAATGATGTCACACAATTTCATATAATAAGGTTAAGGGCCACATATAAGGGACATATTAAAATGTCTCATAAGCAAATATTTCACACACATATGGCCATGGGCTAAAAATAATGGACATTTTCAAATATTGCACATATTAAACAATAATCTCATATAGATGGTCAAGATTTTTTCAAACAAGGGCCAAGGGACACACATAATAATCAATCAATGTTAAGCCTATTATGAAAGAAAGTACACAACATTGAAGGAGCATATGACAAGTGAAAAATATTTTATTCTATCTATATGTATAAATGTCGTATTGTTATAAAAGTAGCATATCTAGTAGCACAATTTAAAATATGAGTGATTTATCAATATACATGTAAGATATGTAGTTAAAATTACATTTGATATCATAGATAGATATAACATGTTATATTGAAACATATAAAAACAGAGATGTAACTAGCATAGGCATAGCCACTAGGTAGAAGAGAAGTCTAGAATTTAAGAATGCATATGTAATGTATGTCTTATATCTTACATAAATACCTCATGAAATTCATTACATGCATAGAAAATGATATGATATGTACCAACATGTGTGATAATTACATATGTAAAGAAGTAACTAGCATCCCATATCATGCTCAAGTCTTAATTTTTGATTTGTCTAATGTTTTTGTATTTGTGTAATATTTTTTTAATATTTGGAATGGGAACTAGCCTATGATTCCATCAATGGGAGAATCATAGTGTAATATTTAATTGAAGAGATGAACCCTAATTTTCCATTATTGAGGAATGTTATAATCAGATGTATCTAAATCTAAAAAATCATCAAGTGTCATATCATAACTATTTGGATAGCTAATTATAGAATATATCATCCCATATCTAAAGGGAGAATGTGTAGGATTTGGTGAAGTCAAATGTATAACTACCTTTGTTCACTGCATAATATGTTAAACTCTATTAGGAGTTTCTTTAAGATGTATTGCAAAGGATTTTGATTTCCTTAAACCTTGATTAACCTTTTGAGATGGAGATTTTTATTTTAGAAGGTATGCCTTTTTCCCTTTAACTGACTATATAGATAGATTATGTATAGGTAAAGAAATTAATTTTATACTGTGTTCTTGAATGGGTGGACTAATTATATTTATACTATGCTTTGGAGTTGGTGCCTTGATTGCCTTTTTATAGTGCTCTTGAAAATGTGCCACAACTAACTGTGCTGGTGGTGGGGTATGAGGTGGAGTTGTCATTACTGGTAGAGTTTACTCATATGTGATGCCTTGAACTTTGAACACTTGATTTAATTGTATGTACTTAAGGAATCTATGCAATGTAGATGATATTAATCAAATATTCTATATCCATGGGCATCTGAATAACACATTGAAGACCCTTGTGTTTGGTAAGACTAGAAATGGAGTGGCTATTATTGCTAAACAAACTTAGAGAAGTAGCACTATATGTCTCAAAGTATCTTGTGTCTACTCATAAAATGATTTAACTAATTTTTATGTAGCTTGTAAATCATGTTGTGTATCCAAGAATATAAAGTATTGTCATTGTGCATGCATTTTAGTTTGATCTATTGCCAATCATGACATTTTCAATTTTTTTTTTGTGTGCTCTTATAAGAAGTTTAGGTATATCTAAATCATTAGCATTGATCTCATTATCATCAAATGTGATTACTAGACATTATGTTAATGTTCCTATAAATGTTATAATGATTCCATCTATTGGATGCCCATATGATTTGGGATGAGGATGGCCATTATATGCATTATGTTCATTTGAATTATCTACATTCTCAATTGTACTATGATTAGGAAAGAAATTGTTGAATATTTATAGCTTTGTATTATCATTTTGTTGTGGTCTTTATTCATCTGTGGGTGTGCTTACCTCAATAGTATTGTCATTAATGAGATTCTATATTTTATGCCTTACCTTGTAATGCTTGTTTGTGGAATTATTGATACATCTATAGCAATCACAATATGAATTATTATAAAATCCCTTAGGTTGAGGCTTGGTTAACTCATGCTCAAATGGAGGGGTAAAATTATTAGATTGAAATCAGTGAGATTATGTAACAAGAAATGAGGAGGTTGCCCTAACCTTGTAAATTGCTTCCTAGGTGAAGTTCTTAATTGAGGCTTGTTTGTGTTTGATCAAATTTGGGATACAAATAATATTTAATCCTAATATGACAAATTTTAGTACAAAATCATAGTGTATATAATATCTAATAAATCACCCAAACTAATTTATAACTTGCTAAATATAGAAATATGCTAAAATGGGAAAATACCAAAGAGGAATAACTTAGTTACAAATTAAACATGTAGGACTATGAATGCAACTATTAAATTGATTGTATTATTGTATGAGATCAATTTGAATTAAAAAAATAGGGATTCGTATTTGCCTTAGATGAGGCTGCACTATTAAGACAATGTGAACTTATGATAGCATATGTAGGGCACAATAACATTCGATAGGGTTTTAAATTTTTGTGTAAAATTATCTCAGTGTGCCTTCTCTTATAGGTCCTATGTGGATGATCAAATCTATTTTATTCAATGTAGATGATGTTGTATGCCTTCTTATTCACTTGGAAACCTAGTTTAATTGACCATGAGCAATAAACATGATAAATGGGAAAAAAGGATTTGTGGTTAAATTTTTTCTTGACATGAACACCCCCTATGTTGAGTGTTTCCCACATGTTAATACTTCAAAGAGGGATATAAATCTATGTATTTATCCCATGCTATGGTGGTGTGTATGAAAAATTGGTGTAACACTATTTATTGGTGCAATCATAGTGTAATTATGTACTTAAACAATGAATTATGAACTTAGAGGTGTATTCAGGCTTAGCATAGGGATACTAATGTTGTGTGGACTCAGAATTAGGAAGAATATGTACTTTCATCTCAATATGTAGTTAGATGCTCTATTGATTTTCAATCATGTGAGCCTTTAGTGAAAAATGGTTAAAAAATGTGGCTTTAGTGATCATTTTGGAGTTCATTAAAATGGGATTTTTAAAACATGTGGGATGATCCATTAGGTGAATTTAAATTTGAGAAAATAACTATTATTTAGATGGAGGATGTGGCCAATGGATTCATACACTACCAAGGAGCAAGATAGTCTTGAAGGAGTGGCCTTGTTTGAGGAGAAAGACAACTAAACTAAAAGTGTGGATCAATATGATAGTGATATTAGAATGCTTGGAATGGTGAATAGGGATTTTCAAAATCATAATTTTCGTAAAAGGTATGGTTCATTCCCATATAAGTCAAAGAAGGGCAGTCAAGGGCCATGGGATTGGGCATAAGTTAGATGTGTACAAGGAATGGTCATAAGTGTATTGTTTTATCAATAATTTTTAATTTATGTGTCTACATTACTCCCCCCACCCTTTTATTATAGTATTATAGGAAAGTGAAAGGACTCGATTAAAAGGAAAATAGTTATACTTTAACTTACCTATGAAGAATAATATTGAATAGTAAGACCCTTAGATATTTATTCTTCATTAAAACACTTGGATTGAAATTTGAATGACCCAATAATAATTGAAAATAAAGTGTGCTTAATAACTCAGGGTGTGATTGAATCCATTGTCACATAACTCAAGGGAGATAAAGTAGTTTAAAATCCATGTGTGAATTTTAATAGATCATTCTGGTGCAAAACTAGTGAAAAAAGTTGAATCAATTGATACAAATAGAATAAGATTCATTTTTAGTGTAAAAATGATGAAAAATTGGTGAAAATATAACATGTTATGAGTTTAGTGTATACAACATAAAGAATGACATGGATTTTTATTCCTTATATAGAGACTAGTGAAAAAATGAGTAAGGAGGTGATCATATGCCACACACATGTCCCCATATATAGATTATAGAAATAAGTAATATCAAGTGATTTTCTAAGAAAAATCCTATGTGATAACCTATAACACATGCTACACATGATTCCCCTGATCTGATAAAAATATGAGACAAACTTAAATATTCATCTGAAATAATTTTGTATACTTATTGCAAACTAGCCTATAAATGACTGTGATTATAAGAAATCATGGAAAATACTATTTTCTAACTATTGGGATGACACCATATTATTTTGGATGTGCATAACCTTTATCTTGTCAAAATTTAGCATTGTTATCTGAAATTATTTTTTAATTAAAATTTAGGTATGACTTATGATCAACTAATCAAAACCTACAAATTTTTGTCTATGTAGTGTACTATTGGAACTTAGTCTCTAAGATAAGATACTATGTATGTCCCCTCTTTTAAGGTGAGTTGTGAATCTTGCACAATAACTTAACTTAAAATAATAAATTTATGTGAATAATGTTATATAAAAGATTAAAATTTGGAGTAATAATGATAATATTGGAGGCTATAACATCATCATAGATAAACTAACTAGTATAGCAATGTAAAATGCATGTATGAACAAACATACATAGTGTCATGTCAATATATATGTTAGTAATTAAGCATGAAGTGAACATTGATCATATATTGAGAATTTTAAAATGATATAGAGCAACTGGGGAGAATGCATGATATCAATCATGACATCAAAAAAATAGGAAAATGCATGATGTCCATCATGGCATCAAAACATTGAGAAAACTAAGCAAATAACAGTCATAACATGATGTGCACACATAAAAAGTACACAAAAAATCACATAAAACATGTAAGAAGACCAATGGGGAAAATATAAAGGACATGTTAAATGTCACTCACATACATAGAAGCACACAATAAGTCTTAGATCCACAATCAAAGACACGTTCAAATGCCCACAATCTAAACAAGTTGAATACACACAAAACATGAAGTAATAAAACAAACATGAAAATCATGCATGACTAAGTGAAGTCGATCTACATAATAAACTTTTAACATCATGATACTCAAAAACTCATGTATTTAGTAATATAACAAAGTGAAGATAAGTGAGAAAATAATTACATAATGTAATGTACTAAAGTAAGAACAAAAGGGATATTCATAGAATGATAAAACATATGTAAAATTATGCCCCCACTAAACATGTTGAGATGTGAACAAGATTTAGAAGGCTTGTGACTAGTTTAAATATGAAATCATAGATATTATGTTCACTGGGACAAGTCTACTAGAATCGTACAAGAGCATAATATATTATTGACTAGATTTGATTCGATTTGTCTGTGTAAAATTTTTGGGTTTGAGATATCATCTCCACCGACAACTACATTTTGAAGTGACAACCTATATGTTCAACAACTCATATTTGATATAAACTAGATATAGAGAAGTACCACATATATGGAGCACACAATCAACTAATGTCAATGAATGATACATAATATGCACAAGTCATAATTTTTTAGAATTTTTTTAAATATTATATTTTTAAATATATTTTTCATATATGTATGAAAAAATATGATAGTCTAAAAATCAAACATCACATATAGGGGATAAGGATAATCAAACAGTGGATCTGGTGGATTCTTATCAATTTATGGATATTAAACCTTGTCTAATTCCCATAGATCATTGTCATTGTGATTATCATACCACTCATGATATACAAATTTAGCCTTATCTTTTGCATTGTTATGAATTCTATACATCCATATAAGATGTTATTTTATTTTTTAGGATGCCTCATATGTGGTTTTTGGATAAGCCAACTTTGGGCCTTGTTTCTCATTTTTGAATATTTATTGTCATCAATATCATCATGAAGAATATTAATTGTATTATCCTCAAATTTTAATACAATATATTTTTATAACTTATCAATTATAGCTACCATTTTGTGTAACCACTGTTGATCCAATGTGCACTATTTGATTTCCTATTTGCATAAAAAAAATTAGTGTCTCTGGGACCAAATGAAACTAGTATTGTAATATGCCCTATTGAATCTTGGTATTATACAACTTTCTATAATTCATCTTGATCATGACATATGTGTTAAAAATTCAAGTTTATAGATGTTTGGCTTTGTGTCATCTATTTCCACATGTTTTCTATCTTAATTATCAATAAAAACCTAAATAGTCAAATGATTCCTTTTGGAATTCTTGTAATTTCCATGTATTTGACCCCTAATTTTGAGCCCTAGTATGTTTTAGTATGGGATGTATAATATAAATAGTGCCTTTATCCTTGTAACATGCCCTATTATTTAGTGGAAATTACAAAAGGGGTTTCCCTCCTGATTATATACTTTTTTATTATATCTATGGCTCAATTTGGGTATAATAATTAATTCTATATTAAGTAACATATATAACATAACATGTGGTCTATCTTATGAAATGAGAGCTTGGATTCTAATAACTGGCTCTATATCCATGATCTCTACATTATTTATTGAATATGTACATGGTGGCTTATTCATAATTGTAATTCATGGATTGATGTATTGTGCTTCATGTTCTATAGAGATGTTAGATTTTAATAATATGTTAGTCTATGGTACACGTGATAAAACAATATTATGTGTAGTATCTATATTAAAATAAATACTCTTTCCTTTTTCAACATCTAAAATCTACATTTTTCCTTTATCTGTGTTCACTAGAGTGATTGCCTTTGAATCATCTCTATATTCCCCTAGGTCAACTAGTGTAAAATTCAAACCACATAAATAATCATAAATGTTAATTTGTATTACATTTGTATCATCATTGGAACTATCATCAAAATCATCATCAATGCCTTTTATAGATATGAAATTTAGATCTTTTGAATTTACTAATAAAGTTAATTCATGTACATCATCCTACCATTATACCCTTTTATGTGAATACCATCATTATAAAATATCTATATTTAAAAAAAAAAAATAATTTTTAATGGATTTACCAACCTCATATATATGCATTTGATCTATAGGTATGATCTCTAGTGAAGGCACTATAGTACATTGAGGTGCTTGTAACTATGATTAATTCTCAGTAGTAGGTTCTATAATCTTATAATATATAAGTGGTTTATTATTAGTAGGGCATGCATATAATTATTCATAATGTATAAATTGAATCCATTAATGTAAAGTTGAAGGTAAAAAATACATTTCATGTATCCATGACCTACCTAAAGTAAATAATAGTGCACATGATTAGGGATTACTTGAAACTGAGTAGATAATATTTAGGGTCCTTCTTTGATATCTAGAGTGATATAACCCAAAGCTTGGTGAGGCACATAATCAAATACATTGATATTATTATATGTATTTTTAAGAGAAACCATTTCAATACCCGTTGTCTCTAATAATGGAAGGTTGTAAATATTCAGTCCTAAACCATTATTGATCAAAACCCTTTTTACTATTGTACTCTTGATTTGAAGTTATATAAAAAAAGGAAGATTATGATCAATAGTAGATTACATAAGCAAATAATCATTTCCAAAAGATATAATATCCTCAATATAATTCAAAATATTTAAAATAGATATAAAATAATAAGGATCTATGTCATAGGGAATAAGTGGTTGGTTCAATGATTGATATAAAATATCCTTGAAAATAGTATCTTTCTAAAGCAACTCTAACATATAAATCTTAGCTAGCATATCCCATAACTAATCAAAAATATCATACCCTTTTTATTAATTAATTAGTCTTGTTGGATTGAGTTTGGGATAGAGAGGGATTGATTGTGTTTTTTCCTCTTGTCTTGCCTGATGAGGCACCCGACCTCATCTAGTGACAATAACTTGGACTGTAGGATATACTATGAGCATAGGGTGAATATTATAGGTGGGACATGAGATAATATAGTTGTGAAGTATAGGGGAAATAGGAATAAATGGAACCATATGATCCCTCTAATGTCTAGTGGGAATAAATATAAACTCATACTAATCCATGCAATAATAAACATCATATAATTATCCACTATTAAGCTCTTGATTAATATGAAAATTTATCTTTACCATTAAATTTCTTATCTATGGACTTACATACAAGTGGAATATTTTATATGTTATAGGTAAGTAACATGTAAATAATGAACCAAGAAATAAGAGATATATTTAGTAATTATGATCATGATTGGCATGGAAATCAAAAAATCTAATAATATCTTGTTAGTGACAAAATGAAATCAAATTGAAAAACCAACACACTAGCTAGCATACATCTCTAGGCCTAGTTACTAGGGAGAGCTTAGTGAGGGAAATCCATTTGAGAACACAACTAAAAATGGAAAGAAATAAGAAATATGAACACAAAAAACCAATTTCTTACCAAATCCTTGATTGATCCAAAAGGTTCCTTCTTTGGCTTGCTTAGCTTGTGCTTTAAGAGATCTTTTTTAATGGAGTGTGGCTACCTTCATCACATCTTGGCACCTTTATCTTTGACTTGGATTGGCTCAACACTTTGGAATTATAATACTAAGATGCAAATATTTTTGAATGAAATTTGGAATTATAAGTTTGGCATAAAAGAGCTTAAAATTCAATAGGCAGGGCCTCCTCTTTATATATTTTTGGAATGGTTTGAGGATCAACTATGACTATCGATCTCACGATTAAGATGTGTGGCCATGAATAATTCCAAATATGAAATTAATTATAAAATTATCCCCATTAATATTTGGGATAAATTGGTATTGAATAGGCATGGATGGTCTTAATAAGGCATGGAGGGTCTTAATGAGGCATGGGAGAATAACTTGGACTGTAGGATATACTATGAGCATATAGAACATGATCCTTGTAATAATGAATGGATGGATAGATTATTATCCCATGGATATACTATGATCATATATAGAAAATTATCCTTGCAATAATAGGGTATTAATGAGGCATGGGAAAATAACCATAGGAACCATCTTATCCCTCTAATTTCTAGTGGTAACAGATGGAAACTTATACTAAGCCATGCAATAATAAACATCATATAACTATTCACTATTAAGCTCTTGATTAATATGAAATTTTATCTTTACCATTAAAATTTTCATCTATGGACTTACATAC
Source organism: Torreya grandis (assembly GCA_037957365.1). Classification (NCBI taxonomy): domain Eukaryota; kingdom Viridiplantae; phylum Streptophyta; class Pinopsida; order Cupressales; family Taxaceae; genus Torreya; species Torreya grandis. Next base: position 556,823 of record JARHVA010000285.1, on the reverse strand, counting down.
AAGTGGAATATTTTACATGTTATAGGTAAGTAACATGTAAATAATACAAAGAAATAATTAACTAAGAAATAAGAGATATATTTAGTAATTATGATCATGATTGGCATGGAAATAAAAGAATATTAAATATATAACCCTAATAGAGATGTTAATAATGATATAATGAAACCCTAAGAGAAGCTAGGGTTTTCATAATATTCAATCAATAGGTGATTTCACAAATATGTTTTAAATCAAATTTGGAATGCAAATAACATTTAATCTTAATTATGATAAACTGCTATGTAAAATTAGAGTGTATAGAATATTAAATAAATCAAACAAACTAATTTACAACTTGTTATATATAAAAATATGCTAAAAGGTGAAAATACCAAAAAGGAATCACTCATCTAAAAATTAAGCATGTAGGATTGTGACTGCAAATATGAAACTAATTGTATGGTTGTATGATATTAATGTGAATCAGGAGTAAGGATTCACATCTACCTAGGATGAGGCCAAAATATTTAGAAAAGGTTAAAATATGCTAACATATATAAGGCACACCAATGTTCAACAGGGTTTTAGTTTTATATGTAAAAGTATATTGGTCCAATTTAACATGTAGGTGTTGTGTGTGTGATCAAATCTATTTTGTTCACTACAGAAGTCACTATATGCCTTCTTCTTCACTTAGAACCATAGTCAAATATACCATAATGAATAAATGGGAAAAAGGGGTTAGTGACTGAGGTTGTGCTTGACCTCAACACCCCTTGTGTTGAGCACTACTTACATACCAATACTCATAATAGGGATCAAACTCTATGTTGTTATCTCATGCTATGGTGGTGTGTGTGAAAAATTGGTGTAATGCTATAAGTTGGTGTAATTATAGTGTAATTATATGCTTAAATAATGAATTATGAACTTAGAGGTGTATTAACACTTATTTTAAGACTACTAGAATTATGTGGACTCATAATTGAGAAGAATAGGTGTTTTCCTTTCAATGTGTAGTTAGACATTATAATGATTTTTAGTCATGTGAACCTTTATTGATTAATGTTTAGAAAATTTGGTTTTATAGTGATCATTTTGAAATTAATTCAAATAGGACTTGTGAAATGTGTAGGATGACCCATTAAGTGAATTTTTATTTGAAAAAATAGTCATTATTTGGTGGGAGGACATGATCAATAGATTTAGACACTACCGATGAGTGGGATAGAGTTAAAGGAGAAATAGTCTAAAGGATTGGCCTTGCTTAAGGAGCAAAGATAGCTAAATTGGAAGTGTGAATCAGTTTGACAATGAGTTTAGGTTACTTAGAATGGTGAATATGGATATTCAAAATCAGAGTTTGCTTAAAAGGTAAAGGTTGTTCACATAGAAGGGTAGTCAAGGACCATGGAATTAGACATAAACTAGGTGTATACAAGGAATGCTCACAAATGTATTATTTTAGTAATAAATGTTAATTTATGTGACTACAATTTGAGGGTTGTGCTATTTTATTAACTATTTCCTTAGCTTCATTTTTTCTCTCATTATATTTGAATTTATAGTTTGGCTTGCTTTGAAAATTGGCATTTGATGTAGATCAAGTTATTGGTGCATACTTTAGATTATTTAATGGTAATATCTTAACTTATATTTTATTTAATGTATGATGTAGCACTTTTATGATGGAGTGTTTGTATCTTAGGAGCACTTATATGATGAAGGGCTTATATCTTAGGAGTATTATGGAAAATGTTGGTTGATAAAGGCTTGAGATTATAAATTTAATGATTTTAGCCTTATTATGAATTTTGATTTGATAAATGGATGAAAATAATCAATAAAAACTTGGAAAGTAATAAAACATGTAATACTTAACTTTAAAAGACATGAACTCATTATGATTAGGTTTTTGAAAAAAAAATTACAAGGGGTACAACTAACCAAGGTGTGTTTACTTTGTAGGCTCTTGGATATACTAATTTTAGTTATAAATAGTGAATAAGGATATAAAGGCACTACATACATACAATTACACCATTCATGTAGCCAAATTATCCTATCTCATGGGGGACATTGAGATTAACTTCACCAGGCTAACTACTTACTAGTGGAGTGCAAGAACAAATGGTTAAAGGCTTCCTATAAATGAAAAATAAACCTTAGGAATTTTAGATATTTCATGAGGTACATGAAAACTAAAACACATATATAATTTTGTCTAATGTATTGAGTATTGGGGTAGTACCCCTCACACCATGACATAGGGAAAACTGATGACCATTTTTTCTAGAATGATAACACCTATGAGTTTTAAAACTATCAAAACATAATCTCAAGGAAAACAAAGCAAAGTGAAAAATAAAATCATAAAGTAAAGAATCAAAAACAAAGGTTTGGGTTCATTAATTTATTTTAACCTTTTTTTAATAGAATACTAATGAACTAAAATTGTTGTTATTATGTATATAGGATTAAAAATGGAAATATCAGAATGCTAAAAATATACAAATGATTAAATATTATAATTTTGAAAAATTACTAAATATAGAAAATTTCTATTTCAGGAAAGTACTAAGAACGAATATAATTAGTTCACACATTAATCTATGTTGACTATTTTAATTATTTGACTATGAAAATTAGAAGAAGATATGATTATACAATCTTAATATTAGGTGTAAAACTAGAAATAAAATCTAGACAAGTCCTCTATAAGTGGATGGAAATGCATTGCATGCTAGTATATTGATTACAAACCTATTTTAGTTGAATATGACAGATAAAAAAATGAAAAGATAGAGAAAGAAATCATTTGGAAATGATAAAATAGAAGTAGAAGTATAAAATATTTATATAAAAGAGCTCAAAGCACCTGAGTTCATTGACTATGTGATTATTTGGGTTGACTTTATGTTACACTTATAAATGATGAGCAATCTGAGATATCAAACTTAGGGTTTGGCTGCACATAAAGCATTATATGTATTATTTTATATTTTAAACCTTTATATCACCTTGATAGATTAAAAATCTATAAAAAAAGAGGGGAGTGTAATGAGATGAGTTGACCTCAATCACCCTCTTGACGATTGATTGTTTCCTATGTATCTAATACTCCAAAGAGGGAAACAAAGCCCATGTAGTTCACCCACCTATAATGAATATATAATTTTGTTCACTTGACTATATGTATGTGGATTTGATACTCTATAATGATAACTCTTGACTGGGGTTATGGCTACTCCTTATGAATAATGCATAATTTGGGTAGATTTGCTCAATGTGCAAAAGTTAAAATGTTTGTACCAAGTGAATAGTAAGTAGTATAAATGAATGACTCTTGATGTGTATTTATAGGCAAATATATTGACAATTTTACTTTATTTGACCTTATGAAACATTTAGGAAGACCCAAAATATTAATTTTAAATATTGAAACTCTTTGTTATTTGGTACAGAATGTGACTGGTCTAAGTAGATAATGGTGCATTGTTCCCCTATTTTCCTAAGGCTAACTTGTATAGAAAGGTTAGGGAATTTACATAATATCTAGAGACAATATGATGGTGATTATAGACATCTTGAACATTTGGGATTGATTTTTTTGTGTAATGATAATGATAAACAAAGTGTCAAGCTTGCATATAGACAAATGGCTTAGAGGAATGGTGAATAAGAGTCATTTGTTTATGTGCAAGTTTTTTGGTTTGGAGTGTGTCAAGAATTGGTAGTGTCTAGTACCCATGAAAACTTTTATGAGTCTATAATGTCCATAACCTTTATCCCAAAATTAATTGGTAATTTAATATCACCAATTGATCTGTGACAATGTATAATGTGTTGTAATTCATCTATTATGTGTCCTAAGTTTTGTAAAATTAAATTTTATGTGTATTAACCCCCTCTTGTTCATTAAATTTGTTTTTTATAGCCACTCTTAATGAATACTTGAAAAATCAACTAGTCTATTCATAGACACTTGTAAAGTTTACATGATCTATTCGTTTGTTGACTTTAAATGGAATCTAACATTGGTGTATCCATGTTAGGTGGATTTTCCTATACTTATCAGATGACATATTGATTTTTAATTTTATAAATATTTTATTGTAATGCCTCATAAATATGTGTTATGTGTCTAGTTATTATATGATGACTACAATATGAATTCCCATCGTAATGTGATAATCAATCCGATGATTGATATCTAGCAAAACGTAGGATGATAAAATTACATTAAAGTAAAATTTGCAATATAATACTTGGTTTTTTCTATGACCAGTATGTGGAATATATTGTTTTCATCAATGTTTGTTGTTTACTAGATTTTACACGGACATTAGATATCATTAAATATTTAATCATGTGATGCGTAGTTCCCCATGTGATTGAGTCATACTATATTTCATAATGTTGTCTCAATGGAGCACTTATTTTGAGAGATTCTTGTTGTGAATTGGCATTACAACAAGAATTTACATTTATATCCTCATGGTTGCATGGTAGGGGTTAGTTCCCTTTATCTAAATTGAGCTACATGAAGGAGACATCATAATTTATTAGTGCTCACCATGTTTTAAATAATCTCAATACTCTTCTAGGCCTTTAAATGTAAATTTTAGACAAGACAAATAATCATCTATGTTCTTATGAATTTCATTTTTAGCATCATCACTATCATCCTTCATAAATATTTGATTAAGATATACTATATTGACCAAATCAGATAGATGCGGTGATTATTTTATCCTCTCTTGATTAGGTTATATATTTGGAGTCCACTTATTTTCATTAATTTTTATTGACTCTCCAAATTTATATGTATGCATTTGATCTATTGGTATGACCTATAATGGAGGTATAGATAAAGAGTGAAGAATATAAAATTATGGTATAAATTTATAATTATGTTCATCTACTTTACAATACTTGAAAGGATTATTATCCACATGACATGTATGCAAACATACCTCATGTAAAAAATTTAAGCATCAATGCAAGGTGGATGGTACAACTTTCATAACATGGATCCAAGGTCTACCTAAGATTAGGTTATAATGAAAATGATTTGGAATGACTTAAAATATAGTTTTTAATGTTTTTTAAAACTTTTTAATTTAAGATTCTTCAATTAAGTGATTTAAACTATTGAGTTAGATTATTGAAATATAAAAATTTGATAATGCATTATAATATGATACATACTTTTATATAAGTAAAAACTTATTAAAAAAGTAAAATGGCCTAAGGATGTGAAAACCTCCTTAAAATAGATTGTATACTGATTGTGTAGGCTAAAAGAGATTGAAAATTACTTAAAAATACTTACAAGTAGTGTCGTGTCTGAAAATATAATTAAAATCTATGTTAGGATAATGTCACATGAGGTAGACAAGGGCATAAAGCAGTCGTGTATGTTGATTATGGATACATATTAATTAACTATATGTTTGATTTATATATATGCATCTATGTGAATGATTTTGAGGGTTTATTATTTTTGTATAGGACCCAAATAGATGTGTTGAATATTTATAAATAACAAAACCCTAGCCTTGCACATGTAGTATATAGTAATTAGATAAAAAAAAGGAGGAAAAATGGGGTAGTGGGAATGGCTGATCTACCCTTAAAAAATACCATGATATTTGAGTTCTTTCTACATAGCCCAAATGGGCCTCATGTTGATGTAGTTCTCCCTCCTAAGGTGATTATATGATTTGTGATTGTGCTACTATATGTGAGTAGTTATAATATTCATTGAAATTATTGAAAATGGATTTGCTTGACCTGAAATAATGAATATGTTGACTTGATATATGTCTATTGTAATAAATAAAAGTTGAAATTGGAAGAAATAGTACTCTTTTTCTCAGTGTGTAGTGCTTTTGAAATTAGCTTACTAAGTCCTTTCAAGTACATGCCATGATGTGATTTTATTGGGAAATATTTATAATGTTTTGACTAACCTACCTTAAAAGAAGCACGGGAGAACCATTGTGAAACATATTGATTTTTAAAATTAGTTTTTAGAGTGTTAGGGATAGGGTCACGCTAGTGGAGAAGACTGCAGTAGGGCCTTATTTGATTAGGTGTAGTCTTGTCACAGAAAGACATAAACTACTAGAAAAAGTCTAACATGTGATTTTACGTTGAATAGGGTTGAAATATGGACATTTATATGATTTTTTATATGTATTAAAGATAATAGAGACCCTTTTATATATTATAACTAAATGGTGAATAGATCAACTAAGGGAGAGATGTCAAGGACAAATATTTTCAAGCATTTAATTATTAAATTTATGTGTCTACATTTGCCCCTGCTTTATTCTATTGATGCAAAAATGTGAAATTAATAGATTAAAGTAGAATAAAACATGAGTTTATATATTTTATACACATAAATTAACATTTATTATTAAAATAATGCACTTGTGAACACTGCTTTTATGCACTTAGCTCATGCCTCATACCATAGTACTTGATCACCTTTACTTTACCCTTATTGTAGGTAACCCATTCCCCAAAAAAACTAATTATCTCAAAATATCCATATCTATCACTCTAAGCAATCAACACTCCTTTTGAGACTGATCCCCACTTCTAATTTTGTTAGTCTTGCCCTCTAGACAACACTGCCCTATTTGGACAATATTGATTTTGACTAGTGTGTAGTTCTGCCAACAATGTCCTCCTACCAAATAATGGCTAGTTTATCAAATTTAAATTAATGTAATTGATTGTACCATAAGTTTAGTGAGATGAATTAAAATGAATCCCTAAAATATCACTATAAATCCACATTTAAAACCATTTTTCACACAAGAGGCTCACATATAAAAAATCACTAGAACATATAACTGCACTTTGAGAGAAAAACACCTATTTTTCCCAATTAAGAGTTCACACAAACCAAGTAGCCATGAGATAAGTTTAAATACACCTCTAAAGTTAAAATTCATTATTGAATCACTTAATCACACTAGTATTGGAACACCATTTAGAATTATGTAATAGTATTCATACACACCAACATAACATGGGAGAACTACATGGAGTTTGATCCCTCTTCGAATATTGGTATGTAGGAAAAACTCAACACAGGGTGTTGAGGTCAAGAAAAATATCAACCACTAAATCATTTTACCCCATGATTTTATTTTATTTATTGGTCTATTAAGATAGGGTTATAAGTGAAGGAGTAGTGGTTTTCACAATGTAGTAGAGGCTCCAAAATAATCAACTAGAGAACACAAGCAAAGGTAAATTTTTCAAAATAGTTTCAGAGATTTAACACCTATAAGATGCTAAAAAATAAGGATAACGTTTCACTACACCCTTGTCTATATCCAATGAACTTATTTGGAGATCTAGAAAACCCTTGTTTTGGATCCACAATCCATTAACATAGGCACATAGTTAGTTTCAGTCTCAGTCATAGTCTGGCATTCTAGTTTTCTAGATAAGTTCTATTTCTTTGGTACTTTTCTCTTTTATAATATTTATAAATTTCTAAAGTTATAAATCATTTTGTCATTTATTGTATATTTTTAGTATTATGATTTTACACAATAGTTTATCACATTTACATAAATAGCTCTTGATTTACCAAATTTTGATAAAACATATTAGTAAAGCTACTTATAATTTAACATTTCACAAAACTCTATCAATCATAGATGTCAAATTACTAATTTTATGATTTTAATAAAAATCATGATTATATATATAATTTCTTGATTTAAAGCTTCTTGATTTTATTTTCATATAACTTGCATTTAATATGCAATTTTTTAAAAGATATATGTAAATCCATGGATAGTTAGTTTCAAAGAAAAGATAATATCCCAAATTAATTTGAACATTTATAAGGAACCATTCTACAGTGATTATTATTGCACAACCCACTTTAAATTAACAACTACTACCAGTAGAAGACCTAGGGCTTAGATGGTCCCTTTTGTTCCACCTACCCCTTAACCTCACAAATAAATTATCTCATATCCTACCTTTATTATTCATCCAAATCTTATATTAGATCAAATTTTATGAGTTATTGTAACTAGACAAGGTTAGGTGCCTCATTAGGCCAAGCAAGTGGAAAAAACTCAAGTTATTCCTCCCCATCCCTAATTTAATCCAATGAGACCACTTAATAAATTTAAATGGTATGATATCATTGATCAGTTAAATAATTCACTAGATAAGATCTCTATGTTAGAATTACTATATAAAGATATTATCTTCAAGGACGTTTTATATCAGGCACTGAGTTAGATACAAATGCCTTGTGACATAAAGCCTTCTTATTTTGCATATTTTATGAATAATATTAAGGATATTGAGGATGCAATATCTTTTGGGAATAAGGATTTGCCTCCATATTCTACTATTTATCATTGTTTTTATAATTTAAAAACATAACTATAATAAAAAAGGGTTATAATTGATAATGGTTTAGGGTTATACATTTTTAGTCTCACATTCTTCAAAAAATTGGGTGTTAATATGTCTTCTCTTCAAAATTCATATAAGAACATCAAAGTATTTGATGATGTGCCTTTCCATGATTTGGATTATATCACTTTAGTTATCATCATAGGGCCTAAGACTTTATTCACTTAGTTATAACTAATGCCAAACCATCTATACTATAATTTACTAATGGGTAGACCATGGATACATGCAATGAAATATGTACCTTCCAATTTACATAGGTATGCAAAATTTACACATGATGGATATTTATATACATGCCTTACATAAAACCAAATATTCAAACATTATAAATTTTTTGAGTCTACTACTAGGAATCAATTATAGTTGGGGTCACCTCCATGTACTATAATAACACCACTATAAATGATACCTATATAAAAAATGGATAAATATGAGGTTGATGAATCTAGTGCATGGTATCCAAAGTTACACTCTATGAATCCTCCAACTCCACTACCTTTCCTAAATGGGTAGATCAAAAGGAGGATATAAAGGAATTACCTCCACTAATCAATTTTCAAGATCCAAAATTTATATCCATAAAATATGATAATGATGATTTTGATAATACTTTTGACAATGATACTAATGAAATACTATTGAACATTCATGACTATTTATGTGGGTTGAATTTCACACCAACTGCTCTAGGTGAATACAAAGATGATTCAAAGGTCATCATTCAAATGAATATAAATAAGGAAAAGAACATGATTTTAAATCTTGATAAAGGTAAGAATACTTTTTGCAATATAACCACTACTTTTTCAAGGATAACATGGACAAATACATTTATCAAATCTAGAATTTATTAGAGAAAGAGACACAATACATACATCAATTCATTACAAGTACCTACAAACAACCATTTACAAATTTAATAAAAAATGTGGAACTAATGGATGTAGACTAGTTATTATAATTTAGGTTAAAAATACACATGATAACCATGTGTGATATTGTAGATGTTACCTGACCGAGGAATACTTGCTTTACCAACATTATGACATGGATCTTCCAGCTGATTGTCATATCATGAGGGAAAACCATTTTGTCACTTTCACATAATTACAAGGCATACCATAGATACATGTGTAATTGTAGTGAAAAATTTATAAATATAAGGCTAAAGGAACTATTTATATCATACAACCCATACCACAACCTACTAAGGCTCAAAAATAGGGTTTTATAGAAAAAATTACAAACAATCCAAAGGGAATCCCCTAACTATTTAGGTTTTGTTGATAATGAATATAGACAATATGTGGAAGTAGATGAGGACACAAAGCCAAATATATGTACACTTTAATTTATTAAACACATAGGTCATGATCCATATGAATTAAAAAATCCTGTCTATTGCTAAGATTCAATTAGTCATATCACATTACCAATTTCATTTGGTCCAAAAGTTTTGGATAGACTATTTCTTGCTATGCAAACATGATGCAAATAAGCAATCATATTAGTGCCACATTAGCTTAAAAATGGATACATGAAATGGAATAAATAATTGATAAATCATATGAATGTTTTAAATTCAAATTTGAGGATAACATAACTCAAATTCTTCAAGATGGTATGGATGATAATCATAAATTTAGAAATGAGTGATAAGATCCAAAATTGGTTGATCCAAAAACCAAAAATAGGCTTCTTCCATAGTAGATCAACATGCCATAGGGATACATAGGATTCAAAACAATGTCAAAGATAAGGCTAAAGATATAAAGCATCAACGATATGTTGATGACAATGATGATGATCTATGGGAGTTTGATAAGATTCAATTCCCAACACTCAATGATTTACCACCATACTAACATTTCAACAATTCATATCATATGTATGTGTTGTTTGGTTCTTAAATTATCTTTATTACTTTATAAATTTAAAAAAAATAAAATATTCTATAAAATTATAAAGTCATGACCCATGAATGCTTATGTTTAGTTTGTTTACATTAGTTAATTTATGCTCAGTTATTCAATACTTATTTATGTGAAGTCTCAAATGATATATGCTTCACAAGTGTACATGAGTGAATGCAGAGCATACATGTTATCATTTCATGTTCCCATTATAGGAGATTATACTGTCATAGACTCAAATAATTACAAATAGACAAAATTTCCCTATGTAGATAGTATCGCACTGCACCATTATATTATTTTGTCAGCCCTGTCCTAGTGAGCACATGCTATCACTTATCAGATCCAAAATAGTAACATGCCTCCTATAATTTGTTCACACATTAATAAATTTACCAAGGGCATATCATACATAAGTTATATCATTATTTGGATACCATTTCTTTTTTATGCTTTATTTCCTTACACAATATAAGATCTTTTGATATTACTCACTTCTGCATTGATATCTTACTAACTACCTAAGTTGTTGAATATACTAGTATTATAAATTGCTCATGTTGATCAATTTTTTTTATTCATGCATATTTTATGTGTTTGATTCTATACTTCATGTCTTATGTGTATTCCTTTATTAGATTGTGGACATTTGAACATGTACTTGTGTGTGGCTCAATTCCTTCACTTTATGTTTCGATGTGTGTGAGTGAAATTTTAGCATGCCTCTTATACGTGTCCCTTAGAATTTAATTGCATGATTTGTGTGATGTGCATGTAATTTTTATTTGTGTGAATCATGGCCATCATAATTGGAAGTCACACCCACACCTAAATCCCTTCCATAGAAGTATGAAGTAGAGACACAACTCAATAATGCAAGTTTTAAAATTTTAAATTACAAATTGTCATCCAATCCCCAAAACCCACAGGTCTATGCAAAGTGCTAGCAAAATGAGTAGGCAGATTATTCCAAGTAGAAATGTAATATTTAAATACAAATTTGTAAACTTTTAAATTTCAATAAATTCTCCTAAGCCTATGGCATTGTAAAATGTGCCTATAAGAAATTTAAAATCTTGTAGGAGATAAAGAGAAAAGACACGTGCAATTAATGGGTCAATTAGAAACTTGAAAGAGATGAACAATCTAGGTGTTGAGTGTGAACCGTGATAGATTCTAAACAACAACAATGAGGATAGGTGCTAAATAGAGTTGAGAAACAAAAACAACAAATTTTATTGATGTCTAAGAGGCCATTTCATAGATTTGTGTGTCTTTGTGAATGCTAAAGGACTAAACTTACCAGACATGTCATAGTCTCTCAAAAGGCAATTCATGAAAAATAATTAAATGAGGTATTTTAAGGTCAAAAATTAAAAAAAAAAGATATTTGGACAAATAGGGATGTTAAGACCATCTGTAATAGAGGATTTTCCAAATACCATGAGAGAATACTGAAGGAATATTAAAAAAAGGACAAAGACTGGAATGAGAGAAGGGAAGATTTGAAAAATAATGATTTTGACCATTACCATGAAATGTTGGAAAAGAAAACTAAATTATATATTAATGCTAGAGAGCACTATAAAATCATATCTTCCTTCTTATCACAAATAATAAAGTATCTGAAAAATCTTGGAGTAAAAATCATATATATAATGAATCTTCTTAGAGATGGATTGAGAGCTTGTATTCTTCTTCAAGGGAAGAAGTTATCCAATGAGAGTGATACTTGATCGTAATTAGGCATATCACATGGTGGAAAGCTAGATTTGATTGGATTTATTCTAAGACCAAATCTAACACCAACATCATAGGTATGTAGCGAAGATCCACTTTTTGTACTCTTTTATGCAACAAATCAACCTTCACCAAGATACCCCACATTATCTACTTCAGCATAGGCAAGTGCTACTAAATTTAATAAAAGTGTTATGAAAAGTCAGTAAAATAAGATAAATGGGATGACAAGTGAAAAAGTGGTAGCTTTTGTAGCTGGTTGAACATAAATTGATACAAACTAGTATGCTAAGAGTGAATGTAAAATGATAATAGATTCTCCAATGAAAGTTGGTTTTGTTCCTAAATCCCTCATTGTTTATCCAAGTGTAGGAATTGAAAGTGCACAATAATTGGCTTTGGTACCATTAAACCATAGTTATCAAGGCTCTGAGGCTAGTAAACATTAGATCAAAAGACCATTTACTGTTACTAATGTGGAAGCTCTTGTTCAATTAGTCAAAAAGCTTGGGACTGGTAAATGGAAACATAGTTTTTCATAATGTGAAGATCAATGGAGGCCAATAGAAGTTTTTAGTGAGATTACAAATTTAAATTTTAACTTTTTCATTTTAAAATTTGTAAATTGCTTTTGAGACTCCCAAGTCTATAGCGGAACTACAACTTCATATTGTAAGTTGTAAATTTATAATCTATAAATGTGTTGCAGACCTTTGGATTCCCTCTAGCTTGTAAAGTTGCACCCAGATTCTAAAATACTACTAGGCCAATAAGGTGAATTTTTTAAAAAAGGGAGCCAAAGTCTTGCATAAGGAAATAAAGATTAAAATATTCCATAAGACTTTATTAAGTTTTGTGGCAACCCTAACATGAAAGATAGAAAATGTGAAAAAGCATGGGTAGGTCAAAAACAAAAAAGGTAAAACATAAGATAAGTGTTGCATTTTAAATATTTGACCTCCAAGAAATAAAAATTTGCTACAAGGGTTTTGAAACCAAGGTGGGCCATTAGAATCATATCCTAATGGACATGGATCCTGCATTGTTTCCATCACAACTGGAGTATTCTAATGCAATCATGGAAAAGCAAGGGGCATTATTTAGCTTACAAAAGGGGGAGGGTAGCTGTCCACAATATTCCATTTGGAAAAATAATTAGTTGAAGCCAATGCAAAGTAATTACACATGAAGACAAGATTTTGTTTTGCTCCCAAGGGAATATTCTCTCTCAAGCTCAAGTGCAATGAATTTTACACCAAGGAGATCAAGGGTTTATTATCAAATCTCATCATGACATGGATGAATAGTTACTAGAATGATTTCCTTAAAATTCATGAGTTTCTAGGCATGATCAAGGGCATCTTCTAGCTAGAGCATATTCCCAAAATATTTTGGATGAGAAATTTGTATAAGTAAAGAGAGGTTTTCCTCTTTACAAGGTGGTTAGTTTTCTTAGGTCCGAGGCTCTTTAAAATTACAAAAATATCCTCTTTGAAAATACATTTTAATTTTTGGGATTATTGGTGTGTATATTTTATCTCTCTTGCTAAGGTGGTTGTAGTTGTACAACTATTAGCAAGCTCTGAGAGCATGTATATGTCTCCCCTATTTTAGAGCAAATCCACCATGCATTTCCCCATGTTAGCATTCTAAACACTGATGTATATTGATTTACATTTCAAGATAATGTAAAATACATGTGATTTATTCTCTTTCTTGTTAATGAAATGAAACAATATATTCTTCATGTTGTGTTGATTGGTTATTTGGTTTTATGCTTATAAATGGTAGTCATTATGGGCATAGATATAGGTTATAAATTCCTTTCTACATTGTTATTTGGGAGTGTTTTATTGATAAAATTTTAAGTACATCTTGGGTTTATGGAGTTGAAAGGAGAAGGTGCTTGAAGCCTTAAATTCAGTGCATGTTTTAGGGTTTTAAAGGTCATTTGAATGCTTGCATTGAATTGGCACCAATGAATGAAAACCATTCCTAATAGTTTCCTTATCTTGTTTCTTGGTATTTTGCATCTTTAAATGAATGATAAGATGCTTGTTGAATAAATTCATACTATTTAAAATCCATCATACCCTTATTTGCTATCTACCTAACTTATCCAACCTATCCCACCTTGTAAATAATACACCCTGTTGACTGTTTTAAGTGTTATTTGCCTATAGATGCATGAATCTTGTAAATCTAAAATGTATCTGTGTTTCATTCTTCAAATAATAGCATTGTAATATTCCATTTTGACCTCAAGTTTTAGATGTTTCTTTATAAATGAAGTTTGTAATGACTTTCTCATTTGTCTTTAGTAGCTTGTGTTTGGTTTAGAGCATTTACCCAGTTCATGTGACAACTCTTCCCAAGTGGACTTTGAAGTTTGGTTATGCCTTGGTCAAATTTGTGTTTGTGTGTGCCAAAATCCCTTTGGATATTTAATTTTAGTATTCCTCCATGCAAAAAATCTACTCCATAGGTCCTCTCACCTTATTTTAGGTAGAACTAGAAGTAGCAAGGAACTAACCATACCCTCTTTTAGTGTCTTCAAGTCATTATCTACATTCAGTCCATCCTAATTCTAAACCCTTCCCTAGCTATAATTACATAATTTTGAGTTTACCATCCACATTTACCATACTACCCAAGTGTGTAAATTTGAGTGAAAGAGGTGTACAAATTGAAAGCAACACCTGATTGACATCATTGTTAGGGATGACCCTTGGCACTTATGTTATCGAGGACTCTTACAGAGGGTTGTATTTGTTAATATTCTCAGGTTCTCTATCAAGAGTATTTGATGTAGTAACCTTTGATGTATATTTTTAGATAGTATTTACTCATATTATCTTAAGTGTTTAAAATTTGAGATCATTTGAGCATGTTTTACTACTTTTGGCCATCAATTGTGCAACCTGATTGGTGCCATTACTAGTGATGATCCTTGGCACTTGTGTTGTTAGAAGCTCTTAAAAAAACTATTGAATTATTATAGTTACATAAATCTAATTTTTTAATATCTTTATTATTATATCTCATCACTGACTTTAACAAAGTATGATTTCAGATTGTATCACTATCATATTTTTAAATTGTTATATTCTATAAGTTTTGTTCTAGTGGTGACTCCAACATTGTATTTGGTTTTAATGAAGATCAATGCCCATATTTAATATCTTTAGTTTTGAGTGTTCTCTTTTTTCAAAGATGGAAGCATTGAGATCATCCTTCAAAGGTGACTCATCAGAGTATCTTGTCTCACTCTTAAGTGTTCATCAAAGAAGAAAGAGATAGATTTGGAGGCCAATTGAAGGACAACTTTATACTATAAAGGATTGTCTAGACTATCAAGATTCTAGTAGACCTAAACTTTTATTTATTGAACTTCCTTTAATTAAAGACTATCAAAGCTCTCCTAATAACTCAAAACCTTATATTCTTATTTACTACCCAGCACCTTCTAAACAAGTTAAATCTCCTCCTAGGTTTGATCCCCCAAGCCCACCTCACTCATCCCCTTAAATCCCTTTACCATTTGATCTTGATCCCACCATTGAACCAATTATGAGGCATAGAGAGCAAGATGAAAATGAACATCCTGCATTCAATATTCCCAAATTTAAACCTATTAATTTTGATGAAATGGAGGGTTATCCCAATGAAGTTCCAAATGAAGTAAAGAGCCACCTCCCTAAGTTTAAAGGGAATAATGTAGTGTCTGGTAAGAAAAATTTGATGAATTTTCATAGTATCATTGAAGATTATGAGGTTGAGAATTAGGAAGTTTGCATTAATTTATTTTTGCACATGCTGAAAGAAGATACTCATGAGTGGTTCAATTACCTTCCCTATGGGTGCATAGATTCATGGGAGGAAATGAATAATGTTTTCAAAATTCTATATGGTGATAGAATTGATCCTAATTTCTTCCTAATAAAATTTGAAAACATAAAGAATAACCCTAATGAGTGTGTGCAGGATTTTAATATAAGGTTTAATAAGACTATGATGAGGCTACCCAAAAATATTAGGCCTAGTGATACAACATGCTTGATCAAGTACTCTAATGCATTTGAAAATAAGGTTGAATACTATTTTAGGGATAAGGCTCCTACAAATTTGATGTTGGAATTCAACTTGGTCATCCAAATTGAAAAAAATATAAAGGTTATGGGAAAATCCATGAATAAATGGGCTGATGTGAAGTTAATCAGTCCTGAAAAGACTCAATCTAACAAGACAACCAACCTTGAGGAGACCATGAGAACTTTGGCAACTACTATCAAGGAGATTTCATACAATCTAACTAGGGCTAAGAAGGTAATTCCTCATGGATCTTCTAGTTAGGAGTGAACTCAAATTTAGAATCAAGCACAATGTATACCCTATTTCGATAATAAAGATAATGATAGAGGGAAGAGGCCTACCCGTGATGAAAGAAATGATAGAAATTAGAATAGAGGAGATGGGAAATAAGTTCCTAATCTATTGAATTCCAAGTTTAATTATATGAATTATGACCTTGACATTGATTGGTGTGATACATGCTTCCTCCCCTATCATCCTTGTGATACTATTGAAAGAATTATTGAAGATGCAGAAGAACCTAAGTCTACATTTGAAGATGATGATATTTTGATTTTTGATTATCAAATCTCCAAAATAAAAAAGTTTACCTCCACAAAATTGTTGAGTGCCACGACCATTAATAAATTTTGGAATGTAGTACAAAAGGTATGTGTCCCAACTTCTAAATTTATTTGTGGTGTCAACATGACAAAAGCATAAGAGTTACCTAATCATGACTTTGAATTTTTATGATTTATGATGATTAAAAAGTATGATGGGGGAATTACTTTAGTTGAGGACAAGCAACTACTAATTAATGTAGAGTTTTCCCAGGAGAAAGAATATAGTCTAAGAAGTAGGCAACAAGCTACTACTCCTCAAGAGACTATCCCTACAAATCCAAGGGTAGGGGATGCAAGTAAAAAAGTCAAGAAAACTAAATAAGTCCCTATTCCTTCCAGATTTAGCACCTATTTCCCAATTTATTAAAAAAATAGGTGATCTAACCAAGAATAGATAAACTATGCTAACTAGTATTTCTAAAGGTATGCATGATGTTAAAATAATTCCTCCCATAAAAACTACTATTAGGAATGCTAATTCATCCCATATTATTCTACCTATGAATTTGAATGACTGTATTCTAGTTGAAGGTGTTGTCATCCATCCTCCTAATACTCCCCTTCCTCAGTATAGTGTGTGTGATATGGCTCAGGTATTGAGCCAATTGAATATCATTGTGCCACTTGTTGAGTTGCTATGAATACGTGAACATAGGAAGAGGGCATTTGAGTACTTAGAATTTAATGAGAATATAGCCAAAAATGAAATTAATTCACCCTGACACTCTTGGATGATAATGAAGAATCATATGAGGTTGTTGAACCAGCCCCAGAGGTTTATTTTGGGACTAAATTATTATAGAGTTAGCTGGATGTGGACCCATTTTATACCACCCTATTGAGTAATGGCTTAGTTGTCAATAACTACATGTTTTATTCTAGATCCTCTTACAATTTGATGCCCCTAGGTGTCCTTAGTGAACTTGGGGTAAAAATAACATTAGCATTTACCAAGTGCTATGCAATGAACTCATGAGATGTGCCAGTTGTTGGACAAGTTAAAGGATTGGTAGTGTAGTTGGTAGTTCATCCAAGTAAGTTTATGAATATGGATATGGTAGTTGTGGACTACCATCCTAATTGGGGCATGTTTTTTTCATGAAAATGGGCTAATAACATGGGTGGAAGTGTTTAGATCAAATTTTCTTATACCACCATTCCTTTGGAAGGTAAGATGGTCAAACTTCATAGAGAGCCCAAGATGTTGCATGCTACAATGTTGTTTTTAATATTGAGGATTCTTTACATAGAATTAACATGTCTCTATGGTATAATGGCATTGTTTACTACTTGAAAAATTAGAATTTTCCCCCTAACTTGGATAAGAATCAAAGGACAATACTTAAGCTCATATACTAGAAGTATCTCTTGACTGAAAATCGATTAGAATGGAAGAATCTAGATGAGGTTCTCCTAAGATGCCAGACAGAGGAAGACACTACTGATTTGATTGTAGACTTTCATAGTGGAGTATGTGGTGGTCACTTTGCACCTAAAGTCACAGCTCATAAAATTTTGAGAGTTGGTTATTGGTGGATATCACTATTCAAGGATGTTGCACATAAAGTAAGAAAATGTTAGAAATGTCAGTGCTTTATTGGAAGGTTGAAGGCTTCTGGTTCTCTCCCCTTTTAACCTCTGATGCTTAAAGGCCCATTTAAACAATGATTAATGAATCTTATTGGGGATATCACTAATTCATCAAGCACTAGACATAGGTGGATATTGGTTTCAAATGACTACTTCACAAAATGGGTTGAGGCTATCCGTATGAAGAAGGGCACACACTAGGTGCTTATGGACTTTTTATTGAATCAAATTATTTGTAGGTTTGGTGTGCCTGTCAAGATAATTGATGATAATGCCATGAGTTTTAGATATAAACCTTTGGTGGTATTATGCAAATAATATGGGATCACATTAAATTATGCTTCCAATTACAACCCTCAGGGGAATGGGAAAGTCTAGTAATAAGAAATTTCTCAAAATCATTAGAAGAACTTTGGAAGATAACAAGAAGAAATGGGGTGGATAGATGAAGTTTAATTTTTGGGTTGATAGGATCATGCCTAAGAGAGCTATAGGTAAAAGCCCTTTTGAGCTTGTTTATTAATCTCAAGCTCTTTTCCTTATGAATTTGTAGTTTTCAACCTATCAATTCATGCAACAACTAGAATGAGATGGTGAAATCAACCACCATGAAAGAAGAATAAACCATATTGTTGAGCTTGATGGAACTAAAAGGCAATCTCATAAAAGATACCTCAAATTCAAGGAAATAATCAAAATAATATTTGATATAAAGGTCACTCCATGAACTTTTCATGTAGGAGATCTAGTTTTACATTGGATTAGTAGACATGAGGAGAAAAACAAACATGGAAAATTGTATGCCTTGTAGATGGGCCCTTATTCCATTGACTATAGAATTGGGGAGCACACCTTTTTCTTATGAGACCTAGATGGTGAGATACTAGAGTTTCTAATTAGTAATAAACATCTAAAATAGTTCCTTGATTGAGTCCTTATTTGTGTAAAATAATGTACAATGTATAGTTTTGTTGTTTTATTTCCCCTCTATGTTGGGCCTTGTTTGTATAGTTTATTTTGTTCTTTTTTGTCATTTTTTTAGTCTCAAATCTTTCTGATCTATTTTTTTGGTTAACCATTAGCTTATTAAGTTTAAATGGGTGGTTTTTATGAAATTCCATACTTTTGACTCTATGGCCCATGGGATAGGCACTTGGTCTTATTTTTGGGGTTCTTTGCACACCCACAAGGGGTGTACATACATGAGAAAGAGCCTATTTTGGTGTCCAAAATTATGCTAAGAAATTCTTACCCTATTTTCAATAAATTAGTGCCTAAAGGTTTAAATGTTGCCTCCTATCTACAAGTGTGTTCACCTGAGTTATGAAAATACTACTTCTTAATCAAGTTGTGTAAACCCTGCAAGGTCTGATTTCAACTAGTACTTAATGTATTTATGTTTTAATGACATTGCAAGGTATATGATAAATATCGATATGGGTGGATAAAAGAATGAACTAAGCATTTTAAAAATACTAAGACCAAATTTGCCATTTGTAGAGGCTTAAATCCATAAGTATCCAAGAGAGAATTGTAATAATCTAATGATACATTGATATGCAATTTGCATATTGTAAAATGTATATGAAATCCCAAGTGGAAGGTCTTAGGGGAAAAATAATAGCTAAATTCAGGTTTATATATTATAATTTACAATATGTAGTTCAAGATCTAAAGCCCAATTCATGTGCAACAATGGAACTTTTATGCCATGAAGCAAATTTTCATAATTATAAGTTGTAAAGAGTCAAACTAACTTCACAAACCCATCAATAAAAATTTCAAAATAAGATGCAAACTTACAGTTTACAAAAGTATGATTGGAGTGTAAAGGTCCATGGGGAAATACAATGTAGAATACAACATCAATACACAACTTTTAATTTATAAAATGCATCTAAAGTTCCCCATCCCATCAATGGAACTTTCAAGGAAAAATATAAATTTTTATTATTTATGAAATTGAAATTTGTACACCCACCTCCTAAGTCCACCGTGGAGGTTTCAAGCAGAAATAATAAAGGAAATGGCAAATTTGTAACTTGCAAATTACAAAGTTTGTTTGAAGCTCTGCTACCCATTAAAAAATAAAAATTTCAATTGAAATAAGCCACGTTGAGGTTCTAATGCCCATGTGGCACCAAAGGGAGGAACACAAGTTTGTAATATTTTAAAACCCATGCCATAGGTTTTCAAGTCCATGTGGAGGCAATAGTCATCAAATAATATTTAAAAGATTGAAAAAGCATGCCTAAGCCAAAAGGATCATGATAGAGATCCAAAGAGAAAATTAAACTTTGTATCTTGTAAAGTGTGATCTAATCTCCAAACCCCATGGTGTAAAATACAAATCCATGAAGCATATTTCAAAATTACAAATTGCAATGTGTAGTCCCATCTCCATCACCGATTGGTCAATGTGGAAAAATGCAGAGTTGGTAGATATGATGTGTGGAAGTAAGTCCAAAATTCAAGTTTTAAAATTTAATTTTTTTGAATTACATTGGAAACCCTGAAGTCCATAGGAATGGAGGTGTCCCATGTGGAGGTAGAGGGTACGACAAAGAAGCAATAATAAAAATCAAGTTTGTGACTTGTAAATTACAAAGGCTAATCAAAATTCTACTTGGAAGTCAAATCCACACCTAAATCCCATCCATATAAGTATGAAGTAGAGACACAACTCAATAATGCAAGTTTAAAAATTAAAAATTAAAAATTGATATTCAATCCCTGAAACACATAGATCTATGCAAAATGCCATCAAAGCAAGTTGGCAGAGATTTCCAAGTGGAAATGCAATGTTCAACTGTAAATTTGTAAACTTTTAAATTGCAAGAAATTATCCCAAGCTTGTGACATTGTAAAATGTGCCTAAAATAAATTTAAAATCTCATTGGAGACAAAGAGAAAAGACACACATGTAATTAATGGGTCAAGTGATAACTTGAAAGAGATGAACACTCTAGGTGTTGAGTGTGAACAATGCCAAATTTAAAACAACAAAAATTGGGGATAAGCATTAATAAAAGTTGAGAAAAAACAACAACAAATTTTGTTGATGTCTAATAGGCCATATCATACATTTGTGTGTCTTTACAAGTGCCAAAGGATTGAACTTCCTAGGCATGTCATAGTCTCTCAAAAGGCAATTCATGAAAAATAATTGAAGGAGGTATTTCAAGGTCATAAAAATCTTTAAGAAGATAATTGGACAAATAGGGATGCTAGGTCCATTCATAACAAAGGAGTTTCCAAATACCACAAGAGAATTCTAAATAAATATTCAAAAAAGGACAAACACTAGAATGAGAGAAGGGAAGCTTTAAAAAACAATGATGTTGATCGTTACTATGAAATGTTGGAAAATAAAACTCAGTTGTCTAGTAATGCTGGAGAACAATATAAAATATTATCTTCCTTCTTATCACAAGTAGAAAATTATCTATAGAATATTAGAGCAAAAATCATAGATGCAATAAATATTCTTGGAGATGGATTGAGAGCTTGTATTCTTCTTCAAGGCAAGAAGCTACCCAATGAGAGTGATACTCTATAACAATTAGACATATCACATGGTATGAAGTTGGATTTGGTTGGATTTATGCTAAGAACCAAATCCAACACCAACATTATAGGCATCTAGTGAAGATCCACTTTTTTTACTCTTTTGTGTAGTAACTCAACCTTCACTAAGATACCCCATACTATCTACTTCAACATAGGCAAGTAATACTAAAGTTAATAAAAGTGTCTTGAAAGGTTTGTTAAATAAGATAAATGGGATGACAAGTGTAAAAGTGGTAGTTAGTGCAACTGGTGGAGTGTAGATTGATACAAACTAGTATGATAAGAGTGAATGTGAAATGCTAACAGATTCCCTAATGAAAGTTTGGTCCACTCCTAGAACCCTCATTGTGCATCCAAGTGTAATAACTGAAAGTGCACAATGATTGGCTTTAGTACCATTAAACAATTGGAATCAAGGCTCTAAAGTTAGTAAAAAATTGATTAGGAAACCATTTACTGCTACTGAGGTGGAAACTCTTATTCAATCAGTCAAAAACATTGGGATTGATAGACGAAAACATAGTTTTTCACAATGGGAAGATGAATGGAGGCCAGTGGAAGTTTTCATTGGGATTACAAAGTCAAATTGCAACTTTTTCATTTTGCAATTTGTAAATTGCATTTGAGACTCCCTAGTCCATGGTAATTTTTTTGAGTGGAAATACAAATTTAGATTGCAAGTTGTAAATTTGAAATTTGTAAATGTGTAGCAAACCTTTAGATTCCTTCTAGTGTGCAAAGTTACACCCAAAGTCTGAAATCCTACTAGGCCAAGTATGTGCAAATTTTCAAAAAGTGAACCAAAGTCCCACATAAGGCAAGAAAGAGTAAAATATGCCATATGACTTTACTAAGTTTGGTGGCAAACCTAAAAGGCAAAAGAAAAAATGTGAAATATCATAGGTAAGTCAAAAGCAAAAAAGATAAAACATAATCTAAGTGTTGTATTTTCAATATTTGACCTCCATGGAAGAAAAATTTGTTGTAAGGGTTTTGAAACAAAGGTGGGCCATTGGAAACATATCCCAATGGTCATGGATCCTACATTGCCTCCATCACAGGTGGAGTTTTTTGATGAAATCATGTCAAAGGGGCATTCTTTAGCTTTAAAAAGGAAGATGGTAGTTGTCCATAATATTCTAGCTGGGTAAATGATTAGTTGAAGGCAATGAAAAGTAGTTACATATGAAGACAAGAGTTTGTTTTGATCTTAGGGGAATATTCTCCCTCAAGATCAAGTGTAATGAATTTACAACCAAAGAGATCAGGGGTTTATTATCAAATCTCATCATGACATGGATGAGAAATTACTAGAATGATTTCCTTGCAAGGCATGAGCTTCTAAGTGTGATCAAGGGCATCTTCTGGTTGGAGCATATTCCTAGAATATTTTGGGTGAGAAATTTGTATAAGTAAAGAGGGTTTTTTCTGTTTACAAGGTGGTTGGGTTTTTTAAGTTTTAGGCTCTTTCAACTTCCAAAAATATCCTCTTTGTAAAGGCCTTTTCATTTTTAGGATCCTTGTTATGTGTATTTTGTCTCTCTTGCTAAGGTGGTTACAATTGTAAAACCATTAGCAAGCTCAAAGAGGATGTATATGTCTTCCCTATTTCAGAGCAAATCCACCATACATTTCCCCATGTTAGAATTATGAAGATTGATTTAAATTTTAATATAATGGAAAATACATGTGATTGCTTCTCTTTATTGTTAATGAAATGCAACAATACATTCTTCATGTTATGTTGATTGGTTATCTGGTTTTATGCTTATTAATGGTAGTCATTTTGGGCATAGATCTATGTTATAAATTCCTTTCTATACTATGATTTGGGAGTGTCTTATTGATAACATTTTAAAGACATCTTGGGTTTATGGAGTTGACAAGATAAAGTGCTTGAATCCTTAATTGAAATATATGATTTAGGATTTCAAAGGTCATTTGAATGATTACATTGAATTGGTACCAATGAATGAAAACATTCTTGATAGTTTCCTTATCTTGTTTCTTGGTATTTTGCATCTTTAAATGAATGATGACATGCCTATTAAAGAAATTCCTACTATTTGAAAGCCACCACACCACTCTTTTATATATAACTTACTCATCTTACCTATCCCACCCTAAAAATAATACACCTTGTTGACTATTTTAAGTGTTATTTACTTGAAGATGCATGAATCTTGCAAATCTAAAATGTATATGTGTTTTTTTCTTAAAAGAATAACATTGTAATCTTCCATTTGGACCTCAAGTGTCAAAATTTTATTTAGAAATGAAGGTTACAGTCACTTTTCCATCTATCTTTAGTAGTTTGTGTATGATTTAGAGCATTTTCCTAGTCCATGTGGCAACTCTTTCCAAGTGGACTGTACAAGTTTGGTTATGCCCTAGTCAAATTTGTGTTTGTGTGTGCCAATAATCCCCATGGAGATTGAAATTTAGTATCCCTCCATGTGAGCAAGCTAACCCTTAGGTCCTCTCACCTTGGTACAGTTAGAATGATAAGTAGTAGGGAACTAACCATACCCTCTATCCATGTCTTCCAATCATTGTCTATGTTCAGTCCATCCTAATGCTAAGCCCTTCCCCAACTATGATGACATAATTTTGAGTTTACCATCCACATTTTCCATACTACCCAAGTGTTCAAGGTTGAATTCAAGAGGTTTATAAATGATAACTAATAGCAGGCATGCATAATGTCTTATGTTAGAGATAAATCTCCTCTAACATAGTACAAAGATAGAGTTTTGAAGGGTTTACATAGTGGATCATAGTCCATATCTAAAAAACACCTAGAAAGTAATTTTAGGTAAGAAAACTTCATTTGGATAATGACACAAACCGGTCATTTCAAAAATAATGTGTTTTTTTCCCAATAGTCAGAAAACTATCATTTTTATAGATTCTAAAAATCTTAGCTAGTTTAGAATAATTCTTTATAGGTACCCAGTCATAGTTTCAAAAAAATACTTAGTTTTGTTTCAAATTTTGTTCAAAATGGGGGATCACGTGCAATTTTTTTTCTATAGTTTATACAAATGTTTTGCTTATAAAATCATATTGTATTACTTAGTTTTATAATCCATATGTACTAGATATTAGATTGGGAGCGTGTATGTGACATATGACTACCTCCTTGCTTAGTTTTGTATATGGAATGGAATTGTTTTTCATTCTCCACATTATATAGATCAGACCCATGTATTACTACTCTTTCACTAGTTTTTCATCAATTTTACACTAGTTTTATGCCAATTTTACAACAAAAATTAATATTATTTTATCTATAATAGTTGATTCAGCGTTTTTCACTAGTCTTGCACCAAAAAAATTCATTAGATTTATGTAAGGATTCTAAGATATGCTATTAATATGGGTGTGTAATGATGGATTCAAGTGCACCTTGAGTTATTATACACACTCTCATAGTCAATGAGGATTAGGGCATGCATAGTCCAATACAATATTTCTAACAAAAATGAAATATCTAAGGGACCTATGCTCTACATTCACTATTTTTTTCACCATAAAACACAATGGTTCATATACCCAATCAAGTGTGTTTTCTCATTTTTATTAGATATATAATTTTATTATCTTTTAATTTTATATTTAAATCTTTAATAAGGACTAATTTATACATGTTTCATTATAAGTTTACATGAAGCATAGTTTAATGTTGTGGCCTACATTCAAGACTGTTCTTCAGAATTAAGTTTAGGTTCACACTTTTCCTTTAACTCTAGTACTTTTGATTTTCTATATTACTATAATAAAATGAGGAAAATGTATAAATATGAATTAACATTAATTTCTAAAACAATGAACTTGTGACCACTCCTTATACACACTTAGCTCATGCCTCATTAAATGGTCGTTGACCACCATTCATTCACTCCTATTGTAGATGACCCATTTACACAAGTAAGTAATGATATAAAAATATCCTTATCCAACACTCTAAGAAAGATACACTCACTTTGAGATTCATCCCCACTTTTAATTTTGTTGTTCTTTCCCTTTGGATAAGGCTGCCTTATTTGGATAATCTCACTTCCTACTAGTGTCTAGTTCTACCAGTAGCATCCTCCTTCCAAATAATGTCTAGTTGTTTTAATTTAAATTCATGTAATGGGACACCCCATAAGTTTAGTAATCCATATATAAAGGAATTAAAAAATTATCACTATAAAGCCACATTTCAAACCATTTTGCACACAAGAGGCTCATATATGGAAAAACACTATAACATCTAACTACACATTGAGAAAAAACACTTATTTTCCCCAATTTAGAGTGTGCACAACCCAAGAATCCTTGAACTAAGTATGAATAAACTTCCAAGGTCACAAGTAATTTTTGAAGCACTTGATCACACTAGGATTGCACCAACATTTAAAATTTTGCATCAGCCTTTCACACACACCACTGTAGCATGGGATAATTACATGGAGTTTGATCACTCTTTGTAGTATTCATATGTACGTAGCACTCAACATAGGGGTTTTTTATTTCAAGAAAAACTTAAAATGCTAACCCATTTTTTACCCTATGATTTAATTTTTCCTCTTGGTCTATTGACTTAGGGTTACAAGTGAAAGATAAGATATACATTAGTTTTCACAATGAAGCAAAAGTTCTCATATAAGAAAATAGATCACACAGGTGAAGGTGAACTTATCATAGTAGTTTCAAATATTTATCACCTTATGATGTATACACTCCCTTAGAACAAAACTACACCATGTCCTTGTCCAAATCTAGCATCCTTGTATAGAGATCTAACAAAACCTTGTTTCAAATCCATAGTCAGTCAACACAACTACACAATTAGTTTCAGACTTAGTCACAATAATGTATTCTAGTTTTTTAGCCAAGTTTTATTTCTTTGGTAATTTCCATTTTTAACATATTTATGAATTTAACAAGTTACAAATAAGTTTGTGTCATTTATTTCAAATTTATATCATTCTTATTTTATGGAATAGTTTATCACATTTAGGCAATTCGCTCCTAGTTTCCCAAATTTTGATAATATAAATACTTAGTCTTTGAATGTGAATCTTGATTTTTCAAGATGCATTAATGAAAAAAATTGCAACAATGCCATTTAAATTAGTTTGTCTTTATTTGAAAGTTGAAACTAAAATTTTGAAATTTGTAAAGAGATCAAAGAAAGTAAACCTAAAACAATATGTAATCTATTTGTTCTATAGCTTGAAAAGTGGATAAATTCTTGTCCCCTTATTGAGGAAATTTGAAATTTTTTTGAACCTGTGATGAATTGAGAGTGATCAAGTCTCTATTTAAAAACCATTGAATGATCTTTAGTTAGAAAGATTGTATGATCCAACTTTCATTTGATTGTGTGGATTGATATATAAAGTAATTGGAGTGGAACCATAAAATGTGGCCTAATACATTTTGAAAAATTTCAACCATAGATGTTGAATATCATTGAACTCTAATGTGGCCCACTTACAATATGAAGACAAATCACACTGCAGCAGATGCATCTAGATTCTATTTGAAACTTTTGATTTTATTTGAAAACTTTGATACTTTTAAACTTTTCACTTGAGTAATTATGAAATTTTCATTAAGTAACTTAGACATGAATGAATATCACACCCCATGTATTGTACTAATTTGATATTAAATTACTATTTTGAATTTTTCAACTATTGAAACCTATAACTATTTGTAAAATTTTAACTTGTAACTATAATAATGAGTGCACATGCATGCCACATACCTACATAATATGAAAATTATGAATATTAATATGATTTTTGAAACTATATAATGCTATAAATTTGATTTTTTGGCTCTTGAGGACTTAAATTCTCGAGACAATCCCATTGTGATGCCCCCATTTTGAGACGAAGGACATAGCTTACAAGTAAATACGCTTAAAATAAGAGTAATGCAATATGTAAATAGGTAATCATGTAATAATATTTGTATAGATGGATTTTCATTTGTGTCATAGTGTAAGATGTAACATTGAATTGCATGTTAAAAATATGTTAGATAGATAAATGTTCAAAACACATAAGTAGTATATGCATGATATAGATCATGGCACCATATTATTTTAAGCAGTAGAAATGCATGATATGAATCATGGAACCATAGTAGTAAGAAATTACATACAAGACATGTCATATAATTTCAAATAATTTTCATATGATGTCACACAAAAATGTGTGAAGGCCACATACAAGGGACATATGAATGTCACATAAGCATGCAAGACCAAGGGCTGTACACAAATGGCATAAGTATCCCACACAATTAGTAATTTTTCACATAAATAATATGAAATCAAGTTATAACCTATTATTAAGTAAAGAAATAATCATAGCCAAATGAGACTAATATACATCTACCATATGTATTAATGTCATTGTTATCAAAATAGCATATTCATGTACCACATGTAAAGTATGAGTCATTAACAATTTTTTTTAATGATATATAACTCAATATGGTATAAAGGTTGTGGATAGATATAACCTATTTAAATTTTCATGGAGAATAAACAGATTCACCCAACTTAGCAAGATTGTTGGGTAATAAAGGAGGCCCAACATCAAAGTCATGTAAAGGTATGTCATGTAACACAATCAAATACCTCATGAAAAATAATGTGTATTGAATATGATATGTATCTAACATGTAATAAATAATAAATGGAAAAAAAGAAGATAACAATAATTTAAAATGCTCTTTAGGTCTTGATGTTTTATTTTTAAAAAATATTTTATTTTTATGTTTGAATGCTTTTGCCATGTTTGAACGCTTTTGCCATATTTGAAATTTTTAGACTTTATGATTTTTTTTAAAAGTGGATCTTAAGAATAATTACAAAAGTACTAAGAGTCAAGTTTTGAAACACAGTGTGGCAAGAGGGAAGGCATATGATATGCCTCTAATGTATGTGTATTTAAAACATAGTAGTGCAACATAAAAGAGTGATAGAGATAATAATGCACATGCCCCCAATGGGAAAGAGACTATGTATGGTCATGAAATATGTAAAATTAGGGATCTATAAGCATATAATTGCAATGAAATTCATAGTATGATAGATAGGTAATAGTAAGTTTATGTTATAAATATGGTGTATTAAAAGTATTGTAAGATGACTATTTTTGAATTGTTTGAATTGGTCTATAATTCAATATAGGAAGTGCCCAAAGTTAAATTGAAGCCAAGGGTTAGAAGAATGCATAACTTTTGGTGTCCATGTCATATAAAGTCAAATAATTTGTAAATGATGCCACACAAAAAGGTGTGAAGGCCACATACAAGGGACATATGAATGTCAAAAAATAATTCAAGACCAAGGGAAATATACAAATGTAATAATTATCCCATACAATCAATAATTTTGCACATACATAATATGAAATCAAGTTATAACATATTATGAAGTAAATAAAGAATCATAGTCAAATGAGACTAGTCTACATCTACCATATATATTAATGTCATTATTATCAAAATAGCATATTCATGTAGCACATGTAAAGTACGAGTCATTATCAATTTTTTTTAATGATACATAAATCAATATGGTATACAGGTTGTGGATAAATACAACCTATTGAATTTTTCATGGAGAACAAATAAATTCCCCCAACTTAGTACGGTTGTTGGGTAATAAGGGAGGCCTGACATCGAAGTCATGTAAAAGTATGTCCTATATCACACTCAAATACCTCACAAAAAATAATTTCTATTGAAATATTATATCTATCTAACATATAATAAATAAGATATGGAAAAAAGGATTCTAACAACAATTTAAAATGCTCTTTAAGTCCCGATGTTTTAATTTTGCAAATATTTTTATTTTTTTAAATTTTTTACCATATTTGAATGTTTTTACCATATTTAAAATTTTTAGAATTTGTGAATTTTTGAAAAGTGTATCTTAAGATTACTTGGAAAAGTAATAAGAATCAAGTCTTAAAAACATAGTGTGTCAAGATGAATGGAAAATGATATGCCTCCAATGTATGTGTATTTGAAACATAGTAGAGTAACATAAAAGAGTAGATAGAGATAAGAATGCACATGCCCCCAATGGGAAAGAGACTATGTATGGTCATGTAATATGTAAAATTAGGGAGTTGTAAGATTATAATTTCAATTAAATCCATAGTATGATAGATAGGTATAAATAATTTTACGTTATAAATATGGTGTATTAAAATTATTGTAAAATGATTATTTTTGAATTATTTCAGTTGGTCTATAATTCAACATGGAAAGTGCCAAAGTGAAATTGAAGCCAAGGGTTAGAAGAATGCATAAATTTTGGTGTGTGTGTGTGTGTGTGTGATATTTTTAGTGATGCATATGTGTGAGTCATGTTATATAGATAGTTTTGAAATTAGTCAATTGTATATTTACTTTGTAATTATATCATTGAAGACTTTAGAGAATTACTAATTTGATGGGAACAAAAATGTGGAATAATAAATTGCTTGCATTTGTAATATTTTATTCATTATGCACGTGTGGTTCATAATGCTCAATTTTCCATTACTATATCTTGGGAATGCATATTTTTATAGGAAACTTGGTATTTTTGAATTTTTAAATTTAGAAAACTTATGTTATTGCTTTATCATTATTAATATTTTTAGGTTGGGATTTATCAATGATATCTTTGGCTTGATATTTTTCATTAAGAGAATATTTTGAATCTATTATATCTTTTATTTTATATTTTTGAAAATATTGTTTGGAAAATTTAAGGATGAAATTTTTTTGACTTGTCATCAATTTTTTAAAATGAGACAATTTATTTATTTTCAAGTTATTTAAACCTCTCTTGTAATTTCTTAACAATTATTATGTCAATGTCCATTAATGCCCTGATAAGTTCAAAATGGTTGGCCCTTGATTTTTTCCAACCGATGAGGAGGATAATAATGAAGGCATAATTTTATTATCTTTTTTCAATAATGTGGTTATAATGTCATGTGGATGAGAATTAAAATAAAATTAGAGATATTGCACTTTCCTTAATGTAAAGGAATAATTATGACTAGCATGGTTAGAAATAAATTACTTTCCTTTATGTAAAACTTTGACATTGTCACAAGTGGATTGAATATTAGGCACAAGATGACTAAAATTAACGTGTGAATTTTTGTTAGGGAGTGATTTAGTGTATATGGTTTTAAAAACATTTTGATAATTTAATCTTTGTACTTGATTAGGATTGTGTGAATCAACATGATTTGAGTGGAATTTAGTTATGTGAATCTTCTTTATGTAATTCAATGTCCACATTCATATTATTTTATGTCTATACAAATCCTAATTCTTCTTCCAATGCTAGTGCCTCAAAACAAATAGCTAAAAATGATTCACAAGTATAGTATAGTAGTTTTTATTTTAATGGCTAAATTAAACCTCTATAAAAAATATTTTACTTGCAAATCAGTTGGTTGGTTAATTGATTAATGCATAGTTCAATCTTAAATCATAATATATAATCTAAAAACTTGTTCAGAGTTACCTTGGTGCAAAGAGGGTACCTTTCATAAGTAAACCTAGGTCCCTTATTTTGAATATATTGTATTGAAAATGATTATTCTATTTATAAATAGATAGTTAAGGATCCACTAGGGAGGGAATGAAACTAAACAAGGGCACATCCCTCTAGGATTTTTTGAAATAATTACAATAATAGGTAACTAAATTTGTAACCATTACAAGTTTATTGATAATCTCTAAGATGAAAATAAGATTCCCCTCTTCCATCAATTGTGGAAAATGTAGGGATTTAGAAATTATAAGGTAAGGGTGCATACAAAATGTTACACAGAATAGGATTACCATTGACTATATTAGAGTTAATACAAGCATGACATGATTTGATTTTTAAGGATATTTGATTTAATTGGGATTGAAAATCACCTAAAACATGTATTAAGGATATAACCACTTAGGAAGGCATGTTGAGATTTTTAAGAGGTTTATTTAGGGGTTGAATTATATTATTGATATTATCCATAGGAACATTAGTTCAAATAGGAGAAGAAGGAGGAAGGATACACTCTTATTTTGGTTTACAAGATTATTTAGCATTTAATATATCATATAATTTTAAAATATTAGTGTATCATATTTAGATAGAATAAATAGCATTATCACCACTAAACTTAACATGTTCACACATTTTCCCTTTTAAAGGGAAACTAGAAACATTATCATGATTGCAATAACATCATTATTAATCACTTTGTCATTTGACTCATTATGTATCATATTATCAACATGAGGAAAAAGTAAATAATAATCTATAGTGGGGTTATTATAAGAATTTACCTTATTGATATATTTGAAATAATCATAATCATACCAATCCTCATCATGATCACTATAGTTTTCATAATCAACATTAATATTTGAAATAACAACGTTATCATTTTCATAATAAGAGAAAATGGAAGTAGCATTATTTTTAATGATAGAATGTGGTATGCTAGTGGTAGAAAAAGGAAATTATTCCCTATTAATTAATAAGAGGGAGTTAGGCTGAATTTGGTGTTTCAGGTAGGCTTTTATGTTTTATCTTTCTATGATTTTTTGAACTTTCATGCTCATATTTCACCTTCCTTTTGTAAGGGTATGGGACCCGTCAAATAATTTATTAACCTATCAAATAAAAAATAAGAGGAAATAATTATGACTTGTAGGATTAATATACTATATGTTGATGTGAAAACCTTCCTAAAACAAACTATATGTTGATTGTGTAGGTTGACATACATTGGAAATTGATTAAAAATACCTAAAAATAGTGTTGTGTCTAATAATAAAGTTTTAATCTGTGTTGGGACAAGGTCACAATAAGTAGACAAGGGCACAATGCAATAATTTTTATTAACCATGACTAAGTTCTAATTAACTATATGACTACTTTTAAGGGTTTATTATTTCTTTGTAAAAGCTAAATAGATGCACTAAAGTCCATAAAATAACACAAACCTAGTCCTACACATGCACAAAATAGTTATTAGATAAAAATAGAGGAAATGGGGTAGTGGAATTGGCTGAACCACCCTAAGAAAACCCTATTTAATTTGAGTGATACCTACATATCCAAAATGGGCCTTAGACTGATGTAGTTATCCCTCCTAGGGTGAATGTGTGATCCATGATTGTGAAACTATATGAAAGTAGTTAAAAAATTGAATGAAATGATTTACAATTGATGCTCTTAACCTACAATAAAGAATATTCAAACTTGATATATGATTGTTAAAATGCAACAAAATTGAAATTAGAAGAGATAGTACTTTTTTACTCAATGTGTAGTTATTTTGAAATTAGGTTGATAGGTCATTTCAAGTGAATGCCTTGATGTGATTTTATAGGAGAATATTTAGAATATTTTTGCTAATCTACCTTACAAGAAGCATGAGAAATCCATTATGTAATGTATTAATTTAAAAAATTAGCTATTAAAGTATATAGAACAAGGTCACACTTGTGGACAAGGCCTTAGTGTGGTCTTGCCTGACTTACTATGGTTATGTCCTAGAAAGATAAAGACTACTAGAAAATGTCTGATAGGTTCCTATAGGTTAAATAGGTATGAATAATGTTGAAATAGGGTCATTTTGTATGATGTTTTCAAAAAAATAGAGACTCTTTTATAAATTTCTATTTAGTGAAATGATGAATAAACCAATTAAGGGAGAGATGTCAAGGATAAACATTATCAAATAGTGATTAAATTTATGTGTTTATAGTTTTAGGGTTTACTATCACTTTAAAATTAATTATTTATAGCATTTTTGGAGGCACACTATCAAAACCTCTTATATTATTATTTGATTTATGAATAAATACTATATTGATATCAAGAATTCAAAAAAAAAAAATGATATTGAAATGTTCAATCCCAATCCATTATCCATAAGCAGATGCTTAACCCCCTTATTTAAGATTTGTAATTGAGTGAAAACTTGGAGATTATACTCTATAATATTTTAAGTAGGGAAATATTATTTTTAAAAAGAAATTTCCTCTTCAATATCCTTTGATGTGTTAACAATATATGAAAAATAAGTTGGTTCAATATTTTTAGGTAGAGTTGCATAATGTATTGCTATACAAATGATGTCTTTATAGATAGTGTATCTCTTGAGAAATTATAATATAGATATTTCAAAAATATTCTTAAGTTGATAAATGCCATCATAATATCTAGTGGCATTTATTGGTACCTTAGAAGGTGGAGGAGGCTTAAGAGGTAAATCTTGACTATCTCTAATTCATATTATAGAATTAAGCAACCTGATTCATCATGTTGTGATATCATGGACCTCCATGTCAAATATAAGCCTATGGTGAATAACAAGGGAGACATGGTACTTATCAATCCATTAAGGTATATGGGGTAGAGAAATGAAAAGAGTTAGAAATGCCATTTCCCATTGACTAGTAACAAAAAGCATCTCAGATTTAATATTTAATGTAATATGTGTTACTTGAGATAAATAATTATTAATATCATCATAAATTATATTATAAATAATAGTTTAACCCATTTCATTGAATTATATAAGAATAAATCACATAATTAATGAAATAAACATGCAATTATGAATTTCATAGATTGAGTTGTGAAAAATAAATAATTAACATACATTGTAGATATGTTAGGGTTTTACTTATATGAGTAGGGAGAAATCATAAATTAGATCTGAAAGTCAAACCCTAATAGTGGATGAATTTGAATCCATATGATAATATGTAATCCTAAGGTACAAAATACCTAGGGTTTTGTATGCTCAAGTTAATGATTAGGTCCACCATAATGTTTTATTTATTTTTTAATCAATGTGATATGAGTGAAGTAAAAATATGAATATTAAAATTATGTAAAATAGGGAAATAATTGTACAAATTTCAATAGAAAAATCAGATTGATATTACATTAATATATTTGTAATTGACAAAATAAAAGAGGATGGATGCACTTAGATTATTTTGATACTATAATGTTCATTATGTTCATCACTATATTTAAAAATTATTTGTGTCTGTTATGTAACTACTTAAATAAAAAATATAAGCTTAAGCCCTACATAAACATTTATGATAATAATGAGACCCTTACAATAACCAATTTAATCTAGGTCCTACTAGTATTGTACCTATTGATTGTAAAGTTCTGTGAAGCCTCATACTACTATGCCTACACATATATATTCCACTTTTGTGCAAGATTTCCTTTGGTCATGTGCATTGATATTTATTTGCTTTCTCTTTCCTTTGAAACCCTAAATACAATTTTGATAAAAATATGGCACTTGAAAAATGGGTTAATTTATTGGGTTAGACAAATCAAATCACTCCCTAGTGAGTGACCAAACATTATCTACATAAAATTCTTTTAAGAGGGATAAAACCATACATATTTATCCCACTTGTGTGTGTGTGTGTATGCACCATCATGATCAATCTATAATGAAATGTAATGTTTTGATTTCAAAACATTGCACCACGTAACTTTGAATTTATGTCTCAAGAGAGTGTTAATGGATTTCTCAAGTTTTTAAGGACTTGCAAACCTTAGGATTGATTTATATTTAAATCTGACTCTTTGATATTTATCACTATGACCAACCCATGAAATGTGTATAGGTTGACATAATGGTGACTTTCAAAGTTGAAACATAGCTGTTGATTATTCTTGGACACTATTGGTAAAGTCAAACACTTACAGTAAAACATAACTATTTGACTATTTATGGTACTATCTCGAGAGTGAAAATAAATTATTTGAGATATTATGATAGTATGTTTAGGATTATGGAATGTTATTTCATAGACTAGGGTGATAATGAATATGTGTATCTAATAAATTGGTTTGTCCATGAAAACAAGTGGGTAAATAGAGAGGGAAAAATGTGCAAAAGAGTTAAATGTGTCTATAAATTCCATGTATGTCAATATTAGAGGAGATTCCCACAAGATTATTACAATAAAAGAACAATAATGAAACTATATAAATGAGCTGTTTTGAGGGGGAAACCTCTGTAACCTTATAATAAGAATAAAATTTATAATATTAGGATATAATACTAATGACTTCCTCCTATATATACCATTATTAGGATATTAATACCCCATAGGATTATATTAATACCAATATGAAGACATTTAAACTATCATATGACTAGTTAAAAGGTTATGCTAAACACAAATCAACCACACATATCCTAATGTATGTTAGTATTTAAATGCATAACATGCCCTTCCCATTAAAACCAATTTTGTCCTTATTTTTTATGATATTTGGATGATATCTGCATGAACAATTCTTCCTCCATGTTAGATCCTTATTGTCTATATTATTACACTTGATTAGATACTCTTTAACCAACCTTGTTTAAAACCTCCGTGTACATGTCTAGAGGATTTCCTCAAGTTCCAAAATGATTATTCCATCCTCACAAATATTTTTTAACTTTTTAAGAGATAAAAATATTTATCTAGTGACCTTATTCAAGTAGGAAACATGGAAGAATAGATATATTTTCATTGAATGAGGTAAATTCAATTTTTATGCTATACTATCAAACTTCTAAAATTGTCATTAGGGCCCATAATACTTACATGAAAGATTGTTATTTTTATATTTATGTTTTAATGACATCTACTTATATGGTTTTAATAATATAAAAACCCAACCTTTTACTTCAAAATGTCTTTTCATGTGGTGATATTGAACTTGTTGCTTCATTCTTTTTTATGTCATTGCCAAGTTTCTCTAAGACTAAAGAGTGACTCCTCCTACTAGTGTTGGATGTGGTACTCAATTACACAAACATCTGGTTGAAACCTCACAAATGAGGTGATGGGTGGTGATTGGTACCCATACAATTCCAATAATATATAAATTTTGGATGGTGTATTGAAATAAGTGTTATACCACCATTCTGTTAGTGGAAGCCATTGAACTATCTATCATGTTTTTATCCAAAGAAAAACATTGGAGATAACCCTCCAAATATTTAACTATAAGAGTTTATCCATCATATTGGGGAAGATATGAATATATTAGGTCTAGCTAAAAGAAAAATTAATTTTTCTAAAAGTTAATGGTAAATGTAAGATCATAATCAATTATAATATTGTCTTTGAGGTGCCATGTACCTTTTCAATTGTATCTAAAGAGTTTATTCTATTGTATTTTATACAACATTATGTGACAAGGAATAAAATGGACATATTTGTTGAATTTATACATGACAACCATGTCATGTTTTCCATTCAAACTTAGATAAACCTATGATGAAACCTATGGACACTTCCTCCCATCACTAGATAGTAATAAATAGAGGTTGTAGAATATCTAAGGTATTAATTTTTTGACCCTTATTTTGGTGGAACATCATGAATTATGCCACAAATTTATATATACACTTCCCATTTCATCCCTTCATAAAATAGTTCCTTATCACTTTTATGATAAGTCCTTAAGAATCTTGAGTGCCCATCAACTAGTGAACCATGTAGCTCTGCAATAACCTATTGCTCAAGGGTTGAGTTATTACATGGGTATAGTTTATCCTTGCACCATAGAGAATCCTATTTCTATACAATTTTTTTTGACACACTTAGATCTTGTTGTATCTAATGACCGAGAGTCTATGCATATGTGTCATTCTCCCATTCTAAATTTTTCATCTCCAACCTATCTTCATGTAATATGAATATGGCACACAATAGTTCTTTTATGGACTCATCCTTCTTAGATAGTGCATCAAACACTAAATTAGCTTTAAATTTATTGTAGATGTCATATCCCAACATATTTATGACCTAGTTTTAATGTTATTTTGATGATAATATTTGTTTTAAAAAGCATTTAAGACTATCATGATCTATGTTCACCTTGAAGTGTCTTCCCATCTATTAATGTCTCAATTTTTTGACTACATGAAGGATAATCATCATTTCCTTCTCATAAATGGTATTTAATAAATTATTACCCTTTATTTGTGATTATTAAAAATAATAGGTCATAGTTATTGCACGAGTACCACCCCCATAACATGCCCAAAATCATCACACTCAATAATGAAAGGTTTGAAAAAATTTGGGGTAGTTTTAACTTGAATGGTGCACATGGACTATTTTAGATTACTTATTTGATAATTTTGTGAGTGGTTTTATTATGTTGTCATATTGTTTTACAAAATGATGATAGTAATCTATTAGTCTTACGAATCCCCATAGTTTATTCAAGGATTTAGGAATTTTCCATTTAATCACAACCTTGATATTTTGAGGATACACTTTTACTCATTTATGGTAAATAATGTGACCTAAGTATTCCACCTCCTTGGATCTAAACACACAGTTGAAAGGCTTGACATAAAGCTGATGTTATGCCAAAGTTTGTAAAATTTGATTCACATACTAAAGATTTTCAATCTATGTTTTATTATATAGTAAGATGTCATAAAAAACTAAGAAAATTTTCCATAAAAATGGATGAAAGACATAGGTCATAAAAATTTGAAATGTATTATATGGTGTATTTGTAGTCCAAAAGGCATCACTAAAAATTCATTGTGGCCCTCATGGTTTTTGAAAGATGTCTTATTTATATATTCATCTCTAATTATGATTTGATAAAAACTTGAGTGAATATCAAGTTTCATAAAGTATACAACACCATGTAACACGTAGAAAAATATCAATTACTATAATTAGAAACTCATCTATGATGGTATAGTTTTTTAGTTCCCTATATTCTACAAATAAGTTCCATGTTCCATCCTTATGCACCATCACCATTGGAGATGAATAAACACTCTATCTATGTTTGATAATTCCTATATCAAACATCTCTTGTACCATCTTTTCAATTTAACTATTTTGTACATATGGATATTTACCTTTCAATTTCACTATTTTGTACATATGGATATTTATGAGGTTTGATGTTGGGTGATTGGATCCTTGGTACCATATGAATGGCATGATCATAATCCATTTTGGGTGGTATTGACTTTAAAATATCTCTAAAATATACTAATTTCCCCTCAAATTTTTCCTATAGATCTTGTGGTGAATGATTTTTTCTAGTTGCTATTCTAATAAGAAAAGTTGTGCCAAAAACCCATCCATTCCATTTTAAAGAATCATTTACATATGATGAGAGCTAACCATTAGTGGGGAATCTACATGAAGCCTATATAATTAAATTTTCCTTCCTCTTAAATGAAAACACATGAAAAAATCATAGTAAGTACACTCAATTATTCCTAAGGTAGTGAGCTATTGGAATCATAACATAATTCATTCACCACCCATAGGAATGGAAATAATAGGTCACTCTAGTAGGTAGAATCCCATAGTTATTTCAATACTATGAAATCTCATTGTAAAATTGACTTTACCACCATTTAAAATCATGATTTGAAATTTTAGATTTGGATTAAAAAAAATCCACCGAGTATCCAACTTATTATTGATGAATTTATGGTTATTTACCAAGTCAATTAGTATAGTCACCCTTTGATTTTTATAAAAAAACCCACTACCTTGAGGTTTTTTAGGTTGATAATGCCTCAAAGTGCATGGAAAGAAATATATGGTTAGGTATTTAGTATTTCATCATCAATCTCATCAATAATATCTAATCTTAATTCTTCATCCTCTTCCTCTTAATTGGCACCTTCAATGTAGAAAAAACATTTTCAACACATTTATGTCCATGACTCTATTTTTTATCATAGTTAAAATATAACCCTTTTTCCTTCTCTTCAACTTTTTGAGGAGTCAATATGGTAGGTTGAGGGCATGATAGTGATAGAGATGTTTGTGAAGGCTTACTTCATATTTCATAATACTCTTTCCTCTTCCCTATGGGCCATGATAATATAATTATATATAGTAATGGATTAAAAATGTGTACCTATATTGGATGTGATTATTGAGTCCCCCAAGAAATAGTTTATTTAAATTATCATCTATAATCATCTCCACATGGAGAGATAGATTTTAGAACCACTAAATATAATTTAAAACTGATCATTTTTGTCATAGTTTTAATTGTTGGCTGAAATAATTCTTATTTATATTATTATGATAGTGAATTTACAATTCCTCAGTCAAAAATGACCTGGTGACACTAAGAATCTTCTTCTTCTTTTGAGCACATAAATATCGATGCCAAATGAATTATTTAGGTTCTAAATATAAGGATGCCATTGCTAATTTATATCCACATGAAATATGATGTCCCTTGAAAAAATCTCCATTAGTTGATTTAGGTGAACGAATCTTTTTCATCAAACTTATGTATGCCAACTTTTGGTAGCATGTTTTAATACCTTAAATTGGAACTACCTGAGGGTGGGGGTTGCATTGCATTTTAATTTAAAATAGGATGAAAATAATATACACCCTAGTTTGGTTATGAATTGGTTAATCATTGTTGGTTTTGTAGATTATTTGAGAGGTAAACTATTGATCAAATCTATTTGAGTTGATCCAATTTCTAATAAATTTTTTATAGATCTCCTTTATTGGCCACTTTAGAATTTATGATTTCAAAAATGTTGATTTATAATAGAAAATACTATGAGAAAAGACCCATTAATTCCCATTTTAGGCTCCATCTCTTTTTTTTTAGGCATTTTTTAAAGTGTTAGATTTCTCGCCTTGACCCCTAGTGTGCAATCTTGCCATGCAAAGATTTTAGGATTTAGGTTTTATGTTTTAAGATTTAGGGTTTAAGTTTTAAGATTAAAAAAAATGTTATTTAGGAATTACACCATTACAATCATCTCACCAAACTAAATACAATGACTACTATATTGTGTAAGGGTGTAGGAAAAAAAATAGAGTTGATAGAAATATATCATTGTAATTGATACACTAACATGACTCCAATGATTGATATATTACACCAAGGTGCAAAAAACTTTAAAAAAAAAATAATGCAATGATATGTGTAAATACTTAAATTCTACCACATTTAGTGTCTAAATTAACTTTACTTAATATCGATACACTAACTCAACCACCACCTTAAATTTGAATTCTATCCTACGGTCCACTAACATTATTTCCCTCCCTATTTAAAATAATTAATTAATTAATATTTCACACATATTTCCATAAAACTAATTATAATCTATAATTTCCAAGTCACCAAACATCTTCCACATTTTTCTCAACCAAGATTGAGTCATTCAATGACTTCCTTAAATTCCTCAACCAATTATTGAGTTATCATGAAATATTTTAACCAACTTGGTAAGTCATCTAGCTAG
Source organism: Torreya grandis (assembly GCA_037957365.1). NCBI lineage: Eukaryota > Viridiplantae > Streptophyta > Pinopsida > Cupressales > Taxaceae > Torreya > Torreya grandis. Next base: position 515,522 of record JARHVA010000285.1, on the reverse strand, counting down.
CTTGACTCATTAATGAGACATTTTCAATTCCTAACTAACTTCCCCCTTTTCTCTCAAATATATGAGGAATTGATATCTTCCACATGAATGAGGACTTAAATCCAACTGTATAAAATTAACATAATTAAATAATTCTAGATTTATCCAAATAGTTCATCTTCTCATCTGAAAGCCTATAAAAGGAAGCATCATCCTTAATTATCACCATCCATCATCAACCTATCGAAGTGATATAAAAATCATCTCGTGCATCAATAAGGATTGATTCATTATGTCCATATGCTATTAAAATTAACTTTGCTTGGAGAAGTGAATTAAGAATCCACATACCTTGAATAAATATTAAATAAAATTTCAACAATGGAGGGGGTGATTTCACTTTTTTAGAATGGTGAGTTTGTAAGTATTGTTTGTTTTATCTCATTTGATTGAAAAGCTTAATATAAGGTTTTATTTTATCCTTCGAATATGATGTTCATTATTAATTTAATTTCTTAGATTGCATATATTAAAAAAATTAGCTATCACATTATGACACGCTTGGTGAGACCATTTTATAAATCTTGTTCATCATAATTGTATTCCTTACATTTTTTCAATCATTTTTGAAATATTTTGAAGATCATAGCTATTTATTATTAGTATGTAAGGTTATTATTAATATTTTAGTAGATATGTTTATATTTTTCTGAGTTTTTGTAGGTTTTTCACATAACAATAGGGTTGTTCTGTGTAATGATGAGTTTGGGCCAAATGTTGGTGGTTTCATTCTATAAAACAATGGTTTATTTATCTTCCTATTTTTGGTTCTTTATTTTTTTATATTTTTTATCATTATATATAAAATAATTTTAAATGATAAAATATCAATTTTATTACATACTTAAATGATTTCATGGCAAACATTGGTCATTTTGTTCAATATAATGGTGGTTTTATAAGACAGTCATATTTTATTTCTATTTTGTCCTTTTTTTATTTTTGGTTTTTAATGAATTCATCATTTTATTATAAAAGTTCATCATTTTTTGAGTGGAGAATTAATTATATCCAATGGCATATTTGTAGCATAGTGTAATGAAGTTTTATCACAAAGAATTGAATTCATCCTTCCACCTAGAGTGCTATCTTCCGAAGGCCATACATTTTGACTTGGGTGTTTGTTTGACCTCCCATTTGTGCCAAAATGAATATATCAAAAAGGATCATGTAAACATGAATAAATATTCCAATTTTGGTTTGATATTTTCATCTTAAAAATCATATATTTCAATATTTTTCATTACAAATTATCGATTTCTCAAATATAGGTTGTATATTTGTTGGTTTTCATGTTAATCATTTACAATCTTAAAATTTTGGCTTGCAAGGTTGATATTGATATTTTTCATGTCCATAACCCTCTTTTGTATGGAAACTCTTTTCAAAGTCACTATTCATAAAAATACTAACCATTTGTGTAGGATGCAAGCCAAAGACTTAAAGAGCTAACAAAAAAATGATAATATTTGATTTCATTTCAAGTTTTTGATTAATTTATTAAGTATTAATTAATTCATCTAATTTATTTCAAAAATTATGTGTACTTTAATAATTTCATATGCTCTTTCTTTTCATCACACTAGTGATGAGCCTTGGAAATAAGAAAACATTCTTATAATTTGGTGTTCCCTAGATTATTATCGCATATGCTCTTTCCTTATGTCACATTGTTGATGATTCATAGAAATCAGAAAAGAGTATAGTATTTTTTAATTTATACTTTCTATGGGCTCTATTAATTATGGATTTCCTCACCATGTAGTGGGAAAAACCCCATGTACCAATGGGTTATATAAATTGACTAAACAATTATGTGTTTTAAGCACACCATGACATGAGGGGGTTTCATCCTCCAATAATTAAAGTTTTAAAAATTACCTCAAATTCTAATTTTTTGATATAACTCTATTTAAATATTATGGATGGAAAGGGCACATAGGGATTAGATCATTTTGTGCATTCCATTAATCAACTTCTTCTAAGGTCTTGGGACTTATCATATTGAAAGTTATATAGAGGACATAACCTCATTAAACTTGTATAAACCTTAAGCTTTAAGATATCCATTCAACCATTGAAATTTTAGTGCACTAATAAGTGGTTAGCTTTTGGAAGTTACTCTCAACTTACCCTTAAAAGTAGGTTTAGTGGGCTATGGGTATGATTACACCTCTATAATTAGTGCTCTAAAAATTAGGTTGACACTTTTCAATGGATGAGCTAGTATATATGAGACCCTACAAGTCATTCAAGTCCCTTGCCTAGATTTTATCCTTTTATGTGACTTTCATGTTTCTATTTGTTTATAGTATAATTTTATTATATATATTTGCTTTTGTCTCCTTGTGAAAAACCATTAAATTGAAATATTTATTATGTGTTAAAAACCAAGTACTTATTTTTTTCAATTATATCCAAACTTTATCCAAAAAACTAGTACAAAATAATTCATTTATCTTGCAAACAAATGCAGTTTAAATTTGGGTCATAATCCATTGTGAGTAAAAATGAAAGAATCCATCCAAACTATCTCACGTCACAATCCATCAATCCAATTTGAATCATAACTACATTGAATCCAAGCCCCATCTTGAATTCAATACTTCCAATAAATCCTAAATCTAGAACTAATATTGATTCACAACCAATCTTTAATCTAAACTATTTTGTATCCATTACCATCTTAAGTCGAAAACAATCTCAAATCCAAACCATCCCAAATCTAAAACATCATAATTCCAAACCCATTCCACATGACCAATCATAAAATCAAAAATCCATGTTAAATACAAAATCATTTTGAGCCAAAAGCTATTAGTGTAAGCTTTTTCTTGCTTTTAGTTTTACCTACATGGTTATTAGTTAGCTTACTTAGGGTTGTGAAGGTCATTAGGGGAAATACACTTAATGAGTTTTCTAATTGTGAGTTGAGTTTTTACCTTTATGGTGACTTAATATTTCACTATATAATGTACCTCATTTGTACTTATTAGATAATAGACTAATAGAAAGCTCACTTTGATTTGCATTACTCTCACCTACTCCTAGGGTTTTTGTGCAATTTATGATATTTAGAGATCTTGGAGTGATATGACATGTTATTTGAGCTATGGTCTAATGGTAATTTTACCATTTTTGAAATCTTTGGTGAGATCTTTCCTATTAGCATTCTTGTTCATTTTCTTGATTTTCGATGATTTCATAGGTTTGGTGGGATTTCATGAAAATCCATACAAACTATAAAGATTAAACCTATAATTTCAAAACAAATAATGTGATCAGATTTTGAAGATATCAAAAACCTAAAATCAATTGTAAACATGACCTAGATTTGTGACAATGCTTTTTGACCATTTTAAGAGGGTTTCACAACCTTTTAGTCATTTCACATATATCTATATAGTGAGATTCTTAAACTAGGAAATAATTTCAAGGTTTTTTTAGGTTTTTTAAGTTCCCAAATGGGTATTTTCTAGTTTTTGGAGTAGTTTTACCAAATCTACAAATTTTTGGGTTTTCCATATTCAATAAAGTTTCTAACCCTTATAGGCAGTTTTAGTGGTTTATGGTCTTGTTCATACTTTTGGTGTTGATAAATAGGCTTAGGCAGACATTTTATAGGCATCAGACATTTTGAGGTAGAAGTACAAAGTGGTGCAAGAAATTCACCTTCGACAAATTTTTGAATCTTGATAGACATTTCATTATGCTTGGACTCAAGATAAATCTCATTGCATACACAAGTACTACCTAGATCCCACTGTGTACACAAGAATTGCTTAGATCCCATCATGTGCACAAGCAAAAATCATATTTTGACATAGTTACATGTATTACCTCTAGATCTTGACAACATATCTGGTACACCATTGGATCCCACCAAGTGCATGAACACCACTGAACTCTGACCCTTGTTTGAGCACTCTATAGACTCTAGCCAACATGTAATCATCCTCACTAGACTCTATCCCTCTTTTAGGCACACACCACAGGTTTTAACTACTGTAAAAACACACCATAGATTCTGACCACCCCTTTTTCATGTTGTGACATCTAAGAGACTGTCAAATTTAACCAAGTAAAAAGTACAACTATTCATTCAAAAATTGGAGCCATTTTGGGAGTGACATCACTCATACATCAATCATATCAATCAGAAATGAGGGATAAAATGTCTTATCCCACTTGTCATATGGTGTGGTCACATGGGGGGATTAAATCTTGATTCCTACTAGTAGGGGCTTAACTTTAGCACCCAACCGATTCTCCATCAACCATACATTTTAAAAAATTTATTAGGTTTATCTAATGAACTCAATTTTTTTTTAAATTTATGTTGGGTGGAGTTTTTTTATGTGAGCTCAGATTTTTAAACATGTATAAATTTTGATCGATAACTCGAATTTAAGTGTCATCTTCTTCAACAGTGCTTATTTTTCATTCTCTATAGTTGGTGGTCATCTTGGGTCAACTATATCTCCCTCCAAACCAACTATTGTAAAATTTTATATGCATTATTAGTTGAGATCGACATCCCTCCATTTCTTTTATACTTACACACATATTATTCAAGACACATTATTGATTATGTCTAATGTCTATACAAACATTAGGGGGGTTACTACTGACACTTATGAGAGGGTATTATATGGTTATTTTAATTTACTTTTATGTATTTATTATTTACCTTCTACAACACCTTTTTCTTCTACGTTATGGATTCAAGTCCAATAAGTCTGCTCACACCTTTTAATTATCATGAATGCAAATCTAGAATGGAAATAATTTTTTAATTGAAGGGTTACCATAAAATTATAATGGGCACTGAGACTAAACCTTCAATAGTAGAAGTGAAAATCAAATGGTTAAACTATTTTGATAAAGTTTATGAACTGTTGTGTCTTTTCATATCTTCTTATCTACTCTTTGACATAGAATCTACCAAAACACCTACTCAAGTGTAAACCACTCTGGGAATTCTCTTTGGGAAGCAGGATGTGATGAGAGGCCATGAGCTAGAGAATGAGATCATTAGTTTAAGCCCAGATGACTATGACACCCTTCAATTCTTCTTCACCAAATTTATACTTATGATGTTGCAGTTGAAAGAATGTGTAATTGACAATAAAGATAAATAACTTATTCTATTGATACTCTCAAAAATGGGTCCATAGTATTCTATATTTATGTCCACTTTCCATGTCATAAAAAGTGATATTGGAGCCACATGGAAGATGCCTTCTTTAGATACCTTTGTTTCTAGCTTGATTCAAGATCAAGATAAGTTTATATAGATGGGTAAAGTGAAGTCCTCAAAATCTCATGCATTATTTCTAAGAAAGAGAAGGATTCAAACAATAGAGAAAAAAAATAAAACCAAAAAGATCATGAGAAGGATGTAAATCCTCCTAGCTACAAATTAAAAAATGAGACCTCTTCTTCTAGTGTTAAGCCTAAGAAAGATAGGATCAAATGTGGTTGTTTCTTGGGAAAGCATGATGAAAGCAAATGTTTGAAGAAGTAAATTGACCAATTGACTAAGATGATCAGGAAGCACAATATTAGTGTCCCTAATTCTACTAATTAGATTTCATCAACCCATGAATCATCTAAGGTAAATGACCATGGTAAATAAAATGAAAAATAGAATGGTAGGAGGAAAGAAAAGGTCAAGGCCCTAGTTACTATTGTACCTTCAACTCTTACATAGGTCATTGACTTCGGTTCTTCACATCACATAGCCTTTTCATAGATAGAGTTTAATTCCTTGCAACCATGTGACATGTCCTCTATAAAAATGGATGATGACACTTCTAAGAAGGATTTTTGGAGAGGGTTTATTGAAGTGAATGGTGGAACATTCAATAATTTTAAGTGTTCCCTTACTTTCAACTAATAACCTATCAATTTATCAAATCATTCACCTTGATTTAGACATGTGAGTTGATTGCACTCTAGATTCAGTGTATGTTATAGAGTTTCACAATGATATTATAGTGGTAGTGGGAAAGGTCAAGGATTATACTAGACTATATAAATTTTCAAACTTTACTCTTAACTCTCTTTCAGATTCTTCTTCTTCAGATTCACCTAAACTTGATGACATTTCAAAGCCTGAGTACTCATTTGATATTGATAACTCTTCTTCAAACATATATGACTACATTAGTGATGGGGACACACATCCACCATCTCCTTATCACCTTCCTAATATTGATGATTTATTTCCTAATCAACCTATATTTGGTCCATTTTAGACATTATAGGGAGCCAACATATTGATCCAAGACACATCAGACATCAAACAATCAAATCCATAGTTTTAGGGTATTTATTAGTCTTTCTTAGCCTTTATTCCCATTATACCTTCATTAATTATAGAAATTATCCCTCCTAACTTACACGAGGAGAAAGGTTCCTTGTATATGAATCACACCTTGATTTAATATCCATCAAGCACTTGGTAGACACATTCACTATTCTAGGGTCATCCACTCTTCACTGCATCTCGTTCTAATCCATAGTCACTTCTTGTAACTCTATTGTAAGATACATGATGGCTACATGTAATTGTATACTATAGCGGGGATTTTAATCCCTCTTTTCTTCTTTGTTATCTTTTTGGAGAGGATTTTTTTCCTATGGGTTATATCATTTTATCCACTTTATGTTAGTTGAATTGTGCTCAGGTACCTCATTAAGCCTCATTTTTTAGACCTAATTATTCTACCCACCTAAGCTACACTTCAAGGGGGGTTTTAGTGTAGGATTTTTCCCACTTTTAGTTTTACCTACATGTTTTTTATTTAGATTGATTATGTTAGTTAAGGTCAATAGGGGAAATACACTTAATGTGTGTTTAAATTATGATTTGAGTTGTTACCTTTATGATGACCTAATATTGCACTATATAATATACCTCATTTATAATTTTTAGATAATGCAATAGTATGAAACTCACTTTGTTTTGCATTGTTCTCACCTATTCCTGAGGTTTTCATATAATCTGTGATGTTCAGAGATCTTATAATGATCCAAAAAAACCAATCTTGAATCCAAAACCATCTTGAATTATAGCACCCAAAACTAATATTGATAAATCTTGCATTGAATAATAACTAATTATAAACAAAATTATCTCTAGCATCCCAATCCCAAAATCTAACCATCCTTAAAAATCTCCAATAACTAGCCAAACATTTGGAAGATTTAAAAATATATCTTAATCTATCCAATGACTTATCTAATTCATATTTCAAAACTCCTAAATATCTTACCAATCTAGCCCTTAAGCCATTACCATCCAAATAATCTCCTGAGCCACATGAAATCCAAAAACCCAACTATACCTTACCATCGTCACACTACACACTATTTATTCAAGCATCAAATCCATATACATCCAAAAAAATAAAATATACTCCTCTTAATGAGCCCTTGGATGCAATCTTTCATCAATTATTTACTTTAAATATGATCATGTTTCTACACACCAAGACTTTTGATAAGAGTTAGCCATTGCCTACTTGGTATAGAAAGGGTGAACATTGTCGGTATCATAAGATTGAGGGACATTTTACTAATATATACATGAGATTAAAAATTATATCTAAGACTTGATTAACAAAAGGGAAATTGAACTAGTGCCAAGTGTATTCATGTTTGAGAATCATAGCTTGGGGTTACACCAAGATAAATTTCCAAAGTGCAATCAAGCTCCTTCACTTCCAAATCTAGGTCATAACCTTCCACCAATATTAGATGAGCCTATTTTTGATGTACCCACTTTCAACCAACCCATCTTTTATTATCATGGACTATTGCTAATTTTAAATTAGCCTACTTTGATTATCTACCCATATTTGATGAGCCCCTCATTGAAGGGTCTATTTTAAACCATAAGCCCATTTTTGAACAAGCACATATCCTTGACCAATTCTCATTTTACCAACACAACCTAACACTCATTTTCCAATCACCCAACCTACTATGACACATTTAAGTCCCCATCATCATACTACATACACCTCAAGTGGCATAGGTACTTGTAGGAACCAAAATACCAAGATATTTATGCATAACTAACCTCCCTACTTCTCTCAAAAGTAGTGGCAGGATAACCATACACAAAAATTATTCAATAACATTCTATCAAATTGATACTACATCATTTATAAAATTTGCCCTTCTCACAGATGAAAATATCAATGGATCTAATAATCCATAATTATACAATGATAACTTAGTATCTTGAGTCTAAAGTAATAAATATCCTATAGCAAGAAACATCCTCAAAGGAATTAACTACCAAGGGATTACCTACTATCATATTTATTCAAATAAAATCCAATAATTTTAGAGCTTATGATTAACATCTAGACATAAGAGCATAAAATGGCATCAACAAATTTTGAGAAATAACATGCATTCATCAATCAAAATGAATCCTCCAATCCAGAAAATCTAAATTTAAAATCATCATCCCATAGTGAAAACCTTTTTGAGTCACTATGGGACAATCCAAATCTAAATCCAAATCTATAAAATCATAAATATAATTCCCTTAGAGAAAACCTCTTAGAAGCATTATTGGGCAATCCAAATCATAATAAAAATAAAAACAATCAAGAGAAAACAATCAAGAGTCCCTTGGTGAAAAACTTTCTATGGCACTAATGGATGAAAAATTAATTTAACCCTTTCATCAACACAGTTGCAAGATGGATCCCCATCACTTATTTAACACACCATTAAAGCATAAAATCTCCAAATCATCCAACTTGCGAGTACTTTTAGTCTTTCAAAATGTGATATTGTTGGTCCCTATCACTTTTCACATAATGGCACCTAAAATTACCCCCAAAATCATTCCATCCATCTAAATCCTTCAAGGACTCAACACAAATCCTTCATCTGACACACCTTCTAGTTCACACTCTTTGGTATCACCCTTTATCATAAGGAATATGGTGGTCTCTTGGTAAATTTGGAAAAAAATCAACTTATAAATCAACAAAGTTACCAAATACATTTATGGAGTGCATACATGAAAGATCAATATAGGTCAACATCCTACATCTCAAACACTTCCCTAATCAATATGCCTAAAAAATGAGAGAGAGAGAGAGAGAGAGAGAGAGAGAGAGAGAGAGAGAGAGAGAGAGAGAGAGAGAGAGAGAGAGAGAGAGAGAGAGAGAGAGAGAGAGAGAGAGAGAGAGAGAGAGAGAGAGAGAGAGAGAGAGAGAGAGAGAGAGAGAGAGAGAGAGAGAGAGAGAAATTCATCCATAAATTAAAACCATTTTTATGGCAGCTTGGAAAAGTACCATGATGAAAATTGGTTTTCGACATCATGCATAAAATAATCAATTGTCTACAAGTACCTTGCACTTGGTGGCAAACCCATTCTATCTAATTTAGGTACATATTCTAAAATTATCCCTCCATTCTACACCTATCATAAACCATCCTTACTATCCTTACCCATCCAAACACATCCTTATCCATCTAAACATTCCTTCATCCAAACCTATCCTTATCTATCCAAATTCATCCTTATCTAATTAATCCTTACCCATCCAGAACTTATCAAATCCCATAATTATCAATCCAATCTTTGAAATCATATAATCAACCTTATTCCCAAATTTGAACTTGATAAGAAAGTGGACACGTCTCGAGACATGCTCTTAAAAACATTTGGTATATCTTTATAATGGTACTTTGATGACTAGACGCATCATTTTTAGGCAATGTGTTCCTCAAAGTTTTCATATTAATTCATATCCACTCTTATCCAACCCATCCTCCATATATCTCATTATATATATACCCCTTGCATTTTATCCTTGTTACCCATTCCATGTTGGTCTAAGGTTTGATTTTGGTGGTCACATGCATAACACTTTGACTTATGTTTCAAAAAATGTCTTGTATATATACAAATTCCATGTCACAATCCTTGGTTCATAAATTGTACATACATAATAAAATCCCATTTCTAATCTGTTTCAAAGTATAGAACTGATTTTTCTTTATGTTAGTGTTTAGTTATTTATCTAAAAAGCCACAAAATTACAAAAGAATAATTAAACAATCCATAAACAATTATCCTTAGTTTAATTACCCTTGTTATACTTTATGAAGATTATACTTTATAAGGTTATAATTGTCAAAAATCTCATATACCAAAGTTTTTATAATCTACCAAAGGACATAACCAAAAACATTTTTTCTAACTTGTACAATTCTTTCCTTACTTGTGTAGTTCTTTGCTTACTTAGTTTGTAATTTTTTTTGCATTATTTTTTCATGTTTAGATCACTTTGTGCACTACCAGTGATGTCATTTTATCTTCCATATCATGATGCATTATGTCTTGCAATTGTGACTCTCAGTCCCCACGCATATAACACAATAATCATCATGGTTTTTCCATACCATTGGTGCATATTGTCATGTGCAATATAAAAAATAAGGTTGCCCAATTCATGTTGGAAATCTTATTGTAAATCCATTCAAATAATTTTTTTTAATCTATTCCCCCAATCCACATGACTATATCAACTCCAAACATACATCACATCCCTAACACATGTCAAACCATTTAAATACTAACTATATAACTTCACCATACATCCCATAATAGCCTCTATCTACCAGTAGTAAATAAAATCCATGTTATCCAATCATGTGATCAATCATCATTAATCCATGTAGTTGATTAAAATTTTGAGTTATTCTTTTACATCAATCAACTAAATCAAATGATCCACTTAATCATTTCCCTGACCTTTCCATTCAATCTCCTGCACCTATTGATTGGGAATCGACAAATCATGACATAAATTTTTTATCTAGTCTAAATCAATCAAACAATCAATAAAATCCAAGCTTTCATATTTTAAAAATTCATATATTAAATTACCACATCCACCCTCTTGCATATATCATTATTTGAATCACATCAAAGCGTGTAACTTATCTCATGATATATCATTCCCAAATCACTCTTTGCATATATCATTATTTGTGAAATATCATTCCATTATCAAAACCAAAAAAAATGTGCAAGCATTAGCTTAAGTGGGTCAGTAACAACCATGGATTAATCTAATACAAACTTCACATCATACAACCAAATAATCAAAATACTCTATTTATTTATTTTTTGCTTGCAAATCTCTTTAGTAATTTTATCACCCAATCGTTAGAAAGTCTATTTATATTTTTTACATTTTGCATCTTATCAGTGGGATATATCATTAATAAATACACTTTCATGTAAAAATATTCATAGGAAAAAATCCAAGCATGTACCTTATCTCAAGAAATATTATTTTTCCAATCGGCTCCCTAGTAACATCTACTTGGGGAAAATATTTTTACATATGCCTATAAATAATGCAATCATTTTATCAAGAATGGTACTTCCATTTATTATGGTATCAAATACATCATTTTTTGTGTAACCTTCATTCATTTATTAGAGTCATTTTCTACATCCATTCTCCCCACACAACTACTCGAGGGGACATCATTCGTATCATTTATAACTAATTGGGGAATCATCTTTTCTACATTCATTTTCACTCCAATTTTTCTTTAATCTTTGAAAAGGTATTGCTTCTTCTAGTCACAACACCTTTCAAAGAGGGTCAAATGTAGACACCTAAATTCTACCATATTTAGTGTCATAATTAAAATTGCTTAGTATCGACATAGTGACTCAACCACTACTTTAAATTTTAATTCTATCTTAAGGTCCATTAGCATCATTTCCTTCTTTTTTTGAAAAATTAATTAATCAATCATGACACATAATTCTATAAAACTAATTAAAATATATAATTTTCAAGTCACCAAACATTTTTTACATATATCTCAATCAAATATTGAGCAATCCAAGCACTTTATTAAATTCTTCAACTAATTGTTAAATCATCATTGAACATTTCATCCAATTTGGTAAGTCATCTAACTACCTTGACTTATTAATGAGATTACCAACTAACTTTCACCTTTTGTATCAAACACATGAAGAAATAGTCTCTTCCACATCAATGAGGACTCAAATCTAACCATCTAAAATTAACAGAATCAAATAAATCTAGATTTATCTCAACCATACATCTTCTCTTTGAAAATCTAAAAAAAAAAGTGTCATCCTTGATTATCATCATCCATCGTCAAGCTATTGAAGTGCTATCAAAATAATCTCATGCATCAATAAGGAAACTAAGTCATTGTGTCCATATGTTGTTGAAATTCTCTTTTTTTGGAGAAGTGAATTGAGTATTCGCATACCAAGAATCAAGAGAAAATCAAAGTTCAACAATTCAGGTGGTATTTTAATTTGATAGTATGGTGTGTTTGTATGTATTATTTGCTTTGTCTCTTTTGATTAAATCATTTAATCTAATGTTTTAGTTTAGTTTTAGAATATGAAGTTTATTGTTCATTTGATTTCCTCACTCTCATAAATTCTAAAATTTAGTTATCACATTATGACTACAGATGAATTTTTAAAATTCTTTGTGGATTAAAAGTTATATTTTTTGATCTTTCAACATCATTGAACAAAAACTGATCTATACCCAAACAAATGTAGATATTTTTTGGGTCAAGTTGAAGCTCTGATACCAATTTTAATGAAATAAATTAGGAAAATAAAGTAATATAACAATAATGGATCTCAAAATAAATTTAAAAATAAAAATAAAAAACCAATAATTCACTATGATAAGGGCATAAGAGTGCAAACCCACATAAATATTATGCAAGTGAAGTTAAATACTAGAATTATATGAATGGGCCACTTTGATGAGGAATCCTCTACAACATTATAATAAGAACAAAATTTTAAATATGATGATCTAAGACTCACTGATATCTCCTATATATAGCCTACTTAGGTTATGGATACTCCATATACCAATACTACTACAAATATAAATATATTGAAATTATCATATGACTAAGTAAAAGGGTATCTAGCCCAAATTTGGTCAAACATATCCCAATACATTTTAGCGGTTAAGGGTGAAACATGTGCTCACGTACATTAAATTTCAATCTAAAAAATTCCCCATGAAGGGAGCTTATCTCCAAACTCTTTTGTACTATTGAAGAAACATGCATTGCCTTATTTCTAGTGTGTCATCCTAGTTATTGTCATGTGACGGGGCTTAATGAGAGAGAAACAACCATTGTACCAACTATTGTTTGTGCTCCCATTATTGTGAAAGATGGTCACCTACATGAAGGTCATCAGCTCCTTCATCTCAGTATAGTAGCTAGGATTCAACTTCTTGCTACAGTATGTTCCCATGATTGGTCTTAAATATTTCATTGTATAGGGAACAAGCCACTCAATATGTTGACACCCAAGTAAAAACACATGATATTAATCTATACAAAATATAAATATCGATTGGGAACCCATACTTGAAGGTAAGGATCTATCTAATTTTGTGTGGAGTGCCAAACTAGATGAGAAAGATCTGCTAGCTACCAAATCGCTTACTCTTACTACTTAATTTGATGGATTTTTTTATATTAATTTGTTTCTATAGATGGTAAAGTGTTTTTTTTGGTGTGATTATTTATTACCAACTCTCTCTTAAATCATGTGACTTAAATTTGAATAATTTTATTGACATTATTATTTTGTGTCCACTCTTTTTTTTCGAGGGGCAGGGGGAGGGGGGAAATGCGACGGGTGATAAAATGTCATTTTAAAAAAGTAATATAATATCATTCTATTAAAAAGCCTTTTTCTAAATTCATTTTTAACTTGATATTTAAATAATTACAGAGGAAAAAAACTCAAATGAGGCATCAATTTTGTGTTAAAACTTGTTATATTTAATCTGGGATTTTGTACATTGTTTAACTTTAATTTAAGTTAATTTTGACCCGCATGATGACGGTTCAAATGTGCACCCTTCATATTACTCCAAAGGTTATGTGGCCTTAAAAAACAATTGTGCATATCCTTTAAGCTGTTCAAAGGTTATTTGGCCTTATATGGAATGAAACAAAATTACGATTCATATAAACTTAACTTTAATATTTGTTTTTGTCAACTTTAATATATAATGCTTATTATATATGAAATTTGTTATTCAAAAATTTAAGAGGTATTATTCCATGACAATTATTGTTAGTGATGATGATTAAATTTATAAATGGTCTATATGAATATATTTTATAGTAATTAATTGATTTGTGTTGGTTATTGTAGTGTGCAAGTTTAATATCATTTTTATAATTTATTTAGGAAAAATATATAATTTAAAAAAAAATATATTATTATAATAATTTGTAAAAAAGATGTATATATATATATATAACAAAAATTAAAGATGAAAAGGATAATTAAAAAAAATTAATATATATTTTTATTTAGTAGTGAAAAGAGATAATATAGGTATATTAATGTGTTGGTCTTTTAAAAAAAATAGAAATAAAGGGTGTTAAACTTCACCATATAATTAAGATATTACAATTTTTCAATTCACTTTTTAAAACAACAAAAAATATATTATGAATGATGGTCAAATGCACATAAGATTGAGTGTTGAAATTTCTATGTAGCAATCAAATGGACATCAAATTTAATATTATAATCAATTATTTATGTTAAAAAATATAAACTCCTATCACCACCTTAACTGCCATTATAAAATATCTATTAATATAACTAGTACAAACCTTTAAAAATATCATTCTTACCCATCTAAATATTTATAAAGAGAAATAAAACAACCATTATTATGCACAATAATAATTTTTTTAATACTAAATGTGATTAATTCCATATAATATTGGCATAATTGATGATTTCATAGTGATATAAGATTGTCATAATTGACGATTCTATAGTGATATCATGGTGTAATAAGGTATTTCTTACAAAGTTCTTTTTGTATCCATGAGTAAATATAAATCAATTAAGGTAGAAAATTGGTGATAACAAGGGATGCGTAGCGGTTAATCTTTTTCTTTGAATTAAAAATTATTTATGGTTGAATATTTATCCATAAGTATAAGGATTGCAATGTGGTTAGTCTTGTTGCTAAATATTTTAAATCAAATTGAATATAATTGAATTAATTAAATTGTGTTTGTGGACATGTACTTAATAGGTGGTAGTTTTCTTACCAGATCATGTGATTAAATTACCAAACATTAATAATATTTATTCTTAACCAATAAATATTACCTAGCATTGATAGTATTTATTTGTAATTGAACATAAAATTAATGTTATATTGATCTTACATTATCATATAAAATTAATATATGAATATATTTATATTTTAGAGAATTTAATTAATAAAATTTATAATATTGTTATCATTAGAATTTTTATAATATAATTTAATAATTCATTTTATTAACATATGATTGTTGAAATTTAAAATTTAAATTAATAAATTGTTTTTATGGTATTATATAGAATTGAATTATTCAATTTAATGATCTTACTTTAAAATGAAAAATAAATATAATTATAGAGATTGAAATTATTATGATTAATAAAAATCATAAAGAAGATGAAAGATTTTACAAAATAATTTAAAAAATTACACACTTTTAAGCATTAATGGTATAGTTTAAAATTACAATATTAATATTAAAAAAATACATTCATAATTTCTGAAATGTGATTTAATAAATAATTTATTTATAAAAATAAATAGCATATATGAATATATATATATATATATATATATATATATATATATATATATATATATATATATATATATATATATATATATATAACATCTCCATATATTAACTAAATAGAAATATTAACATTTATGATAAGATTTAACATGCTCAATAATTGATTAATGTTTTGGATTTTTTTGGAATAAATTGAATTAAATATTATTGACAAAAATAATAATTAATGACATAAATAGTTATAATAAAAAAATAAATATAGTAATTAATAATGATATGAGTTATTATAGTAATTGATTATTATGATTGCATCATAAGAATATTCCCAAATAACATCTTTAATAATATTTTAATATTTATATAATTTTTGTAAGAAAAATTTATAATTGTTACAATCTTATGCATTTAAAAAAAAATAATTGACTAAACAAATATGGATTATTTGACCAAGTAAAACCATTAGTATCATGTCTTAATAGGGACTAATAAATTATCTAGAATATTCATAATATAAGAAAATAAAAACCTATTCAATTAAAAATAATCATTTAGAATAAATATATACCTTTAAATATATTTTTTGACATATTTATAATGATATCATTTCCTCATGGATATATATAGGTATAAGGGCAAAATATGAGGAGAATATATGACTTATATGATGGAATATAGAGGCCTATGAAATGAGGGTTGGTTAGAATATATCACAAATTTCATTATCAAGGTCCAAATTCACAATAAGATTTGGAATACAACACAACTTTCAACATTAAGATCTAAACTCTTAATAAGATTTATAGAATTGAAAAATTCATAAATTATATTTAATTTTTTTTATTGAATGGGAAAATATCAAGAATTTTTGAAGTATTTTTTGTATTTTTTAATATTAGCATATGAATAATTCAAATTTATTTGGTTTAGTGCCAAGATTTTAGGGGTATTCATTTTTCTAAATTCTCCTGAGACTCAAACCCAGCTTTAACTCATTTTTGTATCTAATAAAATTTGTACCTTGATGGATGATGTGGTAACACAATTTCACCATCATTTTCACCATTGAACTACAACTATTTTAATTATATTTAAAAGATATTATTTGTTTTTTATAATAAATTTCATGTTATATGATTTATATTTAATTTATATCTCACTCCTAATGATTTTGGTTTACTATTATTATGATCAATCTTCTATTGCATCATTTCTCTTTTAGATTCCCTCCATTGCATCAATGTTCATCTTCACCTTATCCTTGACATCCAATATAACATTGGCCTCGAGTAAAATTTTATATTATTTATAAACCTTAACCTTATCCTTAACTTTAAATCAAGCATTTCATGTACCTTGATCATGATTCCAAAATTATTTCCCTAGCCTCTTGTGTACTCATCATCTTTAGGATCATCCTGAGGCTCCTTAACCTATGCCTCATGTACTTATACATTCTTAATGACACACTTAATATAAGTCATACCAATCCTAAATATATACTTAACTCACCCTGATCCTTCTCACATTGCCTAATATAAAAAAAAAGTTATAAAAATTAACACCTAGCAAAGCACCACCTAACAATCACAAACTATTTTGGTACCATAAACATTGGGCATATCTCCTCTCATTTTGGTTTTCCTGTACTATCCTAGAAATAATCCTCACCCTCTAAGAACCACATACCATTTATGACTAAGGGTGATGTTCAAATATTTTCAATGTTGATAGGATTACATACTATGATTTAGTTTATGGAATATTATCCACAACAATACTATGTGCCTCATAATATTTAGTGGGAAGGATAGCCAACCTAATATATAAAATATATGACCAAAGGATGATGTTTAAAGTGTTTTCATTTTTGGTAGGCTTACATATTATGATGTGGATTGTGGAATATTATCCACAACAACACCATGTTTCTCACAATATATAATGGGAAGGATAACCAACCTAATATATAAAATGTGCTCATATACCTTACTTAAAAGTTATGTAGGAAAGATTAGACTAACCTCAATCAACCTTTTTATTTTATAAAAAAGTATTTATAAATATGGGTATGTATGTTGCACCCCAATGTGTCCCATTTGAATAATTTACCACACCTCTCTATCCTTACTACAATAAGTCCCAAACTTAACATCATAGTGTTGGTACTCTTTTAGTGCATCACACAATAATAAAGGATACAAACTATTATTTTATTAAGATTGGAAATGGGTCCATTTTGATCCTTTGTTATCATTTTCTTCTTCTTAGAATCTCCAAACCTATCATCTCTATTAAAGAGGTATTCACACAAGTCAAAATTAACTTTTTCATCCCTATGCAATTAGTGATT
The DNA here is from genome assembly GCA_037957365.1 of Torreya grandis. Lineage (NCBI taxonomy): Eukaryota > Viridiplantae > Streptophyta > Pinopsida > Cupressales > Taxaceae > Torreya > Torreya grandis. Next base: position 497,437 of record JARHVA010000285.1, on the reverse strand, counting down.
ATTAGTAACCTCCATTTATACATGTACTCCTTATAATTAGGACTTGTCAATGGTTCACTCAGAACTCATTACATATAAGTGATATTCACAATAGTAAAACATCAAGATTTTTTAAGAAATGTAGATACTTAATTTTGGTATAAGGTTTATGATTTTAATATTTTTAGTATAGTTTTTTGAATATGCATCATTGATTTGAATTAGGATTTTATTTTTGCATTTTTGTGTGTTTTCTACATCTCCTTCTTCATCATGTGGTCTTGTGTCAATCTATTTTTTTAGTCTATATTATTTTTTCATATATCTAGATGCCTCCTCTCTTCATTATTTGTTCATCCTCTATCTTTCATGTGCCTAGGTTGAATTCACCAGCCTAAAAATTATGTCATGGACATAATAAATAGGCCATCAATTGTCTCTTTTATTTTATGGACCATTTTTCTCTTTTCTCTCCTCTTTTTGATGTTTGGACTTGTGATATTCAGTTTTCCCTCATTTCCATTATCAACTTATGCATCAATGATTTATTAATTCAAATTAAAGAAATTTATCTATAAATTCCCCTAAATCATTTCAATATAAAGTATCAACAAGTAAAAGGAATTCCATAAGTATTATATTCACTATCAAAATTATAATTCTACTCTTTAAGGCTTCAAGTTATTCAAAGGATTTATATTTTTGCATACATTTACCAAAATAAGACCTAATCATATGTTAATGTAGCTACATTTGATTCTCCAAGAAGAGAAGGTGGAGCCCTATCTCTAATTTAGGTTGGGATTCTATTTTCAAAGTATTATAATTACATTAACTCTTTTCATGCATATAATATATTTGGTTAGAACTCTCAAAAGGTTGTCTAAGTCAAATAACTAAACTTTTTTCATGACCACTTAAGTAAAATTCAAAGGAAAAACAAATCATATGGTTATTCCCATTGATTATACAAAATGAAGCTAGAATCCTAATCATATATCTCTATTGAAGTGATCCATAAATTTGTAGATCCTTAGAATCTATTAAGGAAAAGATCAACAACATATGATAAATTCAAAGGATATAATTGAAAATGTGTCAATTTTGAATAGGACACAATCAATGACCTATTGATTTTGACCTTCTATTAGATTAGGGCCAAATTAAATATTTTCATTTGTACCAATATTAGTAGCCCACTTCCAATTCTAAAATTCAATTAAGTCATCAGATGTGTTTGTTTCATTTTTATTTATATCTATTTCAATTTCCATTATTTTTTCAATCATTTATTGATAGTTTTAGATGTGTTTGTTTCATTCTTCTTTCTATCTATTTCCATTTCCATTGCTTTTTTAATCATTTATTGATACTCTTACTTAATGTTTTAAGATAAATTCAGATTTGAATGTTATTGATTATTGCATTATCATTTATTTAGATTTTATCCTCTCAGAAAATAATGTAAATATTTAGCTAAAATATACCATTTAACTGAAAATAATTAAAACCTTTTGGTGAAACCAATCTTTCTGAACATCCAAACTAGGGTTTCACAACCCTTTCTCCCCTTAGGGTATGATTTTTTTAATTTATCTAAATTATTATTATTTTATATTTTTCAAAAAAACCCTCTATTTTCTTTCCTTATCATTAGGACACATTTTTTGGATTATATTGGTCTCCTTTTGTGTGGATCATGTCAGGTCCCATTGATATCTTAGGCCTAGGCTTGTGTTTCTCCCTTTTTATAATAAGTAGATCAAATTTTTATATTTCATTTTTATTCTAAAATGGTATGGGTTTTTTTTAATCTTTATATGTTCTTTAGAGTCAAAATATGATTGTTATAAAAATGCTTATCAATGCTTCCATATTTTTTTCCTTGCATTTATTATATAAGATTAGTTTTTGGATTGAAACAAAATACAAAAGTATATGATGCTTTATGTGATGATACCCTTGCATTTGATATCTTTAATTTCCCTCCTCTTAGCAATTGTCCTTATATTGTTGATTTTAATATGATTTTTGAAGTAGATGTTGTAACAAAGACTACAACACACAATGTCTCAATCCCATTCCTTCTCTCAATTCCAAGGTGGGGTTAACTAAAACATCCATCCTCAACATTATAATATCCCCCTAGCTCATTTTAAAATTAAGATCTATGTTTTTAAGAATTATGATCTTTTAAATTAGTTTAATAACACCTATTCCCAAAGTTCTATCCTATAGTAACTCTAATAGTCAACTATTTTCAAATGTATACTCTATGAGATCTCATGTGATACCACATTTCCATGTGATACTCAACTTAATTATTTTTATTATGATTTAAAAACTATAAAATATAATGAAGACTTTATATCATTCAAATCTAAAACTCACTATATAAGGATATCATTGACTAACATTTACCCTTATGTAAATTCAATTTATTATCAACCACAAGGGAATCAAAAGAATACTCATAGATAACAATTTGGGGTTAATTTTTTTTCTAGTTAATCTTTTATTAAAGCATTTAGAATTGATCATAATCATTTTATAATTTTAAAAATGGCCATAAAAATATTTTACAATCAATCAAGAAAAGCTTAGGAGCTATTACATTAAACATAATTGTTGGGCCTAAATATTTGGCCTAATATTGTCTTAATTTTAGATTAGTAGTTGTTAGAAATAACTAATAAGTTTACTATTATAAATATATCTAATGTGCCATTTGTAAGGCTTCAAGTAATTGTTTGACATGAAATTGTAATGAATAAAGTTGATTATATAAATAAAGAGTTTTTTTATAGACATAGATTTGGGTATGGGATGATTCAAATATCTTAGATGATAACACTTTGATATATAGATGAAAATATTTTGATACATTACTATTGTATAAATATAGAGTTTTATTTCAAGTGAAAAAACATTGGTTTCTATATAATCATAAGTTAATATAAGTAGAGATTACATAATCACTATGGTAGTTTCACTTTGTATTAAGTGACAATTTCACCCATGATTACATGAAAAGTAACGATTGAAAATTTTGTTTTTTTTCCATTTTTTTATCATTTCACCTTCCTTTTATGGTTTCCCTTTTAATTCACTTTATGTAAGTTGTTAAGAGAGGCCAGAATAAAAAAATAGTTAGTAGTTAAATGTTAGTTTGATTTAGGAAGTGATTTATCAATATCATAAAATTAGTCTTCCAGATCTAAAATCTGGGTCTTCCACAAGAAAATTTATCTATTACAACCACTACCCAAACTCTTCCTTAACCACTCCTTAAAACCTTCCATAATCAAAACATAGACTCTTCTACAACCATATCTTAAAATTCTCTCTAACCACTATGAAAGGTCTTATATAACTTCAATTATTGTTCAAAAATGAAGTCTCCTATTGTCCCTACCCACTTCTATTGCAGCCCTTACCTAAAACATCCGCATGCAATTCTTGAAGCTTTAGTATGATTCACTACTATTTTTTTTCAATAGTCATGAACTCCTTTTTAGCAACATGCTTTTGAGTCACCCTTTCTAACTTTTTGTACCATACCATAGAAAAAATATTTAGTAACAATAAAAATGACACTAATAAAATGCGAAAGCCTCAATAAATCTCACCGAAAGTCAAAATACTGAAGAAACGCTTCTTAAAGAACCTTCCTTCCGAACAAAATACCCCATTTGGCCTTAAAAATTAAAATTTGCAATAAACCCACCCAATCACGTGGGTCAATACTATAGATTGACACTAAGGAATTAAGATCCACACCTTAATGTTCGATTGGATTCTATAAAATAATGATGAAAAGAAACAAAGTTATTTACCACATAAAGGATTTCTTTAAGCTAGGAGTTCTTCCCTTTAGAATTGCATTTATGATAATAATGGAATCTATTTATACAAGATCCTAGTGAACTCCATTATTATTTTTTTTAAGCTTCAACCCTTCCAAGAACACAAATAGCTCACGTTCATTATTAGTAGCTTTCCCCAAAAAAATAGAACATCCCTATAATAAGTTTCCTGGAGGGAAATGAATTAATCAACCTACTCCCGTTATTCATAGACTATTGTGTGCTACTCCATTAATTTTTTTTTTTTCCAAAAAAATGCAAGAGGAATCTACCTAACATCTTTTCTCTTTTTTTCCTCTTATTTTGTGGCTATTGAATTAAGGAAAAAAAAAAAAAAAAAACTCGGAGCAATTTTCATAAAAAATCCTCTCTCTTTTAAGTTTAAGAAGTTATTGTTATTTTTATTTTGACATAGAGACATTATTTGAAATAGCTTACTCAAATTTTACCCAACATCTCTTCCGTCATGTAACATGATCATTAAAATTTTATTATTTTTTTCCAATAAAATGTTCTAGATTACATTAGTTGGGGTTGTAAGTTAAAGAATAAAATGTGTTGATGTAGGTTTAATGTATTCCAAAAATTCTTATAAGAAAGTCTCTCTCATTTTAGAATAAGTGATAATTCACTCTAAAATACATGTTAAGGGTCTCGGTTTTGTAAATAATCATGTAGTGGAATAGTGGTGAACATAGTGGTTATTTATCTTGAATGGTTCAGTCATAACAGGGGCGTAACACTTAGCCTAGAAGTCTATTTATAGTGGGTGGATGGATCTAAAGTAAGGTGGATTTGATTAAAATAATGACAAAAGAGGGAAAGGTAGGACAAAAAATAAAGGGTTATATAGTCCAATTGAAGATTAAACCCTTAAAAGTTGACTTACTTTACTAGACTGAGCATATGTCATGAATTAATGTCTAGTGGAGGTTGGTTGTAAATACATAATATAATCAAATATAGTGAAGAAAGAGTCTAAAGAAATAATTGTAATATGAATAATTGACTATAATCAAATAATTTTTTAGTACTAGATTGATATGCATATCCAAAATCACTAGCAAATTATTAATATGATATATAACCAAAGAATTGATTAATAATAGCACAATGTTCAATCTAATCACTACAAATAAATCACATACATAGCTTCCTAAAGGTTTGTCAATTTAATGAAAATTATTCAAAGAAACAAAGAGATTTGAAAGATACTTAACATTCAAAAAAACTCATAAAACTATTAAGAACTTTCTTCGATTGCATTAATTACAAAATTATCCTCCCTTTAGGATGGGCACCATCTCATCTGCAAAGCTTGTTGAATATTTACAAAGTCTAAAATAAGATTTCTTAATTTTTCATATAAGACTTGATTGACTGTAATGTTTATAAATAAACAAGTCTTAATTTAATTTTATAGTTTGCATGTACAAATAGACCAAGAAAGTATATAAATAATATGCCAAAATTAGACCTAAAATATGACTTCAAAAATCTTGAGTAGAATTACTAGTGATAATTGGGCTTGAACTGAACTGGCCTCTAGATGGAACAAATTGACTAGTCATGCTAAAAATATTGGGCACAAATGTGACACTAATTATGTAAGGACCAAATTATCATAAGAATTGAATATGTGGCTTTAGTTTCCACCAAATTTGGTCTCAACTAGACATGTGAAGGAGTAGTAGTAGAAGAAACTGTAGAAACACAACCCATACTAAAGAGAGCTCTAAAGTGTGTATATAAGAGTAAGTCATAGTTGTCGATGTTTGGGTCCATAATGATGAAGCCCCTACCTAGGAAAATAACTATTTTTTATTCTTTATATCTTGTTTTATTTTATTATATGTAGACATGCAAGATAAAAAATATAACTCTATAGATTAAAAATTGATTATTGATAGTTTGAACAATAAAGGGATCTTGTTCATCAATATTCTATGCAAGCCCAGTGAAATATTACAAGATACATCCAATTCCTACACTTGGTCTACCTTATCCTTGAAAAAGGTGATTAGTTGGATGACTTGATCAATACTCACAAAAAATGTTCTATCCATTTTTGCTTTAAAATTATCAATGGCCAACTTGAGTAAATTGTAAAAAATGGTCTAGTCACTACCTACCTTAGTGGAGTATATATACTAGGGATGTGCATATATATTAGCACTTAATTTTATTTATGATCATGAATGGTCATTTACTTCACTAAATTTTATATCCATTAATTCCACTCCATGAGTTGAATCCTTTTATTGTTCACATACTTTTGTGTTATAATTATGTCTCAAAGTTATAGTAAATTAATTCCTGGATATATTTTTTGCTTTTTTATCTTAGCAATGAAATGAAACTTAGCATAATGTTTTTAAAAGACTCATAAAAATCCACCATATTTCCCCACTGTGGCTAGGACTAAGCTCTTGCTTCACGTATTGAGCATACAATATCATAAAAATCCACCATATTTCCCCACTCTGTTCATTATCTATTATACCTTGCGGGGATTATATTCTGCCCTATGCCTCCAATATTTTTTTAGTTTGTTGAAATCCATGAAACATATTATTCAAAACACTCTTAGTGGCATCGACCATGTAAATTGGGTCTTATTAAATTTCATCATCTTCCCCAGATAGAGTCCTCTTCTTTTAGTTAGTGAGAAAATCTCTTGCTCTCTTCTGAACCCAATCTGTTTACTTCTAGTGTTAGTGTTATTATTCTTACCCTTTTCAATTTACTGGATACTTCATCAAATTATATAGTCAATTTTGGTTCTTTATTGATAATCAAATCTTTCTTGGATAACTAATCCATTTGTATTTGTTGAATCTAGGGATATATCACCAATAGGTCATGAGAGGAGGTCTAAGTAGGGGATGAGATGACATGAGATGATGGGCTTCATGGAGGTGGCATAAGGGTAGAGGGGTAAACTGAAGGAGATAGATTGGGTGATGTGGAAGGCAAAGGGAAAGGTGGAATGACCATGTTATTTTGAAATCCTAACCATAGGAGGAGTCATAATGATATACTTAGTTAGGTTAGGAGACTCTTAGACTGTAACCAATGGTGATTCTATTTTAAGGCTTCCAACCATTGATAATCTTAATTGAGTATAAAAGTGTGTCTTCAAGGGATGTGTGGAAAAAAATATATGGGATACGAAATATTTAAAATGTAGGCTTTCCAATGAGGTATTTATGCTAGTCACAAAAAATAGGCTATGTAATGGCAATCTATATTAGTCTTTGCAAGAATTGTGAAAATGGTGTATATGTGACAGTCATGGTGTTAGTGGTATAAGTAGTAGTAGTTTTAGTCAAATAACCCAAAATTATAGTAGAAATAGTAGTGTAAATAATACCAGCTGAATCCAATGAGGTTGTCATATTGGGGGGAATAATTGAAATAGTTGGGATAATATGAGAGGTAGGAGAAATAGTGACTTGTGTCGAGTCCTATGCATTATCCATTGAAGTAACCATAAGAGGAAAAATTGAAGTGATTGATATAATAATAGGAGTGTCAACTATTTTACCTTTTTATCCAACATTATCCAAAATAGAACCTTGGTCTTCCTTTCCAATTTATTCTTTCTATTCATTATGAGTATGAGGAGGACTAGGGATTGGAGTCCATAGGTTTCCTGTCGAGGTACATTATATGAAATGTCAAATGCAACCTCTTCTTTTGGAGCAGCTTCATAGCTTTATTCTAAATTCTCTCTTTTAGAGACTCATCTAAATTCTCCTCTAGAATATATTCTTCCTTATACTCATCTTTTACATTAGATTAGGCAATCCTTAGTGATGCACTTGAATAGTGTAGTGAAGTCTCCTCTTATTGTGTAACCTTGGGATGTTACTAAATGGTAAGAAAAATATGTTCTGATTGAGTTACAATAAGATGTTTAGTTGTAATATGAGTTGCAGAATGATAAGGTGAATGACTAGCTACTAGAGTTGGTGCTGATGGAGTTGTGGAAATAATTGGTGTAAATGAAAATGTAACATTTGTAACCAAGGGTGCCCATGTATCTAAATCCTATTTCCCTATATCCTTTATATTTGGTACATTCTCTAGGATCCTTGATTTTAATTTCTCATCAATTTCATCATCTAATTCTTCCTCTGCTTGAGGTTACTTTTCATCTTTTGGGGCTTGGTTAATATCCTCTTACTCTATCATGTCAACATCATCTTTTGTGATGAAGGGATCATATTGGATCAATCAAGAAATTTTCATTGATATCCCTACCTCTATCATATTTAAATATACTAAGGAATCAACTTCAAAATTTAGGAAAACAAAATCATGCCCATATTATTTGTGGCCATAGTTATGCTTAAACATGACATGAAAACTATTTATGTGTTGCTCCATCATCCTTATAGAGTCCCAAAACCTAAATTTTTATAATCCAAAATAGAAATAACATTGGTGATGATAAGTCTTATCCAAATTTTCCTAGTTTTGAACACTTATCTCCCAATACTAAGGGGTGTCTTGTGAAACTTTCTCAATTTATCCCTTCTAAGATTCACATAAGTAATTTTAGACAAATGATATGTTATCTCCTATTCTAATAGTTTGTCATGTAATACCATGGGTATGTAGAATGGTGATACTAATGTACCCTCAATTATGATAATAGTGTGATCGATATAAAATGACTAATCCCCTAGTGATTTGAGTGATCTCTTAATTTTTGTAGACAACCTTGGATTGGTTTCTTAATATTTGCTTTGTACACCATTGGATATAAAGTGTGTTATCCTTTACAAATAAAAATCATAAAATATTCCGTTATGTCCTTTTGGTTCCTAGGGAGAGGTGTTAATGAAGATCAAAGTACAACAAATAACATCTACCAAATATGAAAGCATATAAAAGGTATGTTTGGTTGTATTGTATGTGAATATTTGCAATTTAAACTATAACTTATGGTCTCCCCTAATACAGGGATGCCCTTGTTTTCAATAATCATGAATAACAAGGGAACCTAGTCTTCACCCACATAAGGTATGGATGGAGTTTCATGTAGCTGGATGGGGATCCATATAGCTTATTTTTAAATTTCATTGTCAATTTTGACACCAGGATTGAATTCATAAATTTGGACCTTTTCTTCATGGATAATTTATTGGTATTCTTTGCCCATGCTTTCAATGTTTAACTAAATTTATTTCCCTTAAACCAATCATTGAGTGATTTCTGATTGTAAGATAATTTTGGTTTTATAATTCTATAGTATTTTTCAAATATCATGGCAACTACATAGGCCACATGGTTTATGCTATTATTGTTTATGAAATATATCCTTAATACATGCACTTGTTGTAAAAAAATTAAATACTAGTTATGTTCATAGAAATACCTCAGGTTTGGCTGATGTTTTGTGGAGTCTAGAATCTTTGATGGAGGGAAAATCATATTTGTAGTCTATCTCTCTCCAAGAATCAAGTGATCTTCATCAGTATATGGCCAAGCAACTTCAACCTCTACATAGATGGTTGAATAATTTTGAAAGGAATTATATAAATCAGTTGGGTCAAACTCTGTGTCCTTTAACTCTTGTGCAATCATAAAATAAAACATTAAGTGACTAGGTCCCTGGTTCTTGATTTCTATTATTATTCTTTCTGAGATTTTTTATTGTCTTGAAAATTAGGACTTTTAGTCATTGTAGAGTTATAGACAATAATTCAAAAGTTAGTAGATTTTAAATCATAATTCAACTTAATTTGGGAACATGAAATATAGTCCATTTAATAGTGATAAATTCATTGCTCAAATCCTTCATTTGTGAAAATTAATTACATACTAACAATCTCTATCAACTATCTTTTCAATTTGAATTTAATTTTATGACATAGACTTTCACAGGGTTTAGTTTCATGTGGTGTTATGTCACCACTTTCAATAAATTAGTCATCTCATTAAGTTTCAATGTGACCTATTATTTTTTACAATTGTTGTGAATCATGGTCTTTATACTTCTTATTCATCATTGATTGTGTACATAATGAAACATAGCCTCTGACTATATCATTATGGGATGTGTGGCATCTTTTTGCTTTTTCACTTGGTCAAGCCTTAAAATTTTCCTCTGGGTCATGTAAATGTATGAATCAGTGAGATGGTGACATGTATCATGACACATGGCATTTTATAGTGACAAAATGGACATGTGGAGCAATCAATGAGTGACATGTAGAAACTAACTATGCTCTTAATGATAATTGGAAATCGATACTACATTTTTTAGTCTACATATCTGTATTATGTTATTTGGTTGAAGGCTCTTGTGTAGTGAGATGATGACATGTGGCATGATATCTCTCAATTAGTTGGTGGCATGTTTTTGTAAATTGGCCTTTTGGTTGAAGTTAGTGATAAAGCAAGATGATGACACATGCATGATCTCACTCAGTCGACTGGTCATTAGTTTTCATGACTTAGGACTTTGAGCTAGTAGATGTGATGATTCAATATGATGGCACTTGGCATAATATCATGTAGTCAAATGATCATATGTATTTAAAACTTGATATGTTGATTAAACATTGATAGTTTGTGAGACATTGATGAAAGAGTGACACTTGCTAATTTATAGCTAAGCTATAAAATAAAAACATGTAAAGTTAATTTGATAATAGTTTGGCTAGTCAAATAAATATAAATAATAAAATTTGACCTTTTTATCAATTATTACCTCAATTTTAAGCCAAACTTTGTAAAATAAAAATCAAATAATAAAACTTAAGATTTGGTATGTTTAGGTTTCTAGGGTCAATTTATGGCTTGATGGTGCCCAAATGTAGGATGTTGAATAATTAAGGGTACTTATTTGGATTTTTTAAAAATTGGGTGTGTTGGTCACAACAAATGGAAACTCAAAGGGGAAATATTCTTGAGTATTTGAGAACCCAATTTTTTTGGTTTAACTATCATAACAAAATTTTGAACTTTATAAGAAAAAATAAACATAATAGAGAATTTAAAGAGCCTTCAACATAATCATGCAACAAACCAACCCTCCTCATTTTAAATATCATTTATGATTGTGTGAATGTTTTTCCCCTTGATATGAGAGTCATAATAAAAATTAAACATAATTGAGACTCTTTGCCTTGTCATTTCTCAATATATTTTAAATTTTAAGTACATACATATGTGAAGTTGGAAATTACTCTGTTTCCATCCAGGCATCCATAGCCCTAAAATAATTACCTTTTATTCCATTCTAATCATTGTTTTATTTATAGTGAGGTGTCTATAGCCCTGATAGAGATTACTTAATCACCTTCCTTCCATGATATTTTTTTATTTTTAGAACTTTCTCTTGGAAGAAGGGGTGGGAACCACCATTGGTTGGGTGTATAGGATTAAATTTCATTGTACATTAGAGATTTCACTAATAATTTTTCTTTCTCAATGTTTATTATCTCTTAAACAAGTTTTAAGCATGTAAATGTGCAATTGATCTTTCAAGTGAGAAGTCTTTCTAAAATTTGCATGAAAATACCAAATCAAATTTCAATAATCTCATAAATTTATTTGGTTTAGATAAAATCCTCTATTTCTTTCATGATGTGTACCTCAATGATAAGACTTAGATACCTTGAGAACAATCCATGAATGCCATTAAGTGTGATTGTCTTCCCTCTAGGATAAATTTTGGTAAACTATTTGCAAGTGGTCACAAGGACCTTATTTCAAATAAATAACTAACTAAAGGGGATTCTAATCTAGGATAGGAGGAAATCTAATTTATCAAAGTAGGAAATCTAGTATATGAAATTAAGAAATATAATCTATATATTAAATTATAATTAACAATCATTCTGAGATGCTCCAAGTTGGGCTAGTTATAAAATAATGTTTAAAAAATTGATATTTAACTTGAAAAGTTAGATCATTACCTTGGAGATATTTCAATAAAAATTCATTATTACCAAATATTTCATCAATTTGATATTGATCAATCCACAATGGAGTGAACTTATCATGTTTTCCTTTATTCTCATGTGATTTGTCTCATATGAGGGCCAAGTCTAAAATTCTAAAAACTTTGATTTTTGATCTTTTGTCAAACCATCTCTTGAAAATTTCCTGATGTTTACTAAAATTATGCAAGGCTTCTATTCATGCATCTTCCATTTGAATAATGTCTATCAACCTATACGTAACGATCATCTTCCATGTTATCTTTCATAAATTGATATGTTTTCAACTTGAGAGTAATGTGGAAAATATTTTATTGCCCATAGACTAACAAAAAATGTGAAGCTTTGAGAGCTTATTTATGTCTAGTTTTATTTGCCCATAACACATATTTTAGAAATATGTGTCATAATTTTGGTTTAATCTATGCATATTTATTTATGGCATCAACTTAATACTTCTTGGTAGATTTAGCAACTCCATTCCCCCATGGATTATAATTTGAAAAAAACTTGATAGAAATCTAATTATTATAGGCCCATTCAATGAAACAGGTGTTCCAAACTTGGTTAATATATTTTATTTAAGTAATTTGATCACATATTATGTGATGAAGTTCTTGGTATCAACTACTTTAGTCCACCTATCGAAATAATTTGTAGCTGTCAGTACAAACTTATGTCTAGTTGATGAATTGGGATTAATGACCCATACAAAATCAAGACCCCATTATGTAAAAAGGCATCCTTCAATCACATGTTACAAAGGTATAATTACATGTATTTATCTTTTCCCAAACACTTGACATTGGTGATAAGTTCTAAAATGCTTATGCACATCCTTGAAAATAGTAGGCAAGTAGTATCCCATCCTTAAGATCTTGTGGGTTGTGGCATGGCATGAAGAGTGTCCACTTCCTATCTTATGATGAAAATTATCAAGGATATTTTTAGCTTCTTATTTATAAATGCACCTAAAAGAGATAAATTCATAATTTTTTTGATACATCACTCCTTTTTTAATCATATGGTGTGATGATTTGAGCATGAATGGTTTCTTTTGAACTTTGTTCAGTTCAAGGGGACATTTACCTAGAAGTAATTAATGAATAATTTGATTGTACTAGTCACCACTAGCTATCTAAGACTCATTGACTTGGTCGATGGAGATGTGTGGATCAATTTTTATAATCAACTAAATGATGCCTTGTCATTTTACTATCTAGGTAGGTATATTCTATAAGTCAAGCTCTTAGTACTTCACCATCCATTTTCCTCATCATTCACCTAGTTCACTCCTAAGCTTGATAGTTGGGTCTAGGACAATGGCATATGTCTTGTTACATAGAATATAGTGTTTGAATTTATTCACTAATTTGATCAAAGCATAGATATGTTTATTGATCATGAAATATTTTAATTCTACATCTTTTAAATTATTATTCATAAAGGTGATATGATGTTTGTTGTATTCAAACTTTTGAGTTGTCACCATTGTTGAAGTATGTCCTAATGCAAATGAATACATGAAGAAGTCCCCAGTGAAGTTTGGAATAATTATAATTGGTGCTTAGACGATGGATTTTTTAACATCCTAAAATACTTTCTTAGATTTGGTTGTCCATTCCATCTTTAAATCTTGTTTTAACATTGTATTCAATGGCTTTACAATTTTTATAAACATGGAAATAAACTTTTAAACAAAATTGATCTTACTAAAAAAAGAATTGAGTTACTTTTTACTATTAGGATATGGAATAATTGATATAGATTGAAGTATTTTAGGGACAATATAAATACCTTCCTTAGTGATAACATGGCCTAATAACCTACCTTGTGTGACTCCAATAATACTCTTTTTAGGATTCAATGAGATTTCATATAATTTGCATTTATCATACACTCTCTACAAGTGGGCCACATGATTTGTCATATCATTAGAAAATAGAATTATATCATCTATGTAGATAATGATGCACTTACCAATGAGTATATGAAAATTCAAATCCATGGCATGCTAAAAAGTAACCCCTATATTCATTATTCCAAAAGACATACTCTTGTATGTAAAAGTTATCTATTTAGTAGTGAAGGAAATTTTCATTTGATCATAATTTTATGCTAGTACCTAGTTGTATGATGAAAATCCATCCAAAAAGAACATCATTTCAAACCTATTAACTATCTGAATCACTTTGTCTAGGGAGGGAAATGGCTAATTATATTTTTTTATAGCCTTATTGATATTTTTAAAATCTAGATACAATTTGATTTCACCATTATTTTTCTAAACAGGGACCAGATTAGCAACCTAGGTAGAATGTCTATTTGGGAATATGATTTTGGCATCCAATAGATTCTATACTTATTTTTGAATGAGGTGATATAATGGGATTAACTAGTATTTACCTTTTTCTAAAAGGTTTGTGTCCCTCTCTAAGTGGTATAATATGTGTTATAACTCTGGGATAAAAAAACATTAAATCTTCATAAGCCTAGGCAATCATATCCTTTTATTCTATCAATAATTCTTTTAGTTTATATTTTTCTTCCTTCAAACAACTCAATCCAATATTGGGGATGTTCATATGTTCCTAAGTTCACCTTGGAAAAATTAGATTCATAAATATTGGATTGATTTTATTTTTTAGCTTTGTAGTCCATGTTAAAGACTAATTACAATGACACTATTCATTTAGGTATTTTAATTTCTTTTAGTTGGATAACACCATCATATTCAATTTATTCTATGTACATTGGATCAAAATATTTCTCATCAATGATCTGGGACTCAAAATCACCTGAACTATTTGACATGTTGGGGATGTTCATATGTTCCTAAGTTCACCTTGGAAAAATTAGATTCATAAATATTGGATTGATTTTATTTTTTAGCTTTGTAGTCCATGTTAAAGACTAATTACAATGACACTATTCATTTAGGTATTTTAATTTCTTTCAGTTGGATAACACCATCATATTCAATTTATTCTATGTACATTGGATCAAAATATTTCTCATCAATGATCTGAGACTCAAAATCACCTGAACTATTCATGATCTATATATTTTTTTGATCATCATCAAATACTTGGGAATTATCCACATTATTAGGAACTGAAGGGTAGGGAACCAGTTCTACCAATAATTTCTATAATTTTGACTCTTAGAGTGGGGCTAAATTTATTGCAAAAGCATCCAAATAATCTATAAATAGGTTTTAATCTTTTGGGGTTGGTTTTATATTAAAAGCTTCAAATGATTCAATAAAATCATATGATTTATACTTATATTTCTTTAGATATGACATATTACACTGATATCAACTCTTCACTTGGTTGATTACTAGCTTTGAGTCTCCAAACATTAGTAGTTATTTGATATTGTGTTTTAGTTCAATCTATAAACTTAGGATCAAGACCTCATATTCTACATGATTGTTATTGCATGGAATATTTACCCTGAAATAAAAAATATATTACTTTTCATCAAGGGTATGCCTACACTAGAGCCTTATTTGGATAGAACACCATGAAAATATAATATTCACATATCTAAAAGACCTACAAATTATCATTCATGATTTTTAGGCTTAGTTATGAAATTATAAAATTCTATGTGTGATGAAGCAAATTTGAATCTTTCATTTTTGGTGTTGTATTATATGATATCATATTTATTCTTCAATTCTCTATCAATCCTAATATATTAGTCACTCCTTTCCAAAGTAGCCACATGTGTAAAAAAATTGTTTCCATGTAGCCATTCAATGTTTTTGATGAATCACAACTCAGGAGAAGTTTGTAAGCCTCATGAATTTTAACTATTAGGATATCGATGTATCTTTGGACATGTGGCTCATAAGTAGGCTACATATGGACATTTATTAATTCTATGACTATTGGGATAAAATATATATCTAATAATAATACATTTTGGACTTGACTAGGGTCAAACCTAACCTTTTGAAAATAATTGTAGGCATCATATTGTTTAATGATCATGAATCAACTAAATAATTACACACATTTTTCCTAAATATTATAATAGTTAGTAGGAAAGGTAGGGCCTCATGTTTGTATTTATAAATAACCATGTTGGTTTGTGTAGCCTTGGATTTTTTATAAGATGGTTTTCTATTCAAATATTTTAACATTAATTCTCTTTGTTCTTTAATATGGCCCAATTCATGGAGGGTAATGTTTGATTTAATCTTCTTCATATACTCTACTATGTTATATCTACCTTTTATAGATGGATCAATAGGTTGATACTGATCATTTCCTTTTGGGGAAGGTGTATTATTATTGGGTTTTGGATCAAGAGAAATGACTGCATTGTTATTTAGAGGTGTAGAGGTAGTAACAGGATATTGATTCATATTTCTTAGATTATAATTATTCCTTTAAAACTACTAAAAATAATGAATCTTTTCTTTATTATCCTATGATTCATTCTCATCCTCAACTAGAAATAGGAATTTGTATTTTTCAAACATCATCACAATATTATAACTAGGTAAAACTAATGTGGATGGTTTAGATTGATTGGGGATTATATACACATAATATTTTAAAACTTTTATTGATATCTGACACTTTACATCTTTTAGGAACTCAATCTCTCTAAGTGCATGCCTTAAGGGGTGCACCGAGAAAAGGGTGGGCAAACCATTGGTGCTTCATAAGTTTGTTGTCCCTTTTGCCACTTGCCATTTACAAAATCATCTCCTAAAACCATTAACCCTAAGATTTTATTCTCAATCCTAACCATTTCAGTCATTTTCCTCTTTCCATCATCCTTTTCTTGCCTTAATTCCATTTTGGACTATTGGCTGTACTAGGTTGACTAGGGTTGGCCCTATATAGTTAAGGGGTATTTTTCAATTTTTGGGTTTGTTAGCCTTTTGGTTGACCTAGTTCAGACCTAGTGAATTATCCTTGAAAATGTATAGGGTCAATTGGGTCAATCTTGTACAATCGACATTTTTGGGAGGATTTAGGGCAAGATATGGCTATGTATACAAGTTCATTTCTAACCATTTGTAAGAAGAGAAAAAAAGAATAAGTGTGAATGAACATCTATTTATCGACCATTCTAGTTGAGGAATAACGATTAGGGTTCCATACTTTCTTTGGTGATACGGATCTTGTTTTGTGGAGAAGTCTTTTGGATTCATATATAGGTTGTGTAGCCTAGAGCTATTTTGTATTTATTATCCTTAAATACTAAAACAATGTCTTGTGAAGCACCTTGGCCAAGGGAGAGATTGAGGCTCGGTGAGTTCATCTTCAAGGTAAGTATTCCTAACTTTATTTCTCCTTTGTAAAAGTAGATAAATAATGTAGTTGTGCTTCTTTCTTCCATGTATTAGGATTCTGTATACATTGATGTGAGTATATGTCTTATATGCATGTTTAGTTTAATTTATTTTATTTCCAACCCCCACTTTATGCCACAAGCTTTAGTGAGCACTAGATTAGATTTAATTTCTTGTTATTAGAATAGATTGAATATTAAACCTAAGACTCTTTTAGGGTTATTGCATGATTATGTTAGATTGTAGGATTTGGAACCCTATCTCACATGGTGTATTATGACAAGTGATCCCCTAATCGAGTCTAATAGATCCCTATATTGGTCATGATCCTACTTAACAAATGTATTCCCAATCAAAAGTGTAGGTATGCTCTATCTTCTCTGAGCTAGGATTGATTTATAGACATGATGCATTTTTGATTGCATATATTTTGGTGAACCTGATGTGAAACTAATCATTACGTGATTTATTTCACTTTCTTTCATTATTTTTAGCATTATTTTTATCATATATCTTTCATACTAGATCGGCTCTATCGACCCAATTTTAATCTTTGTGCATGGGTTTCCAAGAACAGGCAACTAGATCGACTCAGATGACCTAGTATAGGTTTTCAAATTTCTAGACATCCAATCTAGACTACTAGGTCAACCCAATTGACCCTATACACTTTAAATAATCCAAATTTAGCTACTTGGTTAACCTAGTTGACCTTGTACATTCCATGCACTCAACAACATGATTATACAAAGCTTGATTAACCCAGTCAACCTAGTTACCAAAATTTTCAAGCATATTCCAAGGTTCTTGACTAGAAATATTCATTCTCAGCATCTCTATTCCACCAAAGTTCTTTTCTATCTCTGAATCTTTTTTTTTTGTCTTTCTTTTCACAATTTATAGTCTTCAAAACTACCCCTACATAGTCAACTGGATCAACCCTATCGACCTAGTTCTATGTTTTGTGTGTTATTTGAATAACTAGGTCAACCCTAGTCGACCCTATTCATTTATAGACCTTGATTATATAATATAGGTTTGACCCTATTGACCCTATTATGTATTTTATGCATATGGTTTCAACACTATACCTTGTTTCAAGTTGGAATTAATCTTTATATGCTAGTAATTACTTCACACTTTTCTTTTCTTATTGTGTGTATGATTAAAATATTTCACATAGTGTAATTATGGGGGGGGTGGGGTTTAATTAACCATTTAGTTTCACTATTTATATTTTATGTACACATGACCAAATAACAAAATCTAAACAAGCATTTTAGCATTTGTCTACCCAAGGTCAACCTACTTGGATTTCATCACCAAGGGGGAAGCTAAATTGATACTCTGGCCAAGTATAAAGCATGGTTAATGGTATATTATAGATAAGCAACTGACACTATTATCATTATGGTATGTGAAGTTAGGGGGTAGGCCCCAACACTAATCCTGTATCATTGCCACTAGAGTCCCTTTTAGCCCAAATTACCTAAAACCATCCCTAGATTGCTATCTAGTTACTTGCTTATAGCTAACTTCCCATCACATTTAAAATCATATTTTTAATAATCTAATAAACTTCTTAGGTTGACCAATTAGTTATATTTTTACTTTTCAATTTGATTGCTTGCTCTTTGCTCAATTGTGTGTGCAAAAACTTGCATTAGCTAGTATTAGTGCAAGGTTTTGTATTGTGTGCCTTAATTGGATTGGCCAACATTGATCCAATTGACTATTTGTTTTTATTAAACTTTTACTTCTTTACATTACTTGAAAATTTATCTTATTTCAATTCACAAATTGTTATAAGGTTTCTCATCTTCCCTCTCTACTATACTAGGTCAACCTAGTCGACCCTGTACCTTTTCTATCCTCTATTCATTATATAGGATTGACCTAGTTGACCTTGTACTATTTGTAAACATTTTATATCATTTATTCACTATAAAATATCAACCTAATCAACCCTATACTATTTACAAACTATTTTTATCCCGTGTTTGTTGTATAGGATTGACCCAATTGACCCTATACTATTTTTTATCACTTTTTGATCTCCTTGTGTGGTTATCTAGTCTTATCTCATCATGATGACATATGTTCAACCTTATCTTAGTATGTAACATTGCATAATAAAGTATTTGGATAATAACCTCACTTATTTCATTACTTCAAATGAAACTACTCAATTTCTTCCTTTATCTTATCCTAAACCAAATCCAATCACTACACAATGTAATGTAGTTGAGGTCATTCATACTAATCCTCTTCCCACTACCAATTTTGGGAGTATTACACCAACTAATCCCTCTCCTATCAACACTCATACCCTTAAAAACCAATGTTCATAGTACTCTTGTTACACCCATAACAAGATCACAAAGTTGTATCACTTCCCAAAGTAACATGGTTGAAACCACTCAAATTGATAATCTAGATGATTCCCAATTATTCAAAAACCTTGACGATAATACTATTTACACTCCTCAAAAGAATGGTGGCTTTACCAAGCTTCTTTATTATTCTAACACACTTAAAAAAACTAACACTAATTTAAATATTCCACCTATAAAGAATCCTCCTCCCACCGATACTAACAATCCTCCCCCTATCAACACTAATACCCCACCTTCAAACCCACCTATTGATACAAATAAACTTAATGCACAAGTCATACATCAAATGAACATCATGAAAACAACCAATAAATATCAAATGATGAACATGCAATAACATTTATGTAACATGATTATTCAACCACCTCAAGTCATCATGTCTCAACCAAATCAAAATTGTGTCCCTTCTCTTAGATATGCCAATGGGAATATCATCCCTCAACCTCCAATGAATACCAAAATGATTCAACATCTTAAAAATGAACCTTTATCCCCATTCATCACATCCATAAATATTGTAAACATTTATCCAATTATCACATATAATGGGACTAAGGACCCTATTATATTTCTTAAATATTTTGGTAATCTATATAAGGAATGGGTTCTAACTAACACCTTTTCTACCACCAAGCTCTTAGACAAAACCTTTGTTAGTGATGCACTTGAATGGTACAACCAAATTCCTAGACATTCCATTTCATAACTAGATGATTTAGTCAATGATCTAGTGAAGGAATTCTAACATGGTGATCTTTTTGAAAATTACCTTAGCCATTTCGTCAATGCCAAGCAACTTCCTAATGAATCTGTTCGTACTTTCATCAAATGATGGAAATCTCTTGTTCATAAAGTGGACCATAACATAAATGATGACACTCTTTTAAAACTAATTGTCACTTCTCTTAAACCTCTCCTTTAATAGAAAGTTTGAATCTTTTCATTTCAAACTTTAGTTGAATCCCTAAACCAAGTAAAAATGCAAGAATTTCTTATGACTCAATTTGAAACACCTCAAACAACTACTAAAGTATCTTTCCAATCATCTTCTCATAAAATTGATTCATCCAAGCTTTCCCAACCTCAAAATAGAGCATCTAAATCAACTAGTTTTAACGCAACTCACCCTCCCTTGAGTTTAGAATAAAGTAATAATAAATTTCCACCCTCTAAACCCATGAGCTTTGATCCTTCCAAACCTCCTCCAAAATGGTACAATCTTGATAAATTTTGTTGGTGGCATGTTACTATAGGTCATTCTCATTAGTCTTGTTGTGATCTTAATTGATTTATTATTTCTTCCTTAATCTACATTTCAATCTTTATATTATCACAAAACAACATTATCAAGATTATCTAAAAGTTTTTCAAATTCAATCTCAAGAACCACGATCACATCAACATCAACTACCTAATGAAAAACAATAATTCTCCCATACCCATACCTCATCTGATAATTTTTTTAAAACCAAATTTGATCCTTATTCCTACAAAAAAAGGAAAGGATAGCCAACATGAAAAACTTTAAACATATTTTTACATCCATTGAACCTCAACCTCTTAGGCCACATGAACCAAAATAGCACTGTTGACCAAATTTGACCTTGCAGGTCAAATTAGGGATCTTTTAGGTAAAAAAATGACTTATAGGTATTTTATGGGTATAATACATATGTTACAAGGTGTTTTATAGGTTAATTAATGTCATTTAATGCTATAATAACCTTGGTCCTTAGTCATTTTAGCCTTTTTAATAATTTTGAGGTCAAAAAAGGGGCATTTAATGAGTTGTCTGAATTCCTTGAGAATTTTAAAGGTTAGAAAAGGTTATGTCACATTACATGTATCCTCACATGTCTTAATCAACTATTTATAACTTAAAGTGGTAGGTGCTTCAGAAGAAAAAGTAGTTTTCTTGGGAAAAAAGGTAAGCTTGGAACTTGTACAACCCATGGGGAAGTATGCCACATGGGAGAGGATAATATAATTTCCATTAAACTTCATAAATCCTAGTTACATATTTAAAATTCTCTAAAATATCCATTTTGGTCCCAAAACTATTCTACTCCTTTTTCATCGTTCTAGGCATATAGAAGTGACCTTCAAGTTTGTGCTTAGTATGGACAACTGAAGAGGTTTCAAGTCAAATGACTTTGTGAATTTTTATTAAACTAAAATAAATTAATTTAAATAATAATATTTTTAATAATGGTGTCTTTTGATTTATGAACCATCCTCATGAAGTTGACCGTGTTTTCTATTTGCTATTTCATGCACCCTATAGGTTTTGCTCCATTCTTGGTAAGTCTATACAAAAAAAATAGTGTTATTAATTCTAGAGGATGTTGGATCTCTTCTTAGATTCCCTCCATGCATTTTTTTAGGTTTAGTGGTGTTTTAGTGAATAAAATCATCTCGTGTTGGTAGATTAGTTTCATTTGGGATGACAGGCAGGTTTCCATTATTTTCAGAGTTTCTCATGCTTTAGAAATGGTTCCAGAGTGTGTAGATAAGTTAATTACCATGTATTAAATGAATTTTTGGTCCCATTATATTAAATTTAATTATCCAAGGAAAATATTCATGTAATTATAGTCATATGCAACATTTTCAGTTAGGCAGCCATGGACAGGCTTACCTATAGTGCCTGAAAGGGTCCAAACCTTGAAATGGAACTATCTTGACTTGATATATGTCCTCACAAGATGGAATGACTTCATATTAGCATTTGAAAGAGGATAAAATGGTTTATGGAGGCTCATATACAATTAGTGTGGTTCATAACCTTGGTTATTACCTATATACCAGTCAAAATGTTTATCAATAGGTATCCCATGAGAAGACTAGTCATGTTAAAGGGAGTGTATGAGCCAATAAGGTTATACATGATTAGGAAAGTTTATTTTTAACCCTTGTGAATAGAATAAAACTCATAATAAGATAAATAAACATGCATATTTCTCTCATTCCATTTACTATCAATAGACATAAGGATGGACATCTATAGGTGGTACCATAAAGGGTGAAAAGTCCATTTTGAACTGTTAAAATAGATGATGAAACTCTCTTTGAGGTCCTAGTGTTCAATAAAACTCCATGGTAGACCTAGTTTTAAATTTAAATGATCAAATGGAGTTAGAGACTACCTTTTAGGATCAAAGAGCTATGTTCAGGCCCTTTGTCCCTAAAATGCTACATATAGTTCTTTGATGTTTTGATGAAATTTTGAAATAGGGGTATAAGGACATTTGATTCATCCTAATGGGGTTTTTGTTAAATGTCCCACATAGGATAAATAATTTTTCATGTTTTGGAGGTAGATGAAAAAAATAGGGTGATCATTTGAAGACCTAAAGTTGCCTACCAAGACACTAAAAATAACCAATAAAAATCTATAGGTTTGGCTCAAAAAGAGACCTCTCCATCCAAAAAGTTACAAAATTAGACCATGAAATCAAGGTGAAGTGGTTTAAAAAGGTTAAAAGACATATATGGTCTAAAATATCATCATGAGGGATGATACTTTGTTTTTTTTTCCCCCAAACATACCTTTAATTCGTATGTTGGCCTGATGAGCACCTACAACCAATAAACATATTGTTTAAGCAAAGATGGTGTTTATATCTTACAATATATAAATAATATGAATATTTAGTAATTTATATATTTATTGGAAGATTATTAAAAACTTTAATCATCCTAAGAGGCAAATATGGTGATCTCTCAATCTCATAAACACCTATAAACCATTCACCTAGAACCTGCCTATAGGTACCCATAAAGCTCTTAAGGTGAATTTGGAAGATTGATATTATGGACATAAGCATATGATTTTAAGAGTTTATTAGAGTTTTATATAATATAAAAAATATAATAACATGTTTTCAAATTTAAAATCCTTACCTACAAGTCTTGAGACTCTCACACAGTCAGGTGTGTTGACTGAGACTGATAGTGAACAAATAAGTGTTGTTTTTGAGTATGGGAATTACATAAATAGGGAAATAGAAGTTTTAAAAAAATTTAAATGATGTTATGATTTTAAAAATAGAACTATAATCATTAAATACTGGCTAAAATGTGCAAGGTCACTTACAAATAGGGTTCTAAAGAGCAAGTCACAGTTTGGACTAGGCAAAGACCAAAGGCAGTGTTTTGATAAGGTCTATACCTATACAAGATGAGGAAATAGATCAAATAAAGTGTCAAATGGTAATAGGAAATGATATAGGAGGTGGTGAACACTATATTTTAATTCAAACCATGCATTTATACTTACAAGAACACTCTAAAAAGTAGAACATAGTCAAAGAATAACATTCAGTTTGACCAGGCAGAATGGGAATGAGGAATATGTTGAGGTTTAGAGGGTTGATTGAAAGTTAAATAATATTCATAATAATAAAAATAACCTAATATTACTCTCATTATGTGTAAATAAATCATAATTATGACTCCTTAATGCAAAATATAGTCATCATGAGCAAAACCCTATATACAATCCTTTCCCTAAAAAGCCTTTTTTGGTTTTGCAAGTTTTGAGGGGACAAATGATATGAAAAAAGTATAAATTTTGGTGTGGGAAGTCCTAAAAACTTTAGGAAGGACATAAAATGTTAATTTTTATTTATATAATATGGGAGTTACCCCTTATTTTGTCTTAGACAGAGGGTACTTCCCCTTGTACATAAACTAGTAGATTTTAGAGGGAATAACAAAAGATGAGACTAGGAGTTGGGAAAACATTGCAAAGAGTTGTGTGAAGTTGGAATAATTATAGAAAATAATTTTAGATAAATAATATAGGAAGGAATATAACTAGGGAGGCCTAAAACATAAAAATTATAGTCAAACCTACTTGGGTAGGGTTAGGCCTAAAGACCAAATAAGAGACCAATGCCACTTCTAGCCCTAGGAGTGATTTCCACCTTATTGTATCATATCTATGGGGTAAATATATACGTGTTGGATATATTATAATGTAAGTAATAATTAAAAGGTAATTTTGAGCTCTAAGGTGTAGTCAAGCTTACTAGGCATGGTGAAACATAGATTCTAAAATGAGAAACCATTTCCATTTCTAGCATGAGATAGGATCTCTATCAAATTAGAACATGCACATGGGGTAAAAAAGAGGAAATAAATATTTTAAAACTTAGATAAACCATAAATAATCCATTTTTGGCCGAAAAGCAACATCAAGCTTGTGCAAATTAGAGAAAAGAGCTTGATAGGTCAGTTTTAGATACTCATATCTTCTTGGAGGCCATGCATGGATGCCAAAGGAGTTTAGAGGTGTTATAAGGGGTAATGAAGACCATTATTGTGTATTTTTTTTTTTCAATTTTATTGTTAGGTTTTTATGAACAATGCTTAAAGAGTGAAAATAGGCTAAAACCCTTGCAAACCCTTGTTAGTGACCAATTTGAAGAAATAGAGATAGAAAGCTACTCTAATGGAATATTTTGACTAGGATGATGATTGGATATTATAGAGGACCCTCTTAGGATCCTACCCACCCTTTTGAGGTATATGGAATTGTACTAATAGGGTGCAAAATAAATAACTTTTCACCATTTTATGTGTTTTATAGGTTCTAGAAGAGATCTGAAGATGAAATAAAGTTTAGGAGGAATATTAGGAATTTTAATAACTACCTATAGTAATTTAACTCCAAGAAAAAACTCCTAAGTTTCCAAACTAGAGCTCTCATCCTAGCCAATCAAAAGGGGCATAGTGGACAAGCTAGTGAGAAGGTTGGAGATCTTTAAGTGAGGTGATTTTAATGTGTCCCTAATGATTATAAAGCCATGAAGGGTATTTATAGGTATCATACACTCCATCTAATGGATTTTCATGGGAAAATAAAGCCAATTTTGAGGCCAAGTGTGCAGGGTGCATGAAGGAAGAGTTTTTTGGACTACAGATGATGATAACTCTTTTATAAATGATTCCATATGACCAAGAATAAAAAAATGTATGGAGAGGAATGTATGAAACCCTTAACCCTCATTAAAATCATTAGACCTATCCCTATTTAGTTTTGGGATGTTCAAATAGGGCTATTCATGAAGGCAATTTTTCTAAGCCAGTTAAGGGAATTTCATTCCACTTTGCAAGAGTTTGATGACTTGGATGGATACTCATGCTTCTTAAACTTGCATGGTTCATCAAACATACTATTATCATGCATAATTAACTAATTTTATTATCTTTACAAGTGTCCTTGTGACCCTTGGAATTTTTTCTTCTCCTCTATCTCTCAAGTTCTATAAGAACTAGCCATTTTAGTCATTATAACTTATGCTCCACCTGAGTATGGAAAATCCCTAATCATTTTCATACCATTTTATAAATAATAATTATTATTAATCTCTTCATGAATATTAATAGTGTTTTCTACTTGAATGTTGGATCTTGCTTAGTGAAGACTATGGATTACTTAGCATGTTGTCTAGTTCTTTCATCTTATTTATAGTTGGAAAGATTCTTATTGTAGGTCATGTGAAGTGTTATAGTAAATATCAAGGATTGAGTTATTTATTATATTCATTAGTTACATTCAATTCCTCTTTTCTATTCCTCCTAGCTTTGCACATTTATCCATAACCTCATAATGTAACATTGATGTGAGAAGATGTAGATTGAAGGAGTGTATGTTTGGTTAATCATTTGTTCTCATGTGTAACATGATATTGGTTAGAATTCATCATATTATTTATTGTATCACCTCCCTTAGAATATTTTTATTGTAGTTATCTCTCTCCTTATCCCCCCTTAAATTTTAGGTGTAATTATGATCCAAAGTGGTACATCAAGGGAGCTAGCCCTATCTAGAGATTCACCTCATCTTTAGGCTACCCAAAAGACTAGAGGTGTTTCCATTATGACACTTGGATGAGGAGAGCTTAGGAATCTCCTCAAAGTTTGAAAATCCAAGTGAAAATAGTTTTTAGCATGCTCGATGGGACTCTTGGTCCAAGAAGTTGAGATATTTTTGGTGTTGTCTCTCAACAATCAGTGTTTGGAGGCATATATCCAAACATCAATGGCAACTCCAAAGTTATATCATCTTGTCAAGTATCTCAAGTTTTCCTCTAAATATTTTTGGTAACATTTTTGTTTAAATTATTCTTTTAAAGAAGTTTCATGGCTAATTTTGGTGTTGAATACTATTTTACACAAGTTGATGAGACATATCCATTTTATGACACTCCTTATCAACCTTGTTATGATCCTTACCGATATTTTTATGATCCATATAAACTCTCACATGGCCATGATCAGTATTCTCATGATTCTTAATAGTCTTATAGCTAGCCTCCTTAATGTCTTGCTCTCCCTAGTCAACCTAGATACTTCTCAACTCAATCCATTTCTGCCTTAAAGAAGACACTCTTGGGCTATGAGAAGTACATGTTGGATCTTGATACACTAAGAGGACATGGTAAATATATTCCTATAAATTCCATTCATAAGGCAAGAGATGAATTATAGCTAGTCAAAAGAGAGTTTATACCTATTGAGAGAGCTAATTGGAAAAGGCTCACAAGTGAGATGCTAGATGTGAGTGTATTGATTGCATCATTGGAAGATAAACTAAGAGTACATGAGGATCAGATTCATCAAGTTTATCAAAATTTATATCAACTTCCATGATTTTTATATCAATCATATTTTATCCCTACTCATGAGCCCAATCAAAATTACCAAAGTCATCCTTTTCCAAATTAAGTAGAAGAGAAAGTTGAAAAGACTAGCCTTGTGTTTTAAGCAAACCTTGACAAGAAAATTGAATTGGAAAATATGAAGATGAAATAATCCATGTTAGTAATAAAGGAATTGGAATTAAATACCTCATTTCCCTCTCCCATTACATACCCACATCAAAAAGAGATAGATATGCCATTCCAAGTTGGAGACAAGGTGCAAATTCTAAGCCTAAGGAGATTCCAAGTTTCTTTAATACTTCATCCACTCCTCAAGTTGAATCACCACATCAATAAAATAATCCTAATATAAACATCCTAAGCTGGATTAAGATAGTGGAATCATAGGGAAAGAAAGAGGAGAAAAACCTAGATAAAGAGTGTGAAGTTGAAGAAATGCTTGATCCTATGCAAGCCCCTCCCACCCTTCCTCAAGAGACCTCTTATCCTCCATGACATCACTATTTTACTCCTCCTCATGATTATTCTTATGAAATTCAATAGATAATTTTCCAAGAGAATCTATCCAATAATATTGAAGAGTTAGACGCAAAGATGAAATTACTAAGTCAAGGTGTGATGGAAGGTTTAAACCCAAAAGAAGATCCTATGCCTAAACACACCCCATATACCCTTCCTAAAGAGAGTCACCAAGTTAAATCAGATGTTAATGAAGTGATTTTAAATTTTTATGAAGAAAATTAGGTTATTTTATCCCAAGTTCTGCTTCTCCTTCCTCAAAAACTTCCAAAAGAATCCCCTACATTTCACTCCCAATCTGATTTTGAGTTCTATGTGCCACCTCCACCAACTAGTTCATCTTGTCCTCACCTCATCACCCTTTGAATTTATGTACCTATGGTATGGTAACATAAAGAGGAGTATTTATTTGATAAAAAATTATAAATCTTGATTTAAGAAAGCCTAACTCCTTGGCAGCCTCATTGGACTAAGTCACATGATTACAAGATGCCTAGTCTTGGTATCACCAAGAAGGAGAAAGAAATGGAAGATATTACATCCATTGAGAATGAATGTAATTATATTTTATTTAATATTAAAATTATGATCCCACAAGGGATATTAAATGATGAAGAAGAGGTGACTTCTTGTGTGGAACTATCTGATTTAGTTAATGAGGAAGAATGTTTTCCTTTTGCCAAAGAAGAGGAAACTTCATTGATTCTTCCATCACTTTGAAATATGTCATGTATGGGTAAGGATAAGTTCTTAATTATCCTTTGGATGAATTTTTTGAAATAATTAGATCAGGTTATACTCCTCTTCAAGGAGGCTATGATCTATTAAAGAATGAAGAAGGTAGCCTTGGCACTCAAGTAAGTATGCAAATAAAAGGTAACCTTTCAAATATCTCCTTTTAAGAGGCATATGCATTTTATGATGACATTTTTGAAATCATCAATATGGGATATCATCCTCTAAAATAGTTATGAAAAACAAATAATCTCTTTAAGGATGGAACAAGCTCCTATTGGCCTCAATATTCCAAAGAACATGGAACTACTCCTCTTGAAGCCATGCCTACTAAAGAGATACAAGTTGATCATGAGATGAAGAGTAGTAAATAGTATTAGGTATGTGTACAAGTTCAAGAGGAATATATATACATTGGAGACCTATTTAAAGATAATATACTTGAGATAAAATCAAGTGAAGTGCCAAGGAATAGGTATGATTTACAAAGCATCCAATTTAAGGAGAAACATGCTTGACACTATGAATCATCTCATAAAGAAGAAGATTAAAAAAAAAATTCCTTTTGATCTTATAAAGGAGATATGCTTAGTTTATAGTTGTGCATAATAGTTTTTTTAATTCCCCTAAGTGCTTTGAATGCATGTGTGTGTGTGTGTCTTGTTAGTTTGTTTGATTTGCTTTGTGTGTGTCCTTTATTTTGTGTGGTTTAGGTATTCAAGTGGCATTGTATTGATCAAATCCTTGGTCAAAGTATTTTTGTTGTGTCTCAGACTTTAGATGACTCCCTAAGCCCAATGGAATGATAAGGCTATTGGTGTTATTAATATAACAAGCATACTACCCCTATGAGTCACCAATTTGTTGACCAAATTTGACCTTGTAGGTCAAATTGGGGTCCCTATAGCTGAAAACTTTACTTCTAGGTATTTTAGGATACATACGTCACAAGGTATTTTATAGTTTAATTAATGTCATTTAATATTGTACTAGCCTTGGTCCTTAGTCATTTTAGTCAATTTAAGGTCAAAAAATGGGCATTTAATGAGTTGTATATATTATTTGATAAGTGTTAAGGTTATGTCACATGACACATGTCCTCACATGTCTTAATAAACTATTGGTAATTGCAAGTGGTATGTGCTACAGAAGAAAGAGTAGTTTTCTTGGGAAAAAGGTGAGTTTGGCACTTATACGCCCCATGGAGAAGTTTGTCACATGGGAGAGGATAATAAAATGTCCCTTACTATTATTTGAGCTTATTTAAATGTTTTAAATGATTTGGAAGTTCCATTTTTGGTCTAAAATCATTCTGCTCCTTTTTCATCCTTATAGGCATACAAAAGAAACCTTCAGGTTTGTGCTTAGTACGGACAACTAAAGAGGTTCGAGGTAAAATTATTTTGTGAGGTTTTATTACAATTATATACCTTCATTTAAATAATAATATTTTGAATAATGGTGGCTTGTGCTTTATGAACCATCTCATGAAGTTGACTATGTTTTTATGCTTGATGTTTCATGCACCCTATAGGTTTTGCTCCATTTTTGACAAGTATGTACGAACCAATTGGTGATGTTGATTATAAAGGATTTTGTTTATCTTATCAAATTCCATCTATTCTTATCTTTAGGTTTCATGTTATTTTAGTGAAGCAAACCATCTCCTGTTGGTAGATTAGTTTCATTTAGGATGACAGGTAGGTTTCCACTATTTGTAGAGTTTCTCATGCTTTGGAAATGTTTATAGAGGGTGTAGAGAAGTTAATCACCATGTATTAAATGTATTATCAGTCCCCTTATCTTTAAATTTCATTCTCTAAGGCAAATATTCATGGAATTATAGTTATATGTAACATTTTTAGTTAGGCAACCATGGACATGCTTACCTATAGGTGCTTGAAAGGGTCCAGACCTTGAAATGGAACTATCTTGACTTGATATAAGTCATCAAAAGTTGTAATGGATTCATATTATCATTTTAAATATGATACAATGCTTTTTGGAGGATCATATACCATGAGTATGGTTCATAACCTTTCGTATTGTCTACGCACCAGTTAAAATGTTCATCTACATGTATCCTATAAGAATAATAGTCATGTTAAAGGGAGTGTGTGAGCCAATAAGGTTGTACATGATAAGGAAATTTTGTTTGTAATAGTTTTGAATAGCTTAAAACTCATAATAAAACAAAGAAACATGCATATTGCTCTCATTTCATTTTGTCTATAGACATGAGGATGGACACCTATAGGTGGTACCACAGAGGGTGAAAAGGCCATTTTTAAGTGTTAAAATAGATGATGAAACTCTCTTTGAGGTCCTAGTGTTCAATAAAACTCCATTCAAGACCAAGTTTCAAAGTTAAATGATCAAATCGAGTTAGAGACTACCTTCTAGGATCAAAGAACTATGTTCAGGGACTTTGTCCCTAAAAATGCTAAACAAATTTCTTTTGTGTTTTGATGACATTTTGAAATAGGGGTATAAGGACCTTTGATTCATCATAATGGATTTTTTTAAAAATATCCCACATATGATAACAAATTTTCCATGTTTGGGAGGTAGATGAAAAAAGGAGGTCAATCATTTGAAGGCCTAAATTTGCCTACCAAGACACTAAAAACAACTAGTAAAATCTACAGGTTTTGCTCAAAAAGGGACCTCTCCATCCAAAAAGTTGTAAAATTAGACCATCTAATCAAGGTGAAGTTGTTATAAATGGTTAAAGGACATATATTTTTAAAAATATCATCAAGAGGGATGATACGTTGTGTTTTGGTTTCCCAAACATACCTTTAGTCTGTACATAGGCCTGGTGAGCACCTACATCGAACCAACACAAGGTTTAAGCAAAGAAGGTGTTTCTCTCTCATAATAGATAAGTACTAGGCATGTTTATAAGTTTTGAGAGTGATTGGAAGATTCTTAAAAAGTTTCAAAAATCCTAAGAGGCAAGTATGATGATCTCTCAATCTCATAAACACCTACAAACCATCCACATACAACTTACCTATAGGTACCCATAGAAATCTTAAGGTGAATTTGGAAGATTGAGATTATAAACACAAGAATATTATTTGAAGAGTTTAATAGAGTTTAATATAATATCCAAAATAACATAACATATATTAGAATGTAAAATCTTCACCTACAGGTCTTGAGATTCCTAGACAGTTAGTTGTGTTGACTGAGACTGACAGTGAACATAAAAGTGTTGTTTTTGAGTATAAGAAGTACACAAAGGGGGAGATAGAATTTTCAAACCAATGTCAATGATTTTATTAGTTTCCAAATATACTTATAAGAATTATATCCTAGATAAAATGTGTAAGGTCACGTACAGGTAGGGTTCCAAAGAGTAAGTCATAGTCTGGACAAGGCAGGGAGCAAAGGGAGTTTTTTGATAAGGTTTTTGCCTATACAAGCTGAATATATATATATATATATATATATATATATATATATATATATATATATATATATATATATAAAGTGTAAAATGGTCGTAGGAGATGCTATAGGAGGTGGTGAACACTATTTTTTAATTCAAACCATGCATTTATACTTACAAGAACACTCCAAAAAGTAGAACACAGTCAAAGAATAACATTTAGTTTGACTAGGCAGAATGGGAGTGAGGAACATGTAGAGGTTTGAAGGGTTGATTTAAAGTCAAAGCATATTCATCATAATAAAAATAACCTAATAGTACTCTCATGATGTGGAAATCAAGCATAGTTATGAATAATTATGTTTTAGTATTTTTTTTGTTTTTTCAATATGGACTTATTAGCTACTAAAAAAAAAGTAAATGCAGGATTTTGAAGATTACCTAGAGATGAAGGTTGGTTGTGAACCATTGATCAAGATTTTTGGGAACTCTTTTTTGGTTGGGGAGGAATGAACTGAAAATCACACTAACTCACAAAAAATGGATTAATAGAAAAATGAGTGGGCTGCCTGGTAAGAAACCAGTCCCAAGAAGCGATACTCTTCCTTAGATGGATGTCAACCCACATTTAACATTTAAGTTTATAAATAAACATGAAATTAAAAAGATATATATAGATAAGATATAAATAGACAATGCCAAAGATATCTAATCTATAATAAGAGTAATATGATCAAAGTAATTATCCTATAATTTAGTAGTAATATCAATGTCCTCTTGAATTACAACTAATTGTTTATCAATGCTTTCTTGATTAGGTGTGAAAACCATAGTACAAAAACCTAATTCAAATGCAATGTCACTTTGATTAATTAAAAATGGTTTTTGAACAATGGGAAGATCAAATATGCTAACAATATCATGTGTTAATCTAGGCAGAGTCATCTACATGTAAAAAATAGGGTTTCAAAAAATAGAATGCAAGTTTTTGATAGGTTTTTAAGACTAAAAATGCTATGAAAATAGATTGCAATAATGTTTTAAAAGTTTAGCAAGGATCGATGACAATCCTATAGGATCAATATCAATTCAGATGGATCAATGTCAATTCTATGTAAAATGCTAAACTCTAAAAATAGACTATAGTAACAGCTTATATTATTGATAAAATAATTAAAATTGAATGTAAACTAGTGATAGATGGAAAAAACTATAGATTTAAAATGTGAATCAATTAAAGTGCAATACTAATCTTTATGGCTGAAAACAAACTTGACAAGAGTTAGAGAACCTTCAAAATCCTTTGATAATCTCTCAAGTAGAGGTTCCACAAGATATCAAGATGTTGAACATGTTTGTACATAGGTTGTAATGAGATTTTGATAGTGTTTCAAAGTCCAAAAGCATAGTCACCATCCCCCTGAGCCATAGAGGTTTGTTGTGTATATATGCAATAGAAAGAATTGACATCGATCATGGAGGATCAATGTCAATTAGCCCAATTTGGTCAAAAGTTACCTTAGGTTATTTCTAATTGCATGCCAAACTAAGTGAATGTAAAACTAAGTTCTTTGCATAGGTTTTTGATGAGGGTAAGTTGTTGGAAGGGTTGTTGGGAGATTGAATAGGTTTTGTTTTTATTTGCTTTTAGGATTTTATGGTTTAAAATGGTAAAAAGGGTTGATTACTATTTAACTGTAGTGATTAAGTTTAATTAACCTATGTGGTAAAGGTAAATGGGTGGGTTGAATGTAATTATTTTAAATAATTATGAATGGTGGCCATTATGTTAGAAATAACATGATAATGTGATGACACACCATGTTAATACAAAAGGGTGTATAAAACTAGTGTCTACATTTTCCCCTTTTTGTGAAGTGGTATGTAAAAGCAGGCTACGAGACAAAAATTATAAGTTTTATAATGCCCTAAGTTTATTGTGAGAAGATATTCCCCCTCAAACTAGGTGCCAAGAAGTGAGATGAAATAGATGATAGGTTTGAAAAATATGAAAGGTAAAAACACAATGGGGTGAGTGGATATAGACAAATGGGTGATATTAAAAGACAATCAAAAGTGTGGATGGTGCAAGGAAGATCCAAAATTGCACTTAATTGGATAAAAAGTAATGTAGGTAGTAATGCCCTAAAGACTGAATCAAGTAATAAAATGTCATAGCTAAAATAGGTGGTTGTAAGTAAAGGCTAACAAGAGAATAAAAGATAGGAATGGTAGACCATAGAATTTGATGTGCGTATGGTGTATGCATTACCTATATCTTAATGTTCTTGAGAAAAAATATACCCTCAAAATCTTATAATGGGAAGATACTAAAAAAAGGGGCATGCCTTTAAGGACATTTGGGAATTGACAAGGGGTCAAAATCCTCAAATCTAAAGTGTAATAAGAGACAAAAATGGGATAGCTGAAGTAAAGACAACAAGATAGGGCTTGGGAGAGAAACTAGGAGCATGTGAAATGGTCTATAAGTGAAAAAATTATAACAAGCTAGGATAATCGACATCGATCTATAAGGGATTGACGTCAATTTAGGGGATCAACATCGATTGGGGTAATCAACATCGATCGTGAGAAAGGCTATATATAGGCATCCAATGTGGCATAAGGCTCATTTAGCTATCGATGTGAAAAAGAATCCAAAAGAAAAATTTGACATATGTCAACCTTGAAAGTGGACATGAGAGATAATGGAAGTGAGTGAGACCAAATGACGATGATGATGACTGTAGTATGAGGTAGGCATTTATACATCTTGGGCATAATAAATTTGGTTTTTTAGGAAATTTATGGGGGGAGAGGGAGGGTAGGTAGGAAGATTTTTCTATATATATATACATACATACATACATATATATATATATATACATATACACACACACACACACACACACACACACACACACACACACACACACACACATATATATATAGAAAAATCTATCTACCTACCCTCCCTCTGCCCCCATAAATTTCCTAAAAAACCAAATTTATTATATAAAACTAATATATATATATATATATATATATATATAAAGCAATAAATTTAGCCTAAGATCATTGTCAATTGGGTTCAAATCGGCATCGATCCTTGGAAGATCAATAAAAATCACAAAACTTAGGCTTTTGATTAATTAAAAAGATGTTTTTGATAGGCACAAGAGCTGGTGACGATGAGGGATAGGGTTCCTCTTATTAGATCAATTATGGGAGTTTATAAACGATGAGGATTAGGCTCATCTAGAGGCAGTTGGATTTAGAGGGATTCACCATTATCACCATTTCCATTAGGATATCAGTATGATGGTGGCATTGCTAAAGTGGTAGGATTATACCACCAACACTTTTTGGCTACCAACTGGTGAGATGACCATCACCATAGAGGACATCCATCCGATTTTATGAGTGTTGATTCTATGTGCTCTTATATATACTATGGATGAGGTTGGGAAAGTGATGGTGCTAGCACAACTATATGATGAGGATGCTTTAGACATCAAATTATTTTCTAGGGGGTTCTCATTCTAACCATTATATGACCAAAATCCTATGAAGAGACTAGTACCAATGATGATGATACTGACACTGACTTAGTATGTGCTACTTAATTCTAGGGGAGGATGACTACCATGGAGTTTTACCAACATTATAGTAGACATGGTGAAGTTTTAGACTATTTTTGCTTAGGCACCCACACTATTGAGGTAGATATACATGAGTTATGGATCTGGCATACTGGGTGTCACTCAGGGCTTAATATCACATTTATATTACATAACTAGGTGTATGAAAACATCTATGTGCTTCACCCCATAGGGATCCCATGGATTGGATTTGGGGAGATAGTATATAGCGTAGGCTTCTTTGGTGGAAGGAAGACATAGATGTTCCATATTTAAATAGGGTAGTGTTGGATCTATCACATTATAGATAGGTGTTTAATAGCTTACAAATAATAGATGTTATTTAGAGGCCTTATGTACACTTCCCAATGTGGCTTGGTTTAGTGGTGGAGACAGGCGATTATGATTGATAGATATGGGTACAAGGATGATGATGGGAACACCTTGATTTATTTTATTTTGATAGGGTTCATCAGTAGTTTGGATTGTTACATGATATTCCCTTAGCCCCACACTTATATAGGTAGGAGGATACAAAGTTGGGCTGGCCTACACCTGACACTATATTTGTTTGGATGGGGCCACAGGAAGATCCCATAGCAAGTGATCTAGATGACGTCAAGCATACAAATTATTATGTAGTTTGGTTTGCATCTAAGATGGAAAGGAGGTAGGAGAGAGCAGTGAGACCACGGCATGAGGTGGTTATAGAGGAGGTGAGGGAAGAGGATGAGGAGAGAGGAGAGGTGGAGCATGATCCCTCAGATATACACATGGATGAGGCACCATTACAAGATGTCCCTACATATGATCCTTTAGATATGGCTTTAGTTATTGCTGAGAGGGATAGTCTGTGGGCTGAGCTATAGGAAGCACAATCAACCCATACTAATTTATAGGGGAAGATTACCACATTATAAAGTGATCTAGATAGTATGAGAGGTCAACATGACTAGCTCATATAAGAGTGAGATAGATACAAAGCAAATCTATAGTAGATGAGGTCTACTTTGGTAAAGAGACCCACTCTAGAAATTGTAGGATCTAGTGCTATGCCTCCAAATATGGTACCGCTCTAGAGATACAAGGATTTGCTTGCTGAGATGTCATATTATGAGAGGATAGTATAAAGACAACTACCTAATGTGGCTTTATTTGATTCATACATGGCTAGCTATATCAAATCATAGAGGACTCCTGAGGGGTCTACTAGTAGAGGGAGTGCAGTGAGTCAAGGAGGAGATGATGAGGGAGGTGATAGCATTCACCTTAACAAGATTGATTTTACTGAGTAGATTATACTGTATGGGATGAGAACCCCATTTTATTGTATT
Source organism: Torreya grandis (assembly GCA_037957365.1). Classification (NCBI taxonomy): domain Eukaryota; kingdom Viridiplantae; phylum Streptophyta; class Pinopsida; order Cupressales; family Taxaceae; genus Torreya; species Torreya grandis. The sequence goes on along the minus strand of JARHVA010000285.1, from coordinate 460,625 downwards.
ATGACATTTGTATAGACATTTGATACACACACACACACACACACACACACACACACACACACACACACACACACACACACACACACACACACACACACATACAGACATTTATGTTTATGTTTATGGATGAGTCATGTGTGTTTTTATGGATTTACTAATGGTTATGGATATGTTATGCTTTTATTGATGATGTGAGGTGATGGATTATAGATTAAATGTTATGTTTTTAATTTTGATCATTTTTATCATGTATGTTATGGATGGATTATAGATTTGACATATTCTCTCATGAGATGAGTTTTTACTAATGGATTATGATTATGGATTATGCTAAGTTTTGATATAGATCATTATTAACCTTTTTAGATGTTTATGGTTTTTAGATGATTTATGGATTATAGATAGATTTTAATGCTTTATTGTGATAGATTTATGGATTTTAGTGTTTATAGATTATGGATTTGTAATTCATTAACTCAGACCATAACCAAAAGAGAACCTCTCATATGCATGGCCTATGCATCCTTAGCTAGGTGATAAAAGATATTGACTCAACCTTGGTTAGTTAGAGCTTTAACCTTAGAAAAGGATGATATGATTTTGGTAGGATGGGGGATGGATTTTTTTAGAGATAAATTTCTTCACCTCATATTTTAAAATCAAGATTTATCTTTCAAAAATCACTTTTATGCCAATGGATAGGCTGATTAATATGAGAAGTCTACAATTAGAAAGCTGATCAATATGAGAATCTTTCATGGGGTATTACTTTTGACAATTTATTTTATTGCTTTTGTTACTTTTTTTAGGGATTTTAAGTGGCATAGTTTTGAAAACTGATCAATGTGGGAAGTTTTTTTCTTGGTAGCCATCCTTCAAGGGAGTGGTCTACATTTTGACATTTTTGCACAGTTGTCCTTCAAGGGACCAGTCTATTATTTTGTAGTTATATTTGATTATAGCTATCCTTTGAGGGATCAATCTATTTATTTAGCCCATTTTGACACTTTTGATTTTCACTGCTTACTTAATTTTGGATCCCAAAGATAATAATGTAAGGTTTGATTAAAAGATACCTCAAGATAATTTCCATGAATTCAAGACATGAGATGAGTGTGTTATCTTGGGAAATTAATGGTCTTTAAGAAATATGGGACATTAAAGGTCTTTAATAAATAAAGGAAATAATGATCTGGGGTTTCTCCCATCATAGGTGAAACTTATCCATGAGAGAATGCTATGTATAGAGCTGAGGTATACATATTCAAGGTTGAGGTTATATTGACTATCACATAACCACATAACTCTCATATCATTATTTGGTATTTTTTGATAAAAGATATGATGGAATTTAAGATAAACTAACAAAAATGAGCTAATATATATTAACTATAGAAAGGGTACATATGCAATGCATTAAGAGGTTCTCATTTTGGTTTACCATTAAGAGAGGCCAAACGATATTCTCTAGATCCATCTTTATGGGTTATGATGTATGGTCCAAGCCAATTAGGATCAAAATTACCCTTTTTAATTTATTCCATATTAGTGACATGTTTATTTTATTTAAGTACAAGGTCTCCAATATTAAATTCCCATTCTCTTATATGTTGATTATATACTCATTTTAGTCATTCTTGATATACACAAAGGTGATCAAGGGCTGTTGCACGATGCTCATCTAAGAGTTCAAGCTGGGATAAATGCTCCTAATGAAAATACTCATAATAAATGATGTCTTTAAGAGAGACACAAAGAGAGGGAATTTGGACTTCCAAAGGAAGTACAACTTCCATACCATAGACTAAGGAAAAAGGAGTAGTGCATGTAGGGCTTTGAATACTAGTTTGATATGCCCATAAGGTGAAAGGGATGTGAAGATGCCAATCTTTCCTAACTTCATTGACAACTTTGGTTAGTATTTTGACTAGGGTTTTATTATATGCTCATGCTTGACCATTGTCCTAGGGATAGTAAGGCAAGGAAAAAACTTAATTTGATTTTAAATGAGTCATATAGTGCTTAGACTTTCTTATTATTAAAAGATTTTATATTATCTATTATTATTTTATATGGAATTCCAAAATGAAAGATAATGTGATGGTGGATAAATTCCATAATATTTTTTTCCTTGGTTGAGATAAGCAACACAACTTCTACCCACTTGGTGAAGTATTATGTAGTGGTAATGATGAAACTGTGATGCTAAGAGGACTTAGGGTTGATTTGCCCTATAAGATCAAGCCCCCATTGGGAGAATGGACAAAGTTCCTTTACTATCTATAAGGCTTTATTAGGGACATGGGATAATTTTGTATTCTACTGATATTTTACACACTTCTTAACGTATGCGTAACAATCTTGACTCAGAGTGGTCCAATAGTAGCCTAGATGTAAGATTTTTTTAATGATAGCATGGCCACTAAAGTGTCCACCACATGACCCATTATGTACTCCTTGGATAGCTAAGTTAGTTTCATGATTTTTAAGACAATAAAGAAGAATGACATTGAAACCATGATTATAGAGAACACCCCCAGTATAGTATAATAGGCAACTTTCTATTGAAAGACATGTCTGGTACCTTTGGATAGATGGGGAGGAGATAGTCCTATAGACAAATAAGTAAATATTTATTTGTACCATGGATCCTCTAGGTTTTCCTCTACATTATTAATAGATGGAATATTGGTTCTTATGTAGGAAGGTTGGTTAAGTCGATGGATAAGGACAAATAGTTTGGACTCTTGAGATGATGATGGGATAAAAGAGGCAAGAGATGCCATAGTATCAACAAACTTATTAGTTGATCTAGGAGTAGTTTGGATAACATAATGTTCAAAAATAGATAAGAGTTGATCATCCAAGGTCTTATATCTTTGCAGGATATCATTCTTGCATTGATATACACCAGTAATTTAATTGACCACTAGTTAAGAATCACCATAGATATTAAGGGATATAACTCCTAATGCAAGGGATGTTTGGAGGACTATGATCAATGATTCATATTCATCCAGGTTATTATTGCAATCAAAGTTTAATTTAAAATATAAAGGCATAGGAAAGCCTTGAGGAGGGATTAATATAATTCCTACACCACCTCCCCACTCACATTTGGATCCATTAAAGAATAAAGTCATTTGATATTCCAAGACTAATTGGGAAGTGAATGTGATAGATTCATTAGGAAATTCATAATTTATTGGTCAATTATCACTAAGAGGTGCTTTAACTAGCTGATCAATAATAATTTGACCTTTAATAAATTTTTGATGGAGAAATTCAAGATCAAACTCAACTAGAAGCATGATCCATCTAGCCATTCATTGATTTTGATAAGGCTTAGAATGCATGAAATTAAGGGGTTCGATAGTCATAATTATGTACATCTTATGGCTAAGTAGGTAATGACGAAGCTTAGAGGCTATAAGGACCAATTCTAGGCATATGTTATTAGTATGTGGATAACGTGTTTCATATTCTATGAGGATATGACTTATATAATAAACAACTTATTCTTTGTGATGCTCATCTCTATGAGCAAGCATAACACCTAGAACATAATCTGTACTTGAGATATAAAGGAAGAAAGGTTTCCCTTCCTTAGGTGGAGTGAGGATTGGAGGTGATAGAAGATAGTTTTAAAGTGTGTTAAAGGCCTCTTGACAATTAAGATCCCACACAAAGTGACTATATTTATTTAATAGATGGTGGAAAGGTTGACATCAATTAAAATTTTGGGAGATAAAATGGTAGATAGACTGGAGCTTAGCCTGTAAACTATGTAGCTACTTAAGGTTGGATGGAGGAGGCATTTCTAAAATAACCTTGATTTTAACAGGATCCACTTATATTATGTAAATAAAAATAATAAAACCTGGGAGTTTACCCATCAAGACACCAAAAATTCACTTTTTTGGATTTAGATGCACACAATACTGAGAAAATGATCAAAGATAACCTTAAGTATGGATAGGTGGTCCTGATGAAATTTTGACTTCTCAAAGAGGTCATCTACACAGTCTTCGATGATTTTTTTGGATTATGTCATGAAATATATATGTCATGGCCTATTGATAGGTCACTCATACATTATTTAAGATGAAGGGAATAACATGGTAATAGAAATTCCCCCAAGGAGTAATGAATGTAGTCTTATGTTGATCTCCTAGTGTAATAAGTATTTTATTATAATAAAAAAATCATCCATAAGGGATAACATTTCATGGTTAGCTATCAGGTCCACTAATTGGTTTATGTTAGGGAGAGGGAAATCATCTTTTAGATAGGCAAGATTTAAATCATGAAAGTTAGTATAGATATGAAGTCCCCCTATAGGATTGGTAATTGGAATGATGTTGGACATCCACTGAGGATAATTAATGGGTTGATTAAAGTTAGATCAGAGGCATTATAGTTCTTCTTTTACTAGGAGTGTGACGTGAGGATGCATTTTGTGGAGATTTTGTTTTATTGGCTTAACATCAGGAAAAGTGATGATATTATGGATAATGATTATGGGGTCAATACCAAGTATATCACTATAAGACCAAGAAAATACCTTGCTACAATCTGATAAAAAGGTAGTAAAATCTTGGTTTTCTTGAGGAGTTAAGGTTTTGATAATTTTAATAATTCTTAGGGTCTCCTGAGACCCAATATTAATATCAACAATGGCTTCATTTAATAAGTTATATGTTTTAAATGGAAGAGAATTATGTAAATAAGAGTTTTTATCACCCAAATGAGTCAAGATTGACTCATCATCTTAACACTGAAGAACAAGGATAGTTGGTGTATTAGGTCTTATTAAGTTAGGATATATTAAAGGGATGGCTTAGGTCTTGCCATAATGATGAAATATGAGGGGTTATATGAGATCATATAGAATAAAAAAAAGTTAGAAGGGATGGATATAGTGTCGCTGGTTGAGGAAGAGCTATCAGATAATGAAGATGGTACTTCTTCTAAGAATGGTAGAATAATGGGTTAGGGAGAAGATTTAAAATATTTTTCAAAGCCTATGCCATTATTTTCATGTGGTTTTATTAAATATCCTAATGTGATGTTGTGGGAACCCTACTCATATCTACCCATGTTGAAGCCTTTCTAGGCACAACGATAAAGGTAGGTTTGTGTGAACTAGGGTTTATTGATAAATGAGAATTTGGATGTGAAGGGTTTAACATGGGTGTAATTATTATGTCCTAGGGTAGTTTTATCCATTTCACCATTTATTAAGTGAGTACGTAATAAAGGTTGCCCAAATGGGATGAGCTCACCTAGGCTACGTGAATACATGGGTGTAATTATTATGTCCTAGGGTAGTTTTATCCATTTCACCATTTATTAAGTGAGTACGTAATAAAGGTTGCCCAAATCGGATGAGCTCACCTAGGCTATCTGAATACATGGGTTGTTTGTTAAGATGATTGTATTCCCTAGGAGTGGATAATGTGTTAAGGTGTAATAGATGGTATTCCCCTATTGAAGGATGTGGCATCATGGAATCAATGGATTCTTGAGATGGTAGTTTTGAATCAAGAATAATTGTACTAGTCAAGGATTGATTAGAAGATGAACATGGGATTGTGTTAGGTGAGGGTATTATGATATCGCTTGGTCAAAAATTGAAGTTTCATGATTTTAAGGGATGAGGATCGGTAGGGATGATGTGTACATGGCCTTCATGTTCATACTTAAGGAATCAATGGACTTTGGAGGGGACACATTTCATTGTGTGAATCAACAAACATCCTAATAAAATGTTATATTAGAAATTCCTCTCTATTATATAAAAGAGTTTGTGGAGGGTGTGAGAACCTACACAAATGGGTAGGATGACCATTCCTACTATGGTTGCTACCGTGTCATTGAAGATGTGGAGAATTGTTGAGGATTAGGAAATAATGGTTTTTGGTAGTTGTAACTATTGGAAAGAATTTAAAGAAATAATATTGATACTAGCCCCATTATCAATCATAAATCTTTTAATTCATGCTTGATTTATTTGAACTATGATGAAAAATGGGGGATCTTGATTTTTAGGTGATAAAGGAGTGACCTCAAAATTAGTGAAGCTAATAGTTGACACCATTTGAAGGGATCCTATAAATATTGATAATGGTTGAGGCTCGTCTAGATAGACCTCAATAGCTTGGAGAGCTTCTATCATTTCTTGTCAATGGTATGGAGAGTTTTTGATAAGTTCATATAATGACATTTTTATAGGCATTTGATGGAGTTGTTTTAATATGGATATTTGTACCAACTCCTTGGCTTCAGTCAGGATAGTTCCTATAATAGAGACTTTAGGATTTTTTTTAGATGGTTTAGGAATATTATGGATAGAGGCACCTATAATTAAAACTTTGGCTTTGTTAGGATTATAATTTTGAGAGTGAGTGAATACATAGACAACATTGATGTGTAATAATGTAGGGTCTAAAGAAGCCACTGACTCTTTATCATTTATAGGACTAGTAGGATTATGGGTAGGTGGACTGGATGGAGTAGCGACCTTTTACTTAGGAGTGTTATTATTTAGATCATCAATTAATAGATCATCATCCTTGACTAGCTATTGGATTACAACCTTGAGGGCTTTACAATTTTTTGTACCATGTCCAAGTACTCTATGATATACACATATTTCCAAATTTTTATACTAGGAAGGTCTTTTGGGGTGAAGGTTAACAAACCATATAGGTGGTAGCATAATTAGAGATGTATCCAATAATTATTTTAAGATTACAGTATAAGATCATTTCAAAGGGTCATGTTGTGGTTTTATAGTAGGTTGTGCAATCTCCTTTGGCAAAGTATTGATTGTTTGATTTTGATGTTTAGCTTTTATAGTAGGTATGACCTTAGGCACCTTTTATTCAAATGGGATTTTAGAAAAATATGGTGGATATCACGATGGAGGTTTGGCTAATAATGGGTGGAGATTTTGAATTTTCCCATCTGTTTGAATAGAAAAACCTATGATAGGGACAAAAGATGGATGGGGACCTAAAATAAATGATGGAGATGATACAAAAGGGATAGGCCCTTTATTATTTAATGTGTTGAGAAAAGAGGGGGTATTTAAACTAAGGTTTTTGTCTTTTTATGTTTGAAAAATATCGACTTTAACTTGAGGATGAGACAAGGCTTTCTTTGGTTGAATACCAAGACAATTATCCCAGCTATAGATGATAAGAGCTTTACCCTTTCCCTTAGTATTTTTGAGGTAAGGAGGTGTTGTGATAGAGGATGATTTTCAAGGGTATTGGTTTTGGAAAAAATGATAAGATATTGTTATTTTGTGATTTAGGTGCATACCATAAAGAGGTTCACTAGGGACCAAAGGGGTGGAATGTTTGACTCTAGAAGTATTAAGATGTTTATCTATGACATCCCGAGGAGGAGTTTCATTTTCCTATTTAAAAGATTCAATATGAGAAGATGATGGGGAAGGTTCACATGAATGATCCCATGTAATGCGATCATGGAGCTCTATAGAGGTTTTGGGAGTTATTTTGATAGTTTTAGATTAAATTATATCAAAATCATCTCCTGTAAGGAGATCTAAGATTGGTAATTACTCTGGAGTTTCTTTAGGAAATAATTGGTCATATATTGTATCAATCATATGTGTAGCTTGATTTTGTATTTCTGTAGGTTTAGCTTGGACTGTATTTGATGTAGATGGATGGTTTGGAAATGGCTATTTAAAAATATCTAAAGATTGATTAGGAGGAGAATTTGGATTATCCAAATGGAGGTCCCCCTTGTCAATGAGGTTTTCTACCAACCACTTAAAGGATTGGCATCATTCTATGTCATGTCCTATTACCCTGTGATAAGCACCAAAATCATCCTCTTTATACTAAGTGGGTTTAGGATGTGTATCATTGACTATTTTAATTGGAGGGAGATCAATAACATTTACTTGTAGGAGTTTATCCAATATAGAAGTGTAAGGTTCTCTTAAAGGGGTATATTTTTTAGGGGGGAAATGAGTAAGGCCCCTAGGTGGTTGTGTTTGTGAAGTGGATCATCCTAATTTATTGGGTTTTATAGGGGTATAAGTTTTTAAAATAACAACACTTAGTGTCCCTTTTGGTTTAGGATTATTGTTATTGCTTTTCAATGGTTTAGGTTTGAAGTTTTTACTACATAATTTAACTTTTCCCTCTTCAATGCCATGAATTTTTAGTTTTCATGCCATGGTAAAGCTTCATAAAAATTATTAAAAGTTTTAAATTGTAACATGGATGAGATATGTTTTGCACAAGAACGTGAAAACAATTCAATTAATCTAGGTTGTGGCAAGGAAAAACTTAACTGGTTGATTAGGCTATGCCAACGAGCCACAAAGTCTGATATGGATTCATATTCAAATTTTTGAATGGCATATAAATCCATGATAGTCACTTTTTGACCAATGTTGATCAAGAAATGTTCTAAGAAAATTTGGGCCAATTACCCAAAAGAAAAGAGTGAATGCTAAGGAATGGAGTTGTACCAATCTAATGTTGCCCCTGCTAGCGACATGGGAAATGTCCTAAGTAATAACACATCATAATGTAATATAAGGTAACATGTGTGTCAAAAAGATATAAGATGTTTCTAGGGATATTCCTTGTTCTAAAACTTAGTAAATTTGGGAAGTTCCCACTCTGAGGGATATGGTCAGATAGAAATAGATAGGTGGATAGGCTCATTACAAATTTGCTCATATGTGAGCATATTGTTGTGTCTAGAGGTGAGGCTTCCAAATTATTCATCATATTCATAAGGATGTTTATGAGATCTACTTGGGTGTGATTTGAGGCATGTTCCCTAAGATACCATACTAAAAGTTTAAAAATTTGGCAAGGGAGCAGATAGGGGTTATGAAGAAGAGTATCCAACTACAGTGGACATAATGGGTTGGGATGCTACCACATATTATGGAATTTTTAGTGGAATATTATGCTACATAAAATATTAGAAGTAAGTGGTTATCAATGGTTGTGATGAGGCTATGTACTGAGTAGTTGAGGAGACATACTATTAGGGAGGTTGTGTTATAGGGATTTGTTGTGTGTGTGGGATTTGTTGCATGTGAGGGATTTGTTGCATGTGAGGGATTTGTTGCAAATATGATAGAGCTTGAGAACTATATGCTAGAGTCATTTTGATGGGTGGGATATTTTCAGGTATTGATAATACTAACATTTGAGGAGGAATAGTGGATATAGGCTGAGTGGTATAAGTATTTGAAATCTAAGTAATGGGGGTTGGAGAATTGGTAAATACTAAGGGTGGTTGGTTTTCTACAGGTTACATCACCTGGGTATTAGAATGAGATGGAAGAGATTCAGTGGAAAAGATTACCATGGCCATGGTAAATTCTTTGATTTTCTTAGTTCCCTTGAAAGGCATCCCATATTTATATCAAGAATCTTGGGCATAGTGGGAAGGAGAAATATGTATTGCTCGACTATTAAGATAGTAATTGAGAGCAATGGGGTTATTACCCAATAGTTCTATAAAGGAAGGATCTCATTGAGAATAAAAGTGTGGGAAAATAGGATTCTCAAAGGACTCATGGGTAGATGAGATACTACGTGTAAGTTCCATAGGAGAGGATGTGACACCCTTCTCAGATTCTTTCTTTGACTATTTCCTAGTCAAAACCATGAGACAGAAAAGAAAAACAAAAACAAAAATAGAACAACAATTTCTTTTTGAATTATCTTGATTTTAATTATGGATGAAAGATACACAAAACTAAAGTCATTTCAAAAAAAAAAAATTATCTCTTTTTAATTTTAAGATGTGAAAAGAAATAAACAAAATGGATAACAAGGGTCCTAAAAAATGGTAATCTAAGGATGGTTTTGGGTATTTTATTTTGGTGCTCAAATGAAATTTGAATTGGTATTGGTACATGGCTTGACACTTGGGGCTTACTTCCCTCATGTCATAATCCCACATCCAGTGTGGGTGCTTAGCCAATATATGCCGATCGTCTAGAGATTATACTTAGCCAGAGAATTGATTTGGTCCTCCCCTTGGTGGTGAAATCCAAGTGGGATTGCTGAAAAAAAAAGGTTACCGTGAGCTGATGAAATCCACATCAGTTTCCTTATGTCAAGTGTTTAGATGTGTTAATTTATGATAGTGATTTGTCTTGTGTGTGGATAAAGTGATGACTACAATAGATTATTTCGTAGATTATTCTATGTGAAAGAACCTAAGAAGGAAAGATAGATGCAATGTATTTTAACCTTAAAAGGAAAAAATGCAAATTTAATGTTCTTTGGATGAATTCACAAAAGAAAGGGAAAGAAAGCAAATTCAAGAATTTTGATTTTAAAAAAAAAATATGAGACTGAAGTCCCGCTAGGTGTGTCAAAATGTTTTTTTATTTTTTTTCACTTTTTTAATATGGACTAATTAGACACTAAAAAAAAAGTAAATGAATGGTTTTGAAGATTACCTGGAGATGAAGGTTGGTTGCACACCATTGAGAAAGCTTTGTGGGAACTCTTCTTTGGCTAGGGAGGAATGACCTGCAAATCACACTAACTCACAAAAAATGGATTAAAAAAAAAATGAGTGGGCTACCTGGTAAGAAACCAGTCCCAAGAAGTGATATGCTTCCTTAGATGGATGCCAACCCATGTTTAACATTCAAGTTTATAAATAAACATGAAATTATAAAGATATATATGGATAAGATAAATAGACAATGCCAAAGATATCTAATAAATAACAAGATTAATATGATCAAAGTAATTATCTTAGAATTCAGTAGCAATATCAACATCCTCTTGAATTATAGCCAATTATTCATTAATGCTTTCCTGATTAGGTGTGAAAACCACAGTATAAAGACCTAATTTGCATGTAATGTAACTTTGATCAATGAAAAATGGTTGTTGAACAATGAGAAGATCAAATATGCTAACAATATCATGTGATAATCTAGGTAGAGTCATCTACATGTAAAAGATAGGTTTTCAAAAAATAGAATGCAAGTTTTTGACATGTTTTTAAGATTGAAAATGCTATGAAAATAGATTGCAATAATGTTTAAAAGTTTAACATGGATGGATGACGATCCTATAGGATCAATGTTGATTCAGATGGATCGACATCAATTCTATGTAAAATGCTTAACTCTGAAAAGAGACTATAGTAACAACTTATATTATTGATAAAATAATTAAAATCGAATGTAAAATAGTGACATACATACAAAAAAACTATAGATTTAAAATGAGAATAAATTAAAGTGAAATAATAACCTTTATGGATGAAAACAAACTTGACAAGATGAGTTAAAGAACCTTAAAAAGCCTTTGATAATTTCTCAAGCAGAGGTTCCACAAGATAGTAAGATGTTGACAACGTTTGTACATACATTACAATGAGATTTCGATAGAGTTCCAAAGTCCAAAAGCACAATCACCATCCCCCCATGATTCATGGAGGTTTTTTATGTATATATGGATCAAATTTAATTTGGGAGAATTGGTGTCGATCATGGAGGATCGATGTCAATTAGCCCAATTTGGTCAAAAGTTGGCTTAGGTTGTTTTGAACTACGTGCCATACTAAGTGAATGTAACACTAATTTATTTGAATGGGTTTTTGATGAGGGTAAGTTTTTTGGAGATTGAATAATTTTTTTTTAAATTTTTTTTTAGAATTTTATGGTTAGAAATGGTAAAAAAGGGGTTAATTACTATTTAACTATAGTAATTAAGTTTAATTAACCTATGTGGTAAAGGTAAATGGGTGTGGTGAATGTAATTATTTTAAATAATTATGAATGGGGGACATAAATTATAAATAAAATTATAATGTGATAATTCACCATTTTAATATACAAGGGTGTATAAAACTATCATCTACACCTTAATGCAAAATACAACCCTCATAAGCAAAACCTTGCATACACTCCTTTCACTAAAAAGCCTATTTTGGTTTTGTAAGTTTTGAGGGGATAATGATATGAACAAGGTATGAATTTTGGTGTGAGAGGTAATAAAAACTTTAGGAAGGCCCTCAAATATTAATTTTTCTTAAGAGAATATGGGAAATACCACTTATTTTGTATTAGATAGAGGGTACTTCCCCTTATACATAAACTGGCAGATTTGAGAGGGAATGACAAAAGATGAGACTAAGAGTTAGGGAAACATTTAAGAGAGTTATGGAAAGTTTGAATAAATATATAAAATCATAATATACCAAAAATATAGGAATGAATCTAAACAGGGAGGCCTAAAACATAAAAGTTATAGTCAAACCTACTTGGGCAGAGTTAGGCCTAAAGACCAAATAAGATATCAATGCCACTTCTAGCCCTAGAAATGATTTCCACATTATTGGATCATGTTTATGGGTTAATTATATATTTTTTGGAGATATTTAATGTTTGTAATCATCAAAAGGTCATTTTGAGCTCTAAGGTGCAATCAAGCTTAGTAGGCATGGTGAAGCCTAGATTCTAAATGAGAAACCATTTCCATTTCTAGCACTAGATAGGATATCTAAAAAAATAGAGAATGTACATGGTGGTAAAATAAAGGTGATAAAGCTTTTTTAAGTTATATAAACCAAAAATAATCCATTTTTGGCCCAAAAGCAACATCAGGCCTGTGCAAGTTGGAGAAAAGAGCTTGATAGGTCAAGTTTAGATACTCATATCTTCTTGGAGGATATGAATGGATGCCAAAGGATTTTAGAGGTGTTATCATGGGTCATAAAAACTATTATTTTGGAATTTTTTTATAATTTTAACTTTAGGTTTTTATGAACAATGTTTAAAGAGTGAAAATAGGCTAAAACCCTTGCAAACCCTTGTTAGTGACCAGTTTGAGGAAATAGAGCTAGAAAGATACTCTAATGGACTAGTATGATTAGGATGATGATTTTAAATTGTAGATGACCCTCTAAAGATCCTACCCACCCTTTTTATCTTTACAAAATTGTACGAATAGGGTGTAACACAAGGAACTGTTGACCATTTTATGTGTTTTTCATGTTCTAGAAGAGGTCTAAAGATGTAGTAAAGTTTGGTAGGAATATTAGGAATTTTAATAACTCCCTATAGTAATTTAATTAAAATAAGAAACTCATAAGTTTCCAAACTAGAGCTCTCATCTCAGCCATCCAAAATTGGCATAGTGGACAAGCTAGTGAGAAGGGTGGAGATTTTCAAGTGAGGTGATTTTAAGGGCTAATCATGAAGGTAGTTTTTTTGAGCTAGTTAAGAGAATTTCATGCCACTTTGTAAGAGTTTGATGACTTGGATGGACACTTGTTCTTCCTAGCCTTACATGGTTCATACCATATCCTATTTTCATGCACAAATAAATAATTTTATCAAATTTAAAAGTTTCTTTATGACCCTTGGAATTATCTCTTCTCCTCTCTCTCTCTCTCTCTCTCTCTCTCTCTCTCTCTCTCTCTCTCTCAAGTTCTATAAGAACTAACCATTTTACCCATTGTAACTTATACTCCACCTGAGTATGGCGAAGCCTTACTAATTTTAATACCATTTGATCAATAATAATACTTATTTTTTACTTATTCATGACTATTCATAATGTTTTCTACCTTAATATTGGATCTTGCTTAGTGAAGAATATGAATTCCTTAGCATGTTGTCTCATTATTTCATCCTATTTGCAGTTGGAAAACTTCTTCTTACAGGGCATGTGAAGTGTTATAAGAAATGTCAAGGATTGAGTTACTCTATTCATTAGTGCCATTTAAGGCCTCTTGTCTAGTCTTCCTAGCTTTGCACATTCATCCATAATCTCATAATGTTACATTGATGTGAGAAGATGTAGATTGAAGGAGTGTATGTTTGGTTAGTCTTTTATTCTCATGTGTAACATGTTTTTGGTTGAAAGTCATCATATTATTTGGTGTATAACCTCCCTTAGAATAGTCTGATTTATATTATCTCTCTCCTTCCCTACCCCCTAAATTTTAAGTGTAGTTGTGATCCAAAGCGGTACATCAAGGGAGCTAGCCCTATCTAGAGATTCATCTCATCCTTAGGCTACCCACAAGCCTAAAGGTGTTTCCATTATGTCACTTGGATAAGGAGAGCTTAGGCATCTCCTTAAAGGGTATAAATCCAAGTGATAACAAGTACTTAGTTTAAATACCTACTCCAAAGCATATCATACATGGCCCTCCTTTACCTCATTTTCCTCTTCATACCTCTCCTACCCATCATATGTCACATTCAACCTCCTTAAAATCTAACAAACACATTTACCTATCTCCAAATGCACCTACCAATCCAATGCAAACCATTTTAATAGTTCAATGTTACCTCACTCCAACTCACATGTTGGGGCATATTATGATGCCCATCCACATGTCCCTTTAGACTTTGGGGCATCTTTCAATGCCCATCCCTTCATCCACCTACCCATTGGGGTATCTTATGATACCCACTCTTATTCTACAATACATAATAACAAAAAATTCAACTTCAAGAAACCTTTGTAGACTTATAGACTTGTATTTTCACATGCTTATATTTGATATAGACATTAACATAGATCTTACTTATTCTTTTTTATCTCATGTTTCTTTGTTTTTATGCACTTTATTTATTTTACTTTTGCTTTATAAGCATCATTTTTTTCCTTTGGGTTCTTTGGTTTTCTTACACATTACATTTGGCATTTGATTTCATTTTTTTATCCTCATATATTTATTTTATTTTTGTCTTTTTATATTATTCTTTGCCTTAGTATCTTTATGATATTTTCCCCCTTATTTATAATTTACCCCCATGGGTTTCTCTTTTGTGAGTTTGTAGTATAAGACCACTGATAGGACCTGATCCTCATAAAATACCATCTTTGCTTATTTTCTCATTTTATTGTTTCACATGTTTTTTGGCACCTTATGGGTTTACATTTTATGAATTGTAGTATAAGACTATGGATAGTACCTAGCCCTCCTCATAAAATTACCATTTTTTCATTCCTTTTATTAGAAAATGTGTTCTTTATCCTTGTTCATAACTTTAGCATTTGCTTCCTTTTATAGATGGAATTTGCACAACAATCTATGTTAGCATGTTTTCTTCCATTTTCCTCATTATTATGATAAGGAATCACACTTTAATATAATTGTATCCCATTTATCCCTTTGTCATGTTTTTATACAATTTGAATTAATTCAAATTTGTTCCATATGTCATTCTTCTTGATTTCCCCTTTTTTCACTCCACATTGGATAAAACAAGGTCAAAGTTAAGATAGCACTTTTATTTCACCTAAATTTATGAAACTCTTATACCCCATTCTCTTTGAAGTTATCTCTTATCAACCAAGTCCCAAATATTCAAATGAAAGTCATCTTTAGCACCCATGTTTGGTTTTCCAAATCTGTATGGAGGGGGAATAGAAAAATCCATCAAGAAAGTTAAAAGCCAAACCATTTAAATCAAAAGGAAATGACATCTAAAAGGCAAAATACAAATCTCAAAATTCAAAACACACCAAAACACATGATTAAAAGCACAGCTCCTATTTCTAATCAAAGCTCAAACTCCACAATTGGCCTCACATAGAGCCAATGTCCTTTGGGGTGTGGTAGGCCAGTAGATTGGTATAGGGGAATTCAACAAACTCTATGGTGCTACCTAATTTATCATGCAATACGTAATATTCATAGTAGACTGACGTCTCTATAAGGGATCCTAAGGAATGGAAAACATTTTGTGGGAAGGTAGTTCCAATTTAATTTTCATGCATATGGCCTTCATGGATGATCTATATAATTCATTTGTTAACCTAAGACTTTTATAGCTAATAGAAGTTCTTCATAGTCCTTAAGGTCAAAAGTCCTCTTGTTTTGACAAACCTAATTTGAGTGTCTTGACTTTGATAAAGAGTTCCTCTACCTTGGTTTTTCCTTCATTCTCCCTTCCACCCATTTAATTTCCCCCCTTGATAGATAATTATGATTCCAAATATGTTTTCCCCTCTTCTATTATTACTTCTTATTTACCTCTTAAAACATGATAAAATTATTTTATTTTAGTTTTATCTATCCTTAGATTAAAAAAAAATGTTTGAACAACTATGGATTACACTCTTACACCATTTACTTACCACATCATCTCATTGTCATCCTAGTCATGTCATTAGGTGGTTGTGTTTTATTACATTTCATCTTAGAACAAGCACTAAGTTTGGATTTTCATCCTTTAGAGCTCTCTAATTTTTATTTCTTCATTATGTTCTTATTTAATTTTTTGTAGACTTCACTTATCTTACATATGACATTTTCTATTATTACATGTTTTCTCTTTATGTATGTCTTCTTCATGTTTGTCTCATATCTTCAATTACGTTTCATGTTCCATATTTCATGTTTTTCTTTTTGTGTATCTTACATGAGCTTACTTTTCCCTTGCTTACATATCTTTGTTCTAGTTTTCTTTCATTTATTTTTTATTTTCCATTTATGTTTTAGATGCTTTCTAATGTGATTTAGTATGTTCTACAATAATTTTTTCCATTTATGTTTTACACTCCTAATATGATTTAATGTGTTTTGTCATTCTTTTTCCATGATTTTTTCCTTCATTTATCATCATTTGTCATTATTTTTCCATCATTTTTTTATTCATTCACCTTTAATATTCTAGCCTTCCCTTAACAATCCTAATTTGCCAATTTTTCCTACTACCCTCATATCTTTGCCTTAACTCATTTTACATGACTATATGCCTATTTTCCAAAAAATTCAATTGGCTATTTTTTGCACTAAATTTTGTATGTTCGCTTAGTGTTCTTCACATTAGATGCCTTCACTTATCTTGTAGTCTACTTATTTATCTAAGACATTAAGGTATGTAAAGGTATGTGTTTTTCAATTTTGTCCTTTCATTTATCTTATTTGTTGCTTACTACACTTTACTTAGCATAAGTATTGTATGTTATCTTATTATATTTCATGAAGTACCATCCCATGTTGTACTTATGTGATACCTAATGAGCTTCAAGTGGGGCATATGTATACACATAATATTTTTAAACTTTTATTGATTACTGACACTTTGTATCTTACAGAAAGCCATCGAGTCTCAATCTTTTTGAGTTCATGCCTTAAAGGGTACACCAAAAAAGGGGTGGGTACACCTTTGATGCTTCATAAGATTTTTTTTCCTTTTCCCACTTACCATATACACATTTGTCTTCTAAAACTATTAACCCTAAACATATTCTTCTCAGACCTACCCATTTCTTTCATTTTTCCTCTCTCCATCCTCCTTTTCTTACCTTAATTCCCTTTTGGACTGTCAGATATACTAAGTCAACCAGGGTCAACCCTATATAGTTTAGGGGTATTTTTTACTTTTTAGGTGTGTTAGCCTTTTGGCCAACCTAGCTCAAACCTAGTGAATTATTCCCAAAAATGTACAAGATCGACTAGGTTGAACCTGTATAATCAATGTTTTTGGGAGGATTTAGGGTAATATCCACTTATATATATAAGTTCATTTACAACCAGTTGTAAGAAGAGAAGTAAAGAAGAATAAGTCTAAACATACATCTATTTATTGACTATTCTACTTGAATAATAAATCTTAGGGTTCCATACTTTCTTTGGAGATGTGGAGAAGTCTCTTAGATGCATGGATAGGTTGTGTATCCTAGAGCTAATATGTATTTATTATCCTTACATACCACAACAATCTCTTGCAAAGCACCTTGTCCAAGGGAGAAATTGAGGCTTAATGGGTTCATCTTCAAGGTAAGTATTCCTAACTTTATTTTTCCTTTGTAAGAGTAGATAGATAATGTAGTTTTGCTTCTTTCTTCCATGTATTAATATTTTGTATATATTGACATGAGTATATGTATTCTATGCAAGTCTAGTTTAATTTGTTTTGTTTCTAACCCCTACTTTGTGCCACAAGCTTGGGTGAGCACTAAATTAGATTTACTTTCTTGTTATTAGAATATAGTGAATATTAAACCTAGGACTCTTTTAGGGTTGTTACGCGATTGTATTAGACTGTGGGATTTAGAACCCTACCTCACATTGTGTACTATGACAAGTGATGCCCTAATTAGGTCTAACAGATCCCCATATTGGTCATGCTCTTACTTAACAAATGTATTCCCAATCAGAAGTGTAGGTACGCTCTATCTTCTCTAAGCTAGGATTGATATATAGACATGATGAATTTATGATTACATATAGGTACAATCTCATACCCCTCCATATCCTTTTGAAAGATTTAATAGGTAGTAAATTTTTTGTAAAGTATAATTCACCATGTTATGCAATGTTGTGAACCCCACACCAGTTGTGCAATGCTACCTCACAATTGTTTATCTCAATAAACCTATTAGGTGAAGACTCTATATTATTATTTGGCATATTAAATGGTATTTTATATGTCTAAAATGTGAAATTTACATTGGTTTTTTCCCCCATTGTGTTCCCTAAGTGTTTCTACATAACAAGAAACTCATTTCTAAGTTTATGCACCATATGTTGAATGTCATTCAATTTTATTCTAGTAGAAGCAAAAGTTATTAATTGTGTGGTAGAGGTGTTTAATAAAACTAGGGATTAGTTATAATTCTAATGATTTTATTAAAAGTTAAGTTCTATTTTGGTACAACATGAGATAAGGGTAACTGATTAAATACCTAATATTTAGTTGTTGGCTATGATATTTTGATTGGAGTTTGGAATGGGATTCAAAGTTAATAAATTTGGATTGATGTTGGGTATGACCATAACTTGAAATTGAGGATTAAATTGATGGAAACATTGATGTATTAAACATAATCCTCTAATAGTGTATTGATACTATAGGCCCTATAGTGTATTTATACTCTAGGCCTTATGCATAGACACTGCATTCATTGAATCTACGGTAATTTTATACATTTCTATAACTAATGTAATAATAGGTCTATACAAAATATTTATATGGATATACATATTTTATAATATTGTATTAAATTATATAATTATCTTTTTAGGTTCCTTTTTCATACTAGAAAAATGTTGATATATCACACTAAGGTTAGTAACTAGCCTAAATTGTGCAATATATGTATTATGACATTGATCCCATGATATTACTGAGTTATCTAAAAGGTTAAGGAACCAATCATATGCATCATCTTGTAAGGTGAAATGGATTAATATGAATATGACATGTTCATGAACCACATTCAATAAACCTAATGAGGTCTTAAAGGAATTCATATGTTTTCTATAATTCTTCCCCCAGAAGGAGAGAATGAATGTAGATATTTTTTGGGATTACTAAGCAGGTCATGGATGACAATAGCTATAGTGATGGAGGAACCAACTAACTAGGATATATTGAAATGTTGAGGTTGGTTCTCTTGGGTTGGTGAATTTGGCTGAGTTACATCTCTCGTAAGGATACCTATATTTGATCTGGGTCTTTGATGAACTCATAAAGGTAGTAATAATAGTAAAATAAAATAAGAATTGGACCTTGTTAACCTTACCAACAGATCTATTATGTAATTTTTTATTCTATTTAATGGTTTTTACTACATATGTTATTTATCTTGCTTAAGTGTTATTTTAGGTCATTGACAAAGATAATCCCACATTCATGAGGATGTGTGGTCATGTCTATCTTCCACACACACACACACATGTATGTATGTATGCATGAATATATATATATATATAGAGAGAGAGAGAGAGAGAGAGAGATGTATGTACACACACACACACACACACACACACACATACACACACACCTTTCCTAAAGCTATTTTGGGTAATACTGCTAATACTAATAATTTACTGAGTTATCTAAAAGGTTCAAGAACCAGTCATAAGCATCATCTTGTAAGGTGAAATGGATTAATATGAATATGACATGTTCATGAACCACATTCAAAAATCCCAATGAGGTCTTAAAGGAATTCATATGTTCTTCTATAATTATTCCCCCATAAGGAGATAATGAATGTAGATATTTTTTGGGATTGTTGAGTAGGTTATGTATGACACTAGCTATAGTGATGAAAGAACCAACTAACTAGGATATATTGAAATGTTGAGGTTGGTTCCCTTGGGTTGGTGAATTTGGTTGAGTTACATCTCTCTTAGGGATAACTATATTTGATCTGGGTCTTCGATGAACTCATAAAGGTAGTAACAATAGTAAAATAAAATTAGAGTTGGACCTTGTTAACCTTACTATTAGATATGTTATGTAGTTTTTTATTCTATTTAATGGTTTTTAATACACATGTTATTTATCTTGCTTAAGTGTTATTTTAGGTCATTAAGGAAGATAATCCCACATTCATGAATATGTGTGTTCATGTCTATCTTCCTCACACACACACACACACGCACACACACACACACGCATGCACACACACACACACAAACACACACACACACACACACACACACACACACACACACACACACACACACACACACACACACACACACACACACACACACACACACACACACACACACACACACACACACACACACACACACACACACACACACACACACACCTTTCTTACAACTATTTTGGCTAATATTACTAATACTAATAATTGAATCTTTTGATTATTAAAGACTTAAATCTTCTTGCTTATGTTTTATTTCACTTAAAAAATATGTGTTTCTTATATGTAGTTTATATATATGCTTTGTGTCTACATAGACCTTGATCCTTGATTGCAGTTTAATTTGACATAGTATCAAAACATGGTTTTAGGTAACTAAATGTTAAAGTTCCCATTATGAAATCTTGATTTTTAGGTTGCGTGTGATAGATATGCCATTATTTGGCCTAACACATTAAATATTCACCCTTTCTCAGATTATGATATTCTTCTGGGGTTCTTGGCTAATCTATATTTAGAAAAAGAACAAGGAAAAAGGTGTCTCTTGCTAGTCATCTTTCATCTAGTAGATTTTTCATGGAAAATGACTTATACCATTAGATATAAAAGGTACTAAAACCCTACGAGTGGATATAAACATGATTTAGTTTTATGAAATTCTATTTTGACCATTTTTAGAGGGTTTGAAGGTATTTTCCTTGATTTTGTGTAAATATGTATTGTTAGGGTCTTAAATAGAAAAAATAATTTTGGGGTTTTTTGGTTTATTGGATAAATTTGGTGGGTATTTCATGGATTTTATAGATTCATACTAGATTTGATGATTTTATACATGGTGGGATTATTGTACCTACTTGTAACTCCATCAAAATTATTGCCTCTATATGCACCTATCAGAACTATGAGTCTTCCTTACACCTACCAAAACTACCAAACATTATAACACATACCAAAAACCTTTGGCATCTAGACACTTGTTTTAATCCCTCTATATCCCAACATGATAGAAATATTCATGGTCTTGATACCTATCAAAACTTTGACTTGTCTCAACACTTGTTAAAACTCTATATAATCTTGACACTATTAGAACCTTGGCTTATCTTAGCACCTGCTATAACTCCATGGAATATTGACACTCCCATAACCTTGGCACATATTAGTACCTACTGAACCCAATGGAATTCTAACATTCTTAGAACTGTGGCTCATCCCAATACTACTAGAACCATTCATCTTGACACTACCAAAATGACCAACCATCTCGACACTATCATAAAATGTTAACATCCCAAAACCTTCCAAAAGCTCATTTAACCTCCATGATTATCAAACACCTTCAAATATTTGATGTTTATTAAAGAACATTAAAGTTTTGATGATTGATTGATGGCTTCTTATTTTAGATGCCCATAAATTTGATGACTACTCAAGGGATTCATAATCCTGACACTTACATCTCTAATGCCTTCCTCTGATGTTTGACTTATATTCCCTACATTTTTCTTAGATAATTCCACTGACCTAGATCTTAACATCCAAACTATGATGGTTGCTAGAAGTATCCATGATCCTATCATATACAAGTATGACATGAAACTCCAATACACAAGTTTGACATGCATTTATGACTCATCCTATGGCTTATTACAATAGTCATATGATATTTTAACCCTTGGTCAAAACCAACCCAAGGGGGATTAACTTGTACTTGAAAAAATGAGTCAAATTTTTTCACACCCAAAATTTTATGTAAAGTGGAGATTTCTTTTGCAAGAAAGAACTTCAAATTCACATAATCTTTAGCCTATAATTCCTTTTCAAGTACCATTTTTTTGAAAGTGCAAGTCTTTTTGAGATCTATGTATTGATTTTATTATAGATATTTGTAAAATTAAATATTTATAGTTTTATGGGGATTTTATATCCTTATATTTCTAGAATTAATCAGTTTAACACATACCTACTTACTACAATAAATAAAAATCAAGTTCTACTTCTTACACTATTCAACTATCTTAAGTGGAAATTTAAAATAAAAATTATCTTGAGGATTAAAGTCTTATACCAAATCACTATGCGTAAATAAACATAACCAACACTTGAAAAAAAGGTGAAGTTATTTAATAGAAGCAACTCAACCTATGGTCTATTAGACTTGTCTATGTCTCCTGACTTACTCTTTCATATTGAATGTGTAACTTCTCCTAATGATGTTAGGACGGACCATTTTGAAAAAAACTTTGGGAATTAGGACATAATAAGAGGTCATGAAATATAAAATGATCCCATTAGTTTGATCATACATAATTTTAACACTATACAAGACTTCACAAAATTTAAATCACTCAGGTTATAATTGAAATTATGTGGCATAGACAAAAAAGATGATTAGTTGATTATTTCCATCCTTTTCAAATTAGGTTCTGACTATTACGTATTATTTCCACATTCCATGCCACCAAGTGTTCCCTTAGAGATATATGGACCATGCCATCCTTGGATGATTTTTATACTAAATTGACTCAAGATCAAGACAAGCTACTCATTGAAGTCCTCCAAATCACATGCCTTAATTATGACTCATGACAAATAAAATCATTCTAGTAGTAAGGAGAAGAAATATAACAAGAGGTACCTAGAGTAATGAAAGGTTCATAAATATAATGTTAAGTCCAAAAAATTAATTGAGTCCTCATATTTAGGTGGGCACCCAAAGAAAGAGAGACCCACATGTGCCTTTTATAAGAAAATTGAGCATGATGAAACTAAATGTATGAATAAATAGATTGACCAACTGACAAAGATTCTTGAAAAGCATAATATTAGTGTCCCTAATTCAACCAATCAAAGTTAATAAAAATAAGAGTCTTGTAAGCCTAAAGACAATATTAAGGGAAAAGGTAAGGGTGAATCACTTGTTATAGTTGCATCCCAATGTTCCACATTGGTTATTTATTTTAGTGCCTCACACCACATGGCTTCATCATAGGATGTTTTCTCATCATTAGAACCTTGTTATATGCCTTCCATTTTGTTGTGTGATGATACTTCCAAAAAAAATTAGTGGGAGAGGATATGTTGAAGTGAATTATGTGAAATTTCAAGATGTTCTATGTGTTCCTTCATTATCCACTAATCTTCTATTTGTTTATCAAATTAATCACATCAGTTGAGGAAAGAGAGTTGAGTTCACACCTAATTATATGGTTATTAAGGAAGTGAAAAGTGACTCTATATTTGCATTTAGGAAATCAAATCACTATTAATAATTGTATACTTTTTCACACTTTTCTCTGAATCAACCCTCTATTGCATTTTATTCACTCATACATATGGGGTGAGTAAATTATGGCATGAACGATTCAACCATATTAATTATTACTACCTAGAGAAAATTAGTTGTAATGATATGGTTTCAAGGTTGTCATTTGTTCATTTTTTATGAGGTTTACCAAGGTTTCATACTTGTTAAGCATATTGAAGATAAGTATGACAAAGGAAAATCATAAAGCGCTACATAGATATTGGAGCTAGTTCATAGTGACATTATTGGTCTATTTACATCACTTTCATTAATGACAATTTGATTCATACTTGGGTGTACTTTATTAAGTAGGAATCTAAGGTCTTTGATAATTTTATATACTTCAAGGCATTTGTATGAAAATAGATAGGTAAATCCATCAATATTTTACGTATAGATAATGATGGTGAGTATGTTAGTAATCACTTTGAGTAATTATATACTTAGAGGGGATTTATATACAATGTATGGTTCTATATATTCTTTAGTATAATGGTGTTTTAGATCAAAATAATAGGTCCTTGAGAAAAATAACCAATTTTATGATACATTTCAAGTCTTTTACACCTAAATATTAGGTTGAGGCCATTGACTATTATTGTTATATCCATAGCTGAGTGCCTCCTAAATAAATTAAGGGAGTCACTCCTTTCAAATCATGGAGTGGTAAAAAACCCATAGTTAATAACTTCTGAGTGTTTTTATCTCCTATTATGGCCCACATTCCTAAGAAATAATGTAAATAAATGGAATCTCAAGTTAACCTCACATTTTAATTAGATATCATGAGGGTGTTAAGGGATACAAACTTCTCCATACCCCCATTAATGAGTTGTTCATTGAGAGAAGTGTCTTTCTTCAAGAGGATCCTTAAGAATCCACACTTTACACTTCTCTTTATTCCTTAGACACTTGGATTTGATGATAGTTTTGATGTTTTATATCTATATGAGTAACACATTGATGATCCAAATTCTTATTCTAGTTTTGATGATGAGAGTAGTGATGGGGAATCACCTCTTAATTATCCTAGAATATCTTCAGAGGATGAGAAATCTCCTCTTGACTTTATATTTTTTGGTCATATTTGGGCTAGAAAAACACTACAATGTGTTGGCCATTGTGTTACAGATCCATCAAACACCAAGTTAATATATTAATAATTCCATAATGTCCCACATGTATTAATTGCATCTAATTCTATTCCAAAGTAATTTCATTAGGAATCAAGCACTCCTGAGTGGGATAATTCTATGGAAGAGGAGTATGGTTCCTTACTTTGGAACAACACTTGGGATTTAGTATCTCTTCTTAAAGGAAGAAAAATTATTTGATGTAGATGGATCTATAAAAAAAAATTTAGAGTAGATGGGTTTATATACAAGTTCAAATATTTTTAATATAAAAGGGTTTTTATTAGGTACTTGACATTGACTATACCAAGACATTTACCCTAGTTACCAAAATGAACTCAATCTAACTCACTCTTGACATTACTGTAACACATTATAGGGATGTTCATCAAAGAGATGTGAAGAGTGATTTTATTCATGGTGACCTAAAAGAGGAAATATACATGGAGTAAAAACAAGTATTTATGGAAGATTATTCCTTAGTTTTAAAACTTAATTTGTCTATGGCCTCAAACAAGCTCCTCAAGATTCATATGCCAAAATAGAATCTTTTATTCTTTCAATTCAGTTCACTAGATATCATTCTGATCTGAATGTCAATATTTTAGGGATGGATTATTCACTATTGAATTTAGTTACCTATTTGGATTACCTATTAATCACATGGAGTTATACATCCACCATCATAGTAGTGATAACTAATTTCTCTAACATATTCTCAATGATTGACTTGGGATTGGTGCATTAATTCCTTAGGATTTAAATTTCTCAATCTAACCTTAAGATCATTATTTCATAATCCAAGTATGTTCTTGATTTTATTTCAAGGTTTAACATGGATAAATGTAATTTATATCGAACTCCCTTTATATTTGGTGTGAATCTTGAGGTTGATTATCCTTCTCCTTTGGTTGATATTACCTCATATTGATAACTTATTGCCAATTTCATATCTTACACACACTAGACCTAACATTTCATATGTAGTGGGAATGGTCTATAGATTTATTTAGGAAACACATGAGTTGCATTGGAAAGAAACTAATTATATTCTCTACTACATTCAGGGTACTCGTAGTTTTGGGATTCATTATGGAACATGCATTGATGTTGACTTGATTAGTTATATAGATTCAAATTAGGTTGGTGATATTTATAATCATAAGTATAATTTAAGATATAATTTACCCTTGGGTTTAGGATCAATTAGTTGGTAAAGTAAGAATATAATGTTATTTCTTTGTATTCTATAGAGGTAGAATACAAATGAGTTTTTAATACTACCATTGAATCTATTTGGATTCAGGGGACTCTCATTGAGTTTGGTATCCAGTTTTGATAACCAATAACCATATTTTATGACAACTAAAACACAATACATGTCTGGAATTTTGTCCTCCATAAATAGACCAAACATATCAATATTCACATGCATTTTATATTTAAGCTTATCCATGATCAATTCATTGATATCCACTACATCCACATTATGGATCAAATTATAGATATAATCACCAAACCCTTGATTGAGAGCAAGGATCTTCATTTGTGGGATCTTCTTGGGGTTTTGGAAGCTACATCCTCCTCCTCTAGGGAGATTTTATATGTACTTGAGTAACTAATTAAGCCTTTTACCAAGATCCAATTCTTCCACCCACCTAAGCTATGCTTAATGGGGAGTGTTAGTCTAGGTTTTTATTCTATTTAATAGTTTTTTCTTACACATATTGTTTAGCTTTCTTAGGTTTTATTATAGGTTATTAGGGAAGATAATATAATATTCATAAAGATGTGAAGTCATGTCTATAATCCACACACACACACACACACACACACACACACACACACACACACACACACACCTTTCCTAAAGCTACTTTGGCTAATGCTGCTAATACCAATAATTGAATATTTTTATTAATGAAGACTTACATCTTATAAATCATGTTTAAATTCACTTCTATAACATGTATCTCTTATTCATAATTTATTTTTTCATTTTATATAGGTTTGTGCTTTGTGTCTACTCAAACCTTGATCCTTGATTACGACCTAATTTGATAGGATCCAATGTATGGAACTTGAATGACTTTTAATTTTCAAATGTTAGGGACCTCCTTCTATTGCTAGATAAAACCTGATGATGTGGGTTTTATTCACACCAAATATTCTTGTGATAAATTCCACCTCATTTTAGGATTAGTATGAATTCACTCCAAGTCATGAGTTGTGGGTCTCAGTTTTATAAATAACCACATTGTGGAATAGTGGTGAGTGTAGTGGTTATTTACCTAAGATAGTTTAGATGTCATGAGTACATTAAACTTAACCTATAAGTCTACTTATGGTGGATGGATGAATCTAAGATAAGGTGGATCTAATAAAAAAGTATAAAAGAGGTAAATTTAAGGTAAAAAATAAGGGGATCTATGGTTTAATTAAAGACTAAACCCTTCCAAGTTGGATTACTATATTAGACCAAGTATATATCAAGATATAATGTTTTTTGTGGGTTATATGTAAGCACAAAAGATAATAAAGCATAATGAATATTATAAGGAAATAATTATAATATGAATCACTAATTATAATGAAAGATATTGTTAGTACCAGATTGCTAGGTATATTTAAGGTCACTAGAAAATTATGAATATGATATATAACTAAATATATTATTAATAATAACATAACATCAATCCAATTAATGAAAATAAATCACAATCACATCCTCCTATATATTTATAAACTTAATGGATATTATTTAAAGAAACATAAAGATTTGAAAGAGACAACACATTCACACAAACTTATAGAAAAAATAAGATTTTTTTCACTTACATTAATTAAATAATTTTCCTCCCTTTATACTGAATGGAATTAAAACATATATATCTTTGTATGGGAATCACCTCATTTTTAAAGATAATTTCATATTTACAAAGTCTAAAATAAGTTTGCCTCTTAATTTAGCATGCAAGTCTTGCATGAATGTAATGTTTATAAATAAATAAGTCTTAATTGTACTTTACAACTCGCATGTAAAAATACACTAATAAATTATATAAATAATATGCCAAAACTATATCCAAAATATGACTACATAAAGCCTAAGTATAAATGCTAGTGATAACTGGGCTTGAACTATCTACCATAATCTAATTGGAACTAATTGACTAGTTGTGCTGAAAATAGGGGATGCTAATATGGAACCAACCATGGAAAGACCTTACATTACTATAATGATTGAATATGTGATTGTAGTTGCCACTAAATCTGGTCTCGACTAGGCATGTGAAAGAGTTTTAATAGAAGTAACTATAGAAAACATAGGTCCTACTAAAGTGTGTATTAAAGTGCCTATATAAGAGAAAGTTATAGTTGTCAATATTTGGGCCTATAATGATGAATCCCCTATCTAAGAAGCCAACTAATTTATATTATCTATATTTTATTTTATTTTATTAAATATAGTCATGCATGTTGAAAAATCTAAATCTATAGCTTCAAAATTGATGATCAGTAGTTTGAAAAATATAGGGATCCTATTCTTCAATCATCTATGAAAGCCCTATTAAATATTAAAAGATGCATCCAATGTGTGTGCTTAGGATACCTTATCCTCAGAAAAGGTGATCAACTAGATGACTTGATGTTTTTATCCACTTTTGCTTTAAAATTTTCAATGTCTAACTTGAATAAATTGTCAAAAAATGGTCTAGTCACTACCTACCCTAGTGGAGTAGATATACTAGGGATGTACATATCTTCGAGCACTTTATTTTATTTATGATCATAAATAGTCTATTTATCCACTAATTCCTAAATTTGTTTATGCCACTCAATGAATTAAATCATTTTATTGTTCACATAGATTTGTGTTAGAGATATGTCTGTAAATTACTGTAAATTAAGGCATGGATATAATGTTTGCCTTTCTACCTTAGTAGTGAAATGTAAGTAAGCATCCAAAAATTTTGAAGAATCATAAAAATTCACTACATTTCTCCATTTTAGTTGAGACTCAGTGTTTAATTTTTCTATTCATCATACAATATTATAAAGTGTCTTTGTCAAGCTCTACTCATTATCTATTATATCTTATGGGGCTTCTATCTAACTTGTGCCTCTTGTATTTATTTAGTTTATTACAAAACATGAAATATTTTATTTAAAACACCCCTAGTGGCATCAAACATGGAAATGAGGTCTTCTTAAATCTCATAATCTTCCCCAGATAGTGTTTTTTTTAGTTAGTGAGAAAAGCTACTCTTCTCTCTTGAACTCAATATATTTACCTCTAATGGTTAGTGTTTTTTATTACCCTTTTCAATTTATTAGATAATTCATCAAATTATATAATCAATTTTGGTTCTTCATTGATAACCAAATTGTGCCTAGATAAGTTATCCACTTGCATTTTTTGAATATATGGATTTGTCACTAGTAGGTCTTGAGAGGTAGGGGATGAGATGGCAAGAGATGATAGGATTTGAGGAGGTGGTATAAGGGTAAGGGGTTAAGTGAGGGATATGGGCTGGGTGATGTGTAAGGTGAAGGGAAAGGTGGAATGATCATATTCTCTTTGGAATTTTTAGTATGAGGAGGATTCCTAATGATATAGTTAACAAGGTTAGGAGACTCTTGGACTATAACCAATGGTGAATTTATTTGAATGCTTCCATACATTCACAAACCTAATTGAGTACAAAAGTGTGTCCATGAGGGAAGTGTGGAAAAATTTATTGGGATACTAAATATTCAAAATGTGGGCTTGATAATGAATTATCTATGCTAGTTACCCAAAAATAGGTTGTGTAATGGCAACATGTGTTAGTTTTTACAAGAATTGTGAAAGTAGTGTATATGTGAAATTCAAGGTGTTGATGATATAAATAGTATTATTGGTCAAATAATCCAAAAATTTACTAGAAACACAAGTGGAAATAATACTACTAGAATCTAGTGAGGTTATAGTGACAAGGGGAACAATTTAAATAGTTAGGACAATATGAGATGTAAGGTAAGTATTGACCTATGTAAAATTATATATAGTATCCATTAAATTAACCACATTAATAAAAACTAAAGTGATTTATGTAAAATTATGAGTGTCAAATATTTTACCTTATTGCTTTTTAGATTTTTTGAAAATAAGACCTTGGTCTTGATTTCTAATTTCTTCTTGCTCTTCATCTTGAGTATGATGAGGACAGGAGATTGGATTTACAAAGGTTACTTATGGAGGTAAATTTTGTGAAATGTCAAATTAAACCTCTTATTATAGGTCATATTAATATATTTATTATAGATTACTCTCTTCTATAGACTAATCTAGATGCTCATACAATAAATAATTTCTATATTACTCATCTTTTGTATCAGAGTAGGCAATCCCTAATGGTGTATTTGAGTAGTGTGGTGGAATATCATCTTATTGTGTAACCTTGGGAGGATATTGAGTGGTAGGAAAATTATGTTATGTTTGAGATGCAATAATAGGGATATCTATTGTAGATATCTAATTCTTAACACCATTATGTTTGAAATTGTCAATCTTCCTCAAAATTTGTGAAAATGTATAATTTGGGCCAAAATCATTAAAACACACTAAATGGTTTGATTTTTTTGTGTAAAAGTGCTGATTTAAGATAATTTATCCATAAATATGGAAATTAATTTTATGTGATTATTAACTTTAATCAAATAATTTTGAGTCAAAATGATAGAAACACATTTTGGTACTCTAGATAACTCTTTTCTTCTAATTCAGAAGCACATGTCATGTGCATGTGTTATTTTGTGTTAACAAAATCCTAAATGTGATAATAGTCCATATGAAACTAACTTCACCTTATAATTTCTCTCTAATCAAATTATGACCTAGTAATATGACTTTTTGGCCAGTTTGATTAATGAAGTGCATCGATTTCCAAAGAATTGCATTAAATTTGATTAATCTTACTTAGGCAAATTAAACCAAATTATGAGATTAAGTAAGATTTACATGGAAGTTATTGAATATTTATTTATTGGAAATTGATTCCTATTAACTGTATCATTAAGTGAGGTCATTTTTGGGGTGGAATCCATAAGCCATAAATGTAACAAATAGTAGGATTATGGTTTCCCATGCCTCTTTAATGCTCCTTCCTCCCAAATAATTATGAGGATATTTATGGATTTTATTTACATAATTTGATTAATTTATGGCTACACATCTTAATCTTGAGATGGATGGTCCTGGTTGATCTTGATCAATTTGGAAAATCTATAAATAGGAGGGCCAAGACCACTTTGATAAATATTAATTTGTGTAAACTTATAATACATAATTCTCTCCACAACATTTGTTTATGTTGATCATCATGATTTATTTACAATAGGATATCTTTATTGATATGCATAGATTTGATTTCATAGCATGAGGCTAGATTATAATTAGTGTTCTTGAGATGGTGGAGGAGCTTACTTTGCACCATTTTTGAAGACTTGAGCAACAAATCAAGGGGAAAAACAT
This sequence comes from Torreya grandis, assembly GCA_037957365.1. Taxonomy (NCBI): domain Eukaryota; kingdom Viridiplantae; phylum Streptophyta; class Pinopsida; order Cupressales; family Taxaceae; genus Torreya; species Torreya grandis. The sequence goes on along the minus strand of JARHVA010000285.1, from coordinate 429,257 downwards.
ATTTTGAGATGCTTATGGATGATGGGATGCTCTTGGGAAGGTAATGTATGTTTTCTTTCTTTCATTGAGTTCTTAATTGTGATTTTCACACCCCATTGAATAGGTTGGCCTAAATTGTTAGTTCTTTATATATTTCTTGTGTTTTTCATGACTAGTTCTTGATCTAACCACATTTGTAATTCATATCTACATCTTGTAATGATCGGTGGGATAACACATCCTTCTCAAGTAAGGAATACATTTTGGAAATCTTAGATTCCATTAAAATTCATTCAAAATCCTTTAAAATCAATTTTTAGCTTCATTTTCCTGTGTTTCTAACATTTTTAATTGATACATAGGTCACACAGTGATCGATGTCAGTTATATGTAACTAGAATTGGTCCAAGATAATCAACAATGATTAAGTTACAGGGAAAAATATGTCTAAACATTTGCATTTTAGGTAGTTATCAAATTGAGTTTTTAAATATCTGGTCTGAACTTTATTGCATGATCCTGAAGTCTATTTTGGAGATTTTATCCTAACATTGTGCTAATAATCATTTTTTTATCCAAATATTTATTGCCTAAGGGTTCACAGGTGACCATTCTCTAATGTTTTTAATCAGTAATAGTTATTTTATGACTGATATCGGTCTTGCAACAACCATAATTGATCACTATTGACCGACATTGGTATCTATGTTTTTAAATAGAGAACCTAAGAGTAAGAAATATAAACTTAATTATTTACTTCCTAATTGTGATTTAAAGCTAAAGGAGACTCTCTAATTTTGCTTGCAAGACCTATGAGGAAAAGTGGTTAATTTGAGCATAATTAAGTCTATAACCTTCCCTTTGGTGTTTAAAATGAACCTAAATGAGCATGTTTAAATCTTGAACCTTCCCTTTGGTGTTTAAAAGTAACTTAGATGGTTTATTTTATTGTTTTGTGAATGTTTTTCAATTTTTTTGTAATCTAAGGCCAAGAGGCCAAGAAGTTCACTAAAATTTTCAATTTGGTGCTTAAAACTTACACTTCACTTAAAATTTCAAGTTTTCAAAAGTGTTGTTTTATGAAAATCATGTATTTCTTGTTAGATTATGTAGTCATATAAAATGAAAAATTTAGTTGCTTGAGTATGGCTAATGACATCCAATCCATAGGTCCTCCTACTTGCTTGTACAATCCTTTTAAGATTTTATTTCACTAATTCCTAGTCATCCACAACCTTCTAGACCTAACCCTTGTAGACCTAGTTATCTCTTTCAAGCCTAGATCTATCCCCCTAGGTCTCATTCCCTCTGGACAATAGTGCCCAAGTTGGATAAATGCACTGAAACCCAAGGTGTTTAGTTTTTAGCACTATTGTCTAAGTGTACTTTTGGTCCTAATGGTCATATTTTTTTGAATGTTTATCCTGATTCATGTTAGCCTAACATGAATTAATTTAACCCATGATCATTAAATCCCCTATAAAATTCCATTCAAAGTCCATTTAGAAGGGTTGACACTCATTTACAAGAGATAAGCAAGAATATAAACAAGACTACTCAATCAATCTTCCCTATTCTCTGCATACAACCATCCAACTATATTTAAAGCTTATTCAAACCTTTACACCAATCCCTAGTCATTATAAGTACACCCAATTTTGTATTTACTTATTTTCATCACACTATTACAATAAGAAATTCAATGGGAGAACTATATATAGCTTGATCCCTCTTAGAAGTATTGGTATGTAGGTAGTGTGCCTACACACAGGGTGTGAAGTGCACCTATCATATCCTTTACACACTAACCCTTTTTCCCTATTTTCTAAAGTTATATTTAATTGCATATAAGACACAAGAACACAAAGAATAAAATCTACAATCAGTTTTTTTGATAGCAAGGATCTGAAATTTGGTACATAGGCTCAAACAGATGTTTTGAACAAAACCTAGAAAAATCATATCTTTATGAGTAGTTTGGACAATAGTGGTAAGACCAGGACTACAATGTTAGACAACAAGGTGTCTTATTTTCAATTGTCCTATTTTTAGCGATCCTATCTAATCAAGAACCAAACTCTAGATCTCAATTTGTGACAATATCTTAGTCTTGTTCCTCTAGTATCAAACTATATCTTAGTTATAACAGCCTAAAATAAGTTAAGTCATATTTTCTCTCACTCATTACTATTTTTAGAAAAGGCAAAAATATAACTTGTTTAAAAAAATTAGTGGCTTAATTATTTCATATTATTTACTGATTCTATCTACTCAGACCTATTTATTAATTAGGAATTAAACATCTAATTTCCAAAAATTAATAAATCATTTGGTGAACCTGAATTACTTTGAATTTCACATAAAAATCCTATAAACCCTAGGGTAAATTCCTAGCTTATTTTCCATAAATTTTTTAATTTTTTTTGAAATTTAAAATAAAAAATTCCTCTCAAATTTTAAAATTTTGTCTTAAATTTTAAAATAAATATATTTCAAACCCTAGTTGCATCAACTAGCTCACAATAATTTTCTAAATTTTTAGTTGCATACTAAAATAAGAAAATTACTTCAAATTAAAAAAAAACATAGTAATTTTCAAAAAAAATATTTTTCCAAAACCCTAGTTGCATCTACTAGGCCCCATTAAATAATTAATTATCCACTAAATTTTTGATTTTTCAATTACATACTTATCTCAAAAATTCAATTCCAATTTCAAAAATTCATAGTATTTTGAAAAAATATTTAAAAAAAATCATGAGTTACATATACTAGCTCCTATTTTGCTTCTTGAGGTATCACCTTAAATGTTTGGGAGCTCCATATCCTTTATATGCATATTCTAGTTCCTTTTCTAGATTATATTAGTTTAATATTTTCTATTATTATCCAAGTTGTTTTCCTTATGCCATCTAAGTTCATTGCATCTCTTCCTTCAAGATGAAGTGCAAGACTTAGTGGTAATCCTCTTGAATTCATCTAGATTGCTTCAACTCGGCCATATACTATAAATAAACAACTAGTTCAGACTCTAGCTATAAATTTTACACATCTAAATTACACCAATTTTAATTAAATGATTTAAATAATGAGCAATATGAAAATACCAATGATGATGTACACAACGATGCTCATGATCCACGACATTGGACTACTGATCCACTTCCATCCATTGTTGATAATGAAGTTGTACTCAACAAAGATTTGATCCTTTAAAGTTTCAAAGAAAGACTCAGGGAACAACCTCAAGATCATAATATTATATTACAATCTCTCATGGAAATAAAAAAGGCTAAATAAGTTGAGTTTTATATTCCTATAGAGCAACCAGTTGAAAATGACACTATGGTGGCAACTATGTCTTAATAACCCCTATAGCAGCCCAACCTACCTCTATGTCATGAGTTACAGCTAGTACATCCCTATCTCCTGATGTGGTAACCCTTGTGTAAGAGATAAGATCTCTTTAATCCAAGGTGCTACATCTTGAGTAAGGTGCCACTAGACCTAGGTAGGCTTTGGATTCTTTTTATCTTTTGCATACACCATTGGCACATCACATTGCTTCCACACCCTTGCTGCAAGTTTTTGTTCAACCTAAGCTTACTCTTTATGATGGCTAGGTAGATATAGAGACACATTTGATAAATTTTCACGTAGCATACTTGGATTATGTACTAAATTAATGGCTACTTACCAAGCTATTTCCATGGAGTCAAAAAGATTATGTTTTAAAATGGTTCTATAGTTTATCAAATTAGTTAGTTAATGCATTTAATCCTTTAGCTAACATGGTCCTATCACATTTAATTATCAACATTGGTGATAAGGTCTCTTATGCTAAATTGTATAACAAAAACAAAAATAAAATGAGCATTTCATAGACTATGTGATTTGATATAAGAACATCTTGGCTAAGTTGTCTAGGCCCATGGAAGATCAAGAGTTATATGATCTCTTCAAATAGAGCCTTCTACTAGTATTGTATAAATCTATTATGTTCAAAATATTATCTTCCTTCACTGAATTGTGTCATACACTAAAGGAAAGAGAAGTAAAACTCATTTCAATGAGCAAACTCAAGTATACAAGCATCCCAAACACAACAAACAAGAATAATAGAAAAATCCCATATAAGGTCAAAGTCAATGATAACAAGAATCAAAATCAACCACTAGTCAATGTGGCTTCAAAGCCCCCTCAGTGTGTGGTTTTATTAACACCTCCTCAGTGTGTATTTACCAATCTACCAGTTTCTCTAGCTAGATTTTTACATCAATTATTAGAATGTAACATCATTACTCTCCCTCCTATTTAGGAAGTTGATACAAGAAAGCCTTTTCTAATGGATATGATTAGTAGGCATTTTGTGATTTTTATAGGGCACTAGGCCACACTACAAACAACACATGCATTAGTTTGAGACATAAGATACAAGACTTGATAGATGACAACCTACTTGATCTGGGTACTTCAGTTAAGCCTCCATAGGTGAAGACAACATAGGATAAAGCTTTGAAAATCTTCTTAGATCCATTTCCATAGAATTATAAGCAATAGAAAGGGGAAACATCAGATGTTCACCACACATACCATATGCATCCTTCACTAGTTACATACCAGGCACCTTCAGTTGAATCACATCCTTTGAGTGGTATGATAGGTGTGTGTGAGTTTAGGGTTCCAAGTATAACTTTGATATCCTTCTCAGATCAAGAAATTATTGAGGATAATTTAGATTATAATATACTCTTTATCAGATCACATATTCATAATCAACCCATTCACAATGTTATCATCTATAATGGTTCCAGTGTGTAGTGGTTGGGTATTCAGAGTAAGATATCACTCTGATAGATAAATTTATCAGCAAATTTAGTGGGCATATACATAGTTTATTGGGTGAGATTTTACTTCTTCTATAGATCAGGGCAACACATGTGACCACATATTTCACCATAGTTCCCAATGCAGAAGTTTTTGATATGTTACTTGGTCACCCATGGATTCAAAAAATTTGATCAATACCATCTACAATTCATAGATGCATGAAATTCATTCATGCTAATCAAATTATTACAATTAGTGTAGTTCCATATGAGTTACCATTCCCCACTTCAAAGCCATCTCCTTTACAGTCACGAGATCTAGATTCTCCACTAGTTTTAGTTTCCCTCCCAATTATAGTTCTTTCTCTAGTATAGATTCAAACATAGTTGAGGCATCTATTGCCAGTACGGAGGGTTCATATACCTCCATCACTTCAAGATTCTAGGTAGCTTATAACTATATTATTCACACCTAGAGTAGTGTTATTGAGATATCATACATTTACACATAAAGAATATGTTCAAAGAGCTTCTCCTAATTATATATGGGTCCCTAAGAGCCCTACAGTTGCATCCACTTCTCAAAGTTATAGAGGGACCCCACAATTAGTTTCTACTTTTGAGATTTTAGAATATTTACCATGCACATAGCTTTCAGAATCATAGTCTCAACCTTTCCATCATGCTTCATGATCATGCATGATACCTTTGTTTAATACAGGACACCATGATAGGAAGTCTCATCTAAGACTCATTGGTTAGTATCATTTATTATCAGTATTTCCTATACATAGATTATTTCAAAAACATAAAAACAATATAACATTTAAAAAATCCAGCAAATTCAAATATATCCAAAAACACAAATACATTTTGATTGTATGCATCATCCATGCTTGACATTGCTATGCTAGACTTACATTTATTGTTTCATGCTATTGTTTATCAATTTATCTACATTACCATGCTTCACTTGATCTTCTTTGAGTATGTGTAGTGGCATCCAGATCCTTGACTGCTTCACTCTACCCATTTAGGGGGCATCCTAATTCTACATTTGAGACACACATCGATATACATACCCACTGGGGGCATCTTCTACATGACTACACCATCCAAGTTATGCCATTCCTACACTACACGCTCCAAGTTATCATGTTGATTTACATTAATTACTAGCTTACATAGATTAATATATCAACATTTCACTAGTATCTAGCACTTGTGTATCTCTTTAGCACTTGTGTATTTTTTATTACTTGTTTTCTCTTCTTGCTTAACATAGCTTATTGGATTACATTTTTAGTTCATGATTGTCTCCTATGTGTGCTTTAGGACTTTTTCCAATGTCCTTTGCTTCTTTTCATGTGTGTGTACCTTTGGAAATTTACCAATGTCCCTTGCTTGTACTCTTCTATGTGCCTATGGCCCTCATTCCAATCTTACTTGTTTTATGATATGTGTATGCAACATTTGAATATGCCTTGTATGTTTGCTTTCTAGTATGAGTGACATGTGCCCATGTCCCTTGTTTGCTTGGCCCCTTGGACACCCTTGTATGCTTCTTGCTTCTTGATTTGTGTGCTTGTTTCTTGATTTTTTGTAAATGCCATGATCCATATCATGCATTTTCTTACTTTTTTGGATGCCACGATGGACATCATGCTCCATCCCTCCTTGCTAAAAACTAACAACTAATCCTTTAATTCTAGTTCATTACATTGCACATGCTTTTACATTGTTATATCTATCTAGGCATGCCCCTATTGATCTAATAATCTCTTAATATAATTATTGTTATATCTTGAGATATCTTGTTAATTATCATTACTATCTCATATATATTTCTAGTTTAATACACTTATAGGGCTTCTTATTGTAAGGGCAGTCATTGTAGGGTATTTATTCCTACCCTTAGAAGAGGGGGCAACAAATAAGGGTTTTGTCATAGAGATCAGAGCTCTTAGTGGTAAAAACGGTAGTTCTCAGAACACTCAGAATAAATCTAGACAACAAACTAGGTAGAGAACAAAGATTACAAAATAGTCATCAAATTTAGCTTTAGACAATAGTGCTAAAGTTGGAACACAACTCTGGATAATAAGGTGCCCAATTTTTAGTGTTCCTATCTAGACAAAATAAAAATTAGTTTTTCCAAAAATAGATAGAAAGGTGAGTTTAGTCATAGGTTTGTTATTATAGCACAATTTATATTCAACATGTTTCAGTATAGTTTTTACTCAGAGAATCCAGATATAGGGTGCATCGTGTACATCATGATGGCTCTCACTACTAGTTTTAGATTAGGTAGTTGATATAAATTTTAGATTGGAATCCATGTTCTAGACACCAATTATTAGGGAAAATATGATGATACACTAGTCCTCCTCTTTTTCCAAGTTTAGTGTGTTTTTCTTAAGCATTCTCAATAGGTGTGTGCCTTACTCCATTTGTAGGTGGTTGGCATATTTTTTCAAGTTTGGATTTAATACAAGCTTAATTTCTCAAGTACCCAAGTTTCTAAGTTTTTTTCCACATAAGCCTATTGCACCATTTTTAGAGTAGATTTCATACAATCCTAATATCCATCTTTCAAAATGGCCAAGAGTGGCCTAGTTTCCATCATACATTCGACTATCCATGCCAACATTATCAAATCATAGTACATTCATGGGCTTCAGGAGCCATCTCATATGACATCTATTCCATACCAGTATTACTTCATAGCTTCACTTCATGGGGCATTGATGTAGATAAATGGCCTACCTTTGTATTCTTGAGCCACATATTCAAAGAGATTGGATACACAATCCAAACATTGATTGACACATGCATGATTTATTAGCTTTACTTAGTAGGCAATGATGGATCCAAAGGGCTTGATTTTATATTCTTAAGCCACCTATATAGAGGGATTAGACACACAATCCAAACATTTATTAACACATTCATGATTCATTATCTTCACTTAGTAGGCAATGATGGAGCCAAAGGGCCTATCTTTGTATTTTTGAGCCACCTATTCAGAGGGATTGGACACATAGTCCAAACATATATTGACACATGCATGATTTTTTAGCTTCACTTAATAGGTGATGATGGAGATAAAGGGTGTAATTTTTCATTCTTGAGCCACTTTTAGGGAATTGAGCACTTATCTCCATTCATGATATTACTTTTAGTACAATACACACCTAGCACAATCTAGCATCATAATAGGTTTTGTATTGGTCCACGTACTTTGTGAGGTGTATTCATTCCTTTCTCTTCCTCTCTCTCTTACCCAAATTTTTTAAATTATTATTTTAGATGTATCGTATCTATTAAGGATTGATCTACTCTACATTTTTCATTGTAGATTCACACTTCACACCATGCTCTCTCTATGCACATCTACCATCACACAACTTCATGAGTTTCACTTTTACAGGTAAGTTTAGGTATGCTTTATATTTTTCCTTTATCCTAGTATTTAAATTTGATACATCAATAGAATAAAGTGGGGGGTGGAAATTTAGTCATATAAAATTCAAAATTTGGTTACTTGAGTATGGCTAATGATACCTAATCCATATGTCCTCCTAGTTACTTGCACAACCCTTTTAGGCTTTTCTTTCATTGATTCTTAGTCATCCAAAACCTTCCAAACTTAACCCTTGTAGACCTTGGTATCTCTCTCAGTCCCAGATCCATCCCCCTAGATCTCATTCCATCTAGAAAATAGTGCCTAAGTTGGATAGGAGCATTGAAACCTAGGGTGTCTAGTTTTTAGTACTATTGTCCAAGTGTACTTTTGATCATAATGATCATATTTTCTTGAATCTTTATCCTAATTCATGTCAGCCTAACATGAAATAATTTAACCCATGATCATTAAATCCATTATAAAATGACATTTAATTTCTATTTAGAAGGGTTGGCACTCATTTACAAGAGAGAAGAAAGAAGATAAGTAAGATTACTCAAGCACTCTTTCCTATTCTTTGCATACAACCATCCAACAATATTTTAGGCTTATTCAAACCTTTACATCAATTTGTAATCATTCCAAGTACACCCAATTTTTCATTTACTTGAATTTTCATCACACTATTACACCAAACACTTCAATGGGAGAAGTACATATAGATTGATCCCTCCAAGTATTGGTATGTAGGCAACATTCCCATATATAGGGTGTGAAGTGCATCTAGTGTATCCTTTACACACTAACCCCTTTTCCATATTTGCCAAAGTTCCATTTAATTACATAAAAGACACAATAACATAAAGAATCATCTCTACCAGGATTTATATTGTTAGTGAGGATCTAAAATTTGGTATACATACTCACATAGATGCTACAAATAAAACCCATAAAAATCATATCTTTGTGAGTAGTTTGGAAAATAATGACAAGACCAAGACTAAAACATCAGAAAGTAGGGTGTATTATTTTTGACAGTCCTATCTAATTAAGAAATGAAATCTAGATCTTAGTTTGTGATAGTGTCCCAATCTTGTTCCTCTAGTGTCAAACTCTGTCTCAGCCGTAATAACCCAAAATAAGTTAAGTCATATTTTCTCACTCATTACTATTTTTAGAAAAGGTAAAAATATAACTTGTTTAAACAAATTAGTGGCTTAATTATTGCATATTATTTACTAATTTTATCTACTCAGAACCATTTATTATTTAGAAATTAAACATCTAATTTCCCAAAATTAATAAATCAGATTGTTTGAGAAAAAATAATTGTGTGTATGCTCTCCCCCCATCCCCTATAGGGAAATAGAGTGACCAAAAATGGATTTTCATTAAAATTGTGCCTTTATCAAAGGCATGAAAAGGAATTTTTCTAGGCTCTCCCCAAAACCCATATGGTTTGGGTGATGTAAAAGCAACCTCTAAATCCTTTTCACTTAGATAATTTTATTTCATGCAATTGGATTGTGAAGGGGAGGTCATTACCTATTTGTGATTTCTTTATTGAAGCTTTAACCCATGGATTTATCTTCTAAAATTGAATTCAACCCCTCTCTATAGGGGGTAAATAAATTTGGATTCCCTATTTGGACATTTTCTTGAGTGGTTAAGCAAACTCCACTAGTGGCAAGCTTGCTCGAAACATATGATTGATCAGGACATCGCACTACACTGATCAATTGGAAAATGTAGTGGTTGTGAAAAGGATAATAAATTTTCATGATAATCTAATTGATGTGGATCTAATTTATGTGTTTTATCCCTTGTTTTATCCATACTTGGGACCATCTAGATGGTCATAAATTTTAATTTTTAGACATACCCACTTACCATGGAGTATTATTGATGTAGGGTAAGCTGAAGGTCCATGTCACTGTATTGTCTCTTGGGAGAAGGGGGTGTAAAATACCCTAAAAATTCGTGTGATTTTATTTTTGGATTAATAATTTAATTCATTCTAAGAACATGTATAAAGACATATTTTAATAATACAAATCAACATTGTCAGTTTAGGGCTTATGATGATTACTTAGTTTTATTTATCTTTTTATTTACTTACTTGGTCTTGATTTGAGTCAAAACTTATTTCTAAAAAATATGTCATAACCAAACACATTTTCCACCATTTCTTGAACAAGGAGGCATTAAGTTGGTCAAATCCAAATCATCTTTGCCTTGTTCAAAACTTCATCTTAAACATTTGTGTTTGTATTGTCTAATTAACATAGTTATGTTACCCATTTGAGTCAAAACCATTTTACAAAATATTTAAGTCCTTCCTTGATAGTTCAAATTTGAAATTGTACCTTTCTAAGTTCTAGGTTAACACGTTAATTGGTTTTACCATTTTCACTTGACTTGAGTTAACTTGGGTTTAATTTATTGTTTGGATTGAAGGCCATTTATATTCTCATTATCATTTGATCATTGTGAACTTAGGTCATCAAGTGTATCGCTCACACTCTAAGGTCTAGAACACATTTTAATCTACCTCTTATTACCATGTGGCAGCAATATGCTACCCATTTTTTCTTAGTTTTATACTTAGGAATTATTACATGTTTTCACATCTCGAGTTTTTTGGTTTGTATTATCACCTTCCTAATCCAAAGGTCTTTCTTCTAGTTTCCTAATAGCAACTCATAAAATTTGAACTAGATTTTACGGTATTGACATATCTCTCAACCTATGTTTTGGTGTACTAGTTTACACTTAGGTCTTTGAGTTATCATACCCTCTTCTAATTTATATAATTTCAACCCTACCCAAGGTTGAGTAATTTTGTGAACACACTCTTCTAATTGTGGGTATTATGCCATCTCCTTTTTATTATATTCTCTTTGGTACCTTGTCATTTATTTATAAAAGATCAAAACACATACTTTGTTAAAACATTTACAAAACATTGTCCAAATCTTGGAAAAATTAGAGAACAAATTTTATAGACATGATGCTAAGGTATACTTGTATTAGGGTTTCTTATGGCCCTAACTATGATGAAGATCACTTTTTTGGAAAACATGAGCACTCTATCTTGTTTGGAGATGTTTCCCTCTTTGAGCCTATTTTTTGAAAACCAATCTAACCCATGCCAATTTTTGTGCATTATCCTCATCCTTTCCCTTAAATTTACATGCCACACTTGAAGGTTACCATTTTAGGATATCCTCCTTTGATTTGCACACTGTACTCAAAGGTTACCATTCTAGGTTATTTTCCTTCTGCTGATGTGAATGATCAAGCTCCACAACACACAAAGGTTACCATTTTAGGCTATTATGGTTCAGATTGTATGAGCCAAAAAGCTCCACAACATGTGAAGATTACCATTCTATGACCTCCTCCTTTGGTTCATGAGAGTAACCAAACTACACAACATCCAATCATTACTAATTTTGGCCCATCATCCATATTTATTTATCTTATTATTGAAGAATGCCCATTTGATGAACCTAAATTTTTGAGCCCTTCTTAAATAGTCTAATTTTTAGAGATCCCATTATTAAACCACAAACCATTATTCACCCTGAACCATTTTTTCCCCAATTGAAAATTTTTATGCTAATATTTGAGCCTAAAAAAGAACCATTAGTTCTTCAAGAACCATCTTATAATGATCAAAATGTGTTCCAAGTTGATATTTTGTAACCAATTGATAATTAAGATCACAATGTTATTTTTGAAATACCCATTTGTGATGAGGCAACCTGTGATAACTTAGCTATTCATATTTTACCTATTTTAAAAAAGCCTCATCTCCTTGACAAGTTAGTCTTTGTAGATTTGTCTCTTAATATTTTTCCATTCATAGAGGAATCTCCTTTTAATAGATGAGATTATATTGAGTCATCCCTCAAGTGGTTCCCTCTCTTTGATGGGCTTCACTTAGATGAGCTAGTCTATGTTGAACCCTTCCTAGATGAATCAATTTTTATAGATCCCATTATGCCATCATAAGAAATTACTTGTTTAATACCAAGCATTAAATAAGACATAATTATGAAAGGAACCACATCAGATGAAGAATCAAAATTAGATTCAGGTTCCATTTTTGATCCAATATCAGATTTTGCATCAAAAGTAAAATCACTATCAAAGATAATATTAGATTTAGAGTCACTTGACTCAGACTCAGCTTTACAAACAAAGTATATTCATGGTTGTTACAATTTTTTTTATAATTTCCTTGCAAATCAATTTGAATATATTTGTGATCCTTCTACAGTTTTTGAGGATGATTATTTAAATATCAACAAAGGTTCTCCTAGTATCTTCTATGATGATTGTGTTGCCTTTCATCATTCTATTACCCCCACCCAAAAAACATTATATTGAGATTCCACCTCCTACAAGCATCGATTGGGACTAGAAAAATCACACTTTATTGAATTGCATCCATGATGAAATAACATTTATAGAATATTAGGGGGACCAAGACCAAATTCATGTAAAAGAAGAACACTCTCTTAGTGAAACCTTTTCAAAGGCACTAGAGGATGATTAAAGAGAGAACTCAACATCTTTTAGTGAAACCTTTTTTAAGGCACTAGAAGATAATCAAAGTCAAAAGTTAACATCTCTTTATGAAACCTTCTCAAAGGCACTATGGGATAATCAAGATAAGTTCATTGGCAAAAAAATCATCGAGGCACCAATAACTAAGCATAATCATTCTTCATTGCTTAACAAGGACATTATCAAAGATAAAATTGATATAGACTCCAACCTAAAACATAATCATATGGTAGCTACTCTCAAGATCAAACAAAAAAAAATCTAGTGGTCGTATCAAGAGCATCTTCAAAGGTATTTGGCCCCACCATAATTAAAATTATGTCAAATCCAAAATTAGCAACATTATGTATGCCTAAAAATCTTGATCCTCATTTGTTTCCCAACCATTATACATTCCATTATCATTGACATATTCATTACCCACTTATATCACTTATCATGTGCCTAAAATTCATTACCATCACTGGCTATAATTTCCTTTCTATAGGATACAAAGATATCTTATCTTGACATTTGAAGGAGACTAACTCAATGACCAATGAAGATCACAAACACATTATTGAGATCTAGATTTGTAGCAGGTTTTTTATAGAGTAAATTTTTTCAAAGGGTGTTGGATATAAATTTTATGATTGATTATTATCATTATATCATATGATGACTAGGATGTGCATCTCCACATCAATAAGAGTAGCTATTCATATGAGGTGTTGGGTAGAAATTTTATTAATTGATTATTTTCGTTGTCTCACATGTTGATCATGATGACCATATCCATGTTAGCAAGAGTAGTAGAACCATTTTACCCAACCATTATTGTGCCTTATCTCTTGGGGCAACCCTATAGACCATTTTATTTTATGTATTTTATACCATTGTGTCTCATTTGTCTCATTATTTGAACTATATTGACTTGAGGTCATTCATGACTATGTAGGCAATGCTCAATTTCTATTGAGGTTAGCTTGATCACCTTTTCCATGCTCTTGTCATTTTTTGAGTAATTGTTAAGTTTAAACACTCTTTCCATTTTACGAGCAACCTAAGCCATGCTCTCATTATTTTGTGAGCAAACTAGACCAATCATCACTTGGGGGAAACTTTATTGCCACTATAGCCAATTGTCTTCTAATCATTTTCCTTATACCATTTTATTATATAATTCCTTTATTATTGATCAAAGTTTATTTTTAGCCATCCTACTTACCCTATTTTAATCTTAGTTCCTTTGGTTCATCCTACACTTTCCACGAAGGGATTATGATCCAATTTCAATAGTTTTAGAATGTCATGTTAAATGATAGTCTATGGGAGTAGTGTGACATTTGGTCTGGTAAGTTATCTTTCATCAATCATCTTATTTGGTATCACTAATTATAACTGTGTATGGGAAAATCATTATTGTAGTTGGTACCCTTGATTATAACTACCTTTGGGTAAATCAGAATTATGATTTTATTTCCTAATTATAAACACCTTTGGGTAAATTAGGTATAATGCCTTTTTTATCATGCATTATCGTATCCCCTAGTCATTAATATTATCATTTGCCTTTCCTTTGCCTTTATTCACAAACTTATTATGACCTGGTCATTTTTTCATCACCTTTTGTGTGGGAAAAATTACTATGACTTGAGATCCTAGTGGGGTTACATAGGTTGTGCTCAATTCATGTTAAGGTCAATTCAATCCGCCATTTTCATTACACTCTCACCATCTTGCAAGAATTTTAAGTTGGAAAGCTCTTGTCACTTCATGAACACTCTTTGAAGTACCTTTGCCATTTTATGAGTTGGTCTGTTTTATATCTCTTAATTCTCAATCAAGTTGAGATACTTAGAAAATTCCAAAAACATTGAAAACTCAAAACCATTGTGTTTTTTGTGCATGTTTATTGGATTGTTATTTATTTGTTTGGTCTCATTCTTTTTCTTTTCTTTTCCAAGTAAATATTGATGGTCCACATGGATATTGATTATTAATATCTTGATCTTATGTTATTAATTTGCTCTTTCTTAGATTTTTATACATTATTATTCCTACTTAAATCCTAATTGTTCATATCTTGATTTTAAGTTAGGTTCATTTATGTTTTCTTTTTATTTATCTTTGATTTTTATTTAAATATAAATGGTTGTAACTCTAGCCTTGGTCATTTTTTACCATTATCCTTAGTTATAGGTATTCAAATTTGAACCTTCTCAATGTAATTGAAATGCCAGGTCATTATGAGTTCTTCATACTTATGATGCCTAATTTATTTTTCTATATCAAGCACTTTGTGCTTTGGTTCCAAGTCTAAGCGTTAATGTAGCTCCAGTGAATAGATCTCAAAAACACCAATGAAAATAGGAACTTATGGCTTATCATTCACCTGACTCTATGTAAGAATTACATCTCTTGGCATACATCATGAGTCTAATCAAACCCTGGTTAGTTTTATTCATCCCTCATTCCATTCTCTCCCACTTCTAAGTGAACTACATTAGATTGAGGTCCATTTGTAATATGTAGGTAGTGCTTGGATACATGACATATCTTAGGTTAGCTTAACCATCTTTATTCTTATTTTCATCTCTTTCATCACTTTGTGCATCTTTGTATGCATGTTATTTTATGGTTTATACTATCATTAGACCATTGCATCTACATTTGTACCTGCTCATCTTTAATCTATGTAATAGGTTATATCCTTGAGCTATTTCTTACCAATTTACCTTAATGGGGCACAAAATTTGAACTAGTCACAAATCTAAATAATCCCTACAAGGGCATGCCATTATTTATTAGTGTTCAAAATCAACCCTACTAGGGAAAAATTGCTTTATCATGATCAAATCTACTCTACTAGAGAACATTATTATTTCCTCTCTTTGGAGACATGATTCTCCTTTTCTTCTAATGCCAATCTCTATGAAATTTTACCCTCATTTTGGCAATATTTTAGTGTGTAACTTGTCTTGGGATTGATCAATTTTAAAGCACGTAGCTTTCACCCTAGCTTTGGGTGTGTTCAAAGTGTGTCACTTCTATTTTTGGATGTTATCCTTCCCATTCCCCTATCTTGGGGGACATTTTATTCTAATTATATTTTGATCATTGATGGAATCAATGTGCATAAACATTAAATCATCTAGATTTATTATATTCCATGGGTTAATCTCACTTTCTCTTTCTTTTTGAGATTCCATCATTTTTTTCATCCAAGTATGTCCTCTCGAGGTGGGTAGCATGAGTCATTTCCTTCCAACTTCTTCTTGACAACTCTTTTCTTTGAAAAGACATTGCTTTGTTGAATGTCTTTCCATGCCTTTTCAAATAGGGGAAAAATGTAGACATCTAATTCCTAACACCATTATGTTTGAAATTGGTAATCTTACTCAAAATTTGTGAAAATTCATAATTTGGGCAAAAATCACTAAAATGCACTCAATTTTTTAAGCTTGTCATCTACAAGTGCTGATTTAGGCTAATGTATCCCTAAATCAAGAAATGCATTTTATGTGATTATTAACTTTGATTAAATCATTTTGATTCAAAATGATAGAAATGTATTTTGGTGCTCTAGATGACTCTTTTCTTCTGATTTGGAAGTACATGTCATGTTCATGTGTTATTTTATGTCAAAAACATCCTAAATGGTATAACGGTCTATACACAAATAACATCACCTTTTAATTCCTCTCCTATCAAATTACAACCTAGTAATATGGCTTTCTAACTAGTTTGATTAATGAAGTGCACCAATTTTTAAAGAATTGCACTAAAATTGATTAATCTTACTTAGGAAAATTAAACCAAATTATGATCTTAAGTAAGATTTCCAGGGAAGTTATTGAACATTTTTTATTAGAAATTGATTCTTATTAACTGCATCATTAAGTGAGGTCATTTTTGGGGTGGCATCCATAGCCATAAATGCAACAAATATCCAAATTATGGCTTCCCATGCCTCTTTAATGCCCCTTACTCCCAAATCATTAATAAGATATTTATGGATTTGGATTAATTCATGGCCACATATCTTGATCTTGAGATGGATGGTCATGGTTGATCCTAATCAATTTGGAAAATATATAAATAGAAGGGCCAAGACCACTTTGATAAAGCTTAATTTATGTAAACTTATAATGCATGACTCTCTCCACAACCTTTCTTTATGTTGATTATCATTCTTTATTTTCAATATTATAGGTCCATTGAAAGGCATAGATTTTATTTCATATCATGAGCCTAGATTATACTTGGTGTTCTTGAGATGGTGGAGAAGCTTGCCTTGCACCATTTTTGAACACTTGAGCACCAAATCAAGGGGAATTTTTTTTTTGAGCCGCTTATGGATGATGGGATTCTCTTGAGAAGGTAAATTATGTTTGATTTATTTTATTGAGTTCTTAATTGTCATTTTCACACCCTGTTGAATAGGTTGGCCTAAATTTTTAGTTATTTATGCATTTATTGTATTTTTCATGACTAATGCTTGACTTAACCATATTTTTAATCCATATCTATAGCTATAATGTACACTTTATGAGGTGAAGGTGAATGAATAGCCATTGAAGTTGAAGCTATTAGAGTTATGGAAATAGCTGGTGTAAATGAAAACTTAAATATTGGAACCAATGGTGCTCCTATTCAATAACCTATTGCCTTACATCCATTGGATTTGGGAGATGCTTGAGGAACCTTGATTTTAAATTCTCATAAGTTTATTTTTATTACTCTTCCTTTACATATTTTGCGGATTGGTTCTTATCCTTTTTCTCTATCATTTCAACATCATCTTTCACAATAGAGGGATCATATTGGATAAATTGAGAAATTATCATTGACATCCCTATTTCTCTCATATTTATGTATACTTGAGAATCATATTAACATCTATGAAAAAAATATCATGCCCATATTTTTGGCCATAGTTCTACTTAAACCTACCATTACAATTATTTTTTTACACCATCACTCCTCTAGTGTCCCAAAGCCTGAATTTTGCTAGTTTTAAATGGAAATAACATCAATGACAAGAAGTATTAGACAACTATTCCCTATTTTTGAAATTTTATCTTTAAAAAATAAGGGGTGTCTTATGAAAATTTATCAATTTATCCCTTCTAATATTCTTATTAATACTATTAGACAATGGATAGGTTATCTCCTATTATGCTAGCTTGTCAGGGACTAGCCTAGTTAGGTAGAATGGTGCTACTAATGATAATAGTGTGATCAAGATAAAACCAATAATCCATTAATGATTTGAGTTATCTATTATTTTAATAGATAACTATGGAATTATTTTATTATTAATTTATTTATACACCATTAGATAAAAAGTGTCTATTATCCTTTACATGTGATCTCTAATTTGTGAATGTGATACAAATCCAAATCATCACATATTATTTTTTATCCTTTGGGTTCCTAGGGAGAGGTTTCATTGAATATCAAAGTACAAAAAATAAAATATAATAAATAGGAAAACATATAAAATTTGTTGTATCCTCTATTGTGTGTGTCTCTTTAGCATTTTATATTGTAACTTATGATCTCCCCTAATGTAGGAATGCCCTTGTTGTCAAGAATCATGGATAAGAATGTAACCAAAATTATTCCACATAATTTATGGATGGGGATCCATGTATAATGTTTATCAATGCCATAGAAATTTTGACATCAGGCCTGAATTGTGAAATTGGGACCGTTTTCTTCATGGAAATTTTGTTGGGACCCTCTACCCATACTTTCAACATTTCCTTAACTTTATTTCCATTAAAACACTCACTGACTATTTTTTTATTGTAAGACAAGCCTGGTTTCATAAGCCTATATTATTTTTCAAATGCTATACTAACTATATAAGCCACATGATTTTTGTTATTATTTTAACAAAAAATGTCCTTAGTGCATGCACTTGTTGTAAATAAATTAAACACTATGTCTATGTAGGGAAATACCTTAAGTTTGGCCATTGAATTGAGGAGTCTAATGGCTTTTATAGAGATCAAATCATATTTGCAGTCTCTCTTTCCAAGTGTCAAGTTGAATTCATTGCTATATGTCATAATAGATTCAACCTCTACATAGATGGATAAGTAATGTCAAAAGGAATTATGTAGGGCAATTGGGTTGAAATCTATGTACTTTAACTCTTGTGAAATCCAAAAATAAAATTTTGAGGAAACATATTCCTGGTTCTTGATTTCCATTATTGTTATTTCTAAACAAGTTATCAAATTGGAAATTTATATTTGATTTGATTTGGGAACATGGCATATATTCCATTTTATAGTGGCAAATTCATTACTCAAATCCTTCATTCATGAGAATTAACTATAGACTAATAATGTTTATTTATTTCCTTTCCCATTTGAATTTGATTTTATGACATTGGTTTTCATGGGATTTTTTTTGAAACATGTTGATTTGTATTTGATTTTGATAACTTAATCATCCCATTAAGTTTTAATATGCATTTCTATCTTTTACAGTTGTTGTTATATTGTTTGGCTATAGTATGTCTACTTCTTATTCATTGTTAACTATGTCCTTAATGAAATATAGCCTCTAAATGTATCATTATTATATGCATGGCATCCTTTGAATTGGTCAATAATTCAAATTTGACTATGGGTCATGTCAATGTAAAAATAAGTGAGGAAATGACACATAAAATGAAACATGGTAGCTAGAGATGATAAAATAGACATGTGGAGCAACTAGAGAGTGACATGTGGCAACTGACTATAGTATGAATGACATTTAGTGGTTAGTCACTACGTCATTTGGTATACATATTTATATTCTATTATTTGGGTGTAAGCTTCTATGTAGTAAGATGATGACACATGGTATGGTCTCACTTAGTCAGTTGGTTGTCTGTCTTTATAATTTGGAATTTTGGTTGAAGTCTATGACAAAGTGAGATGATGACATGTGGCATGATCTCATTTAGTTGGCTGGTCACTAGTTTTCATGAATTATGAATCTAAGATAGGATATGTGATGAGGTGAGATGATTACACTTGGAATAATCTCATGTAGTTGTCTGGTCATAAGTATTTAAAACTTGATATGTTGAATAAGCATTGGTAGTCTATGATACTTTTATAAAAGAGTGACACCTAACGATTCATAATTGAGATATAAAGTAACAATGACATGTAAATTTAATTCACTAACTTGGAGAACACAATTGATTAGTTTGAATAGTCAAATAAATTGAAAAAATAAAAGATGACCTTTTCATCAATTATTACCTCAATTTATTAGCAAAAAGTTGTGAACTATAAATATTAGGCTTTGGTATATATGGATTTATAGGGTTAATTTATGTCTTAATGGGGACCAAGCATAAGATGTTGAAGGATAAAGGGTCCTTATTTGATTTTTTTGAAAATGGGTTGGGTTGGTCACAAAAAATGGTGACTCAATGGGGAAATACTCTTGAGTATTTGAGAACCTAGAATTTTTGGTTTAACTATCATAAAGAAATTTTGAAATTTATAAGAAATAAATAAATTTAAGAGATAATTGAAAGATAATTTAAGATATTCATACAAAAAAATAACCCTCCTCTTTTTAAATATCATGTGTGATTGTGTGAAGGTTATTTCCCCTTGCTATGAGAGCTTTCACTAAGATAAAAAAAACTAAGGTCTTTTTTAATTTTATTTTCTCAAGTTATTTTTAATTTTAAATACGTATGTATGAGAAGACAAGTATTTCTTTGATTCCATCCAAGCACCCATATACGTAATAGATATACCTATGATTCCATTCTAAGCATTTATCTTTTTCTATCCAAACATCCATAGCCACAATAGAGATTACTTGAATCACCTTCCTTCCATGATATTTCTTTTAGAAATTTCTCTTGGAAGAGGGTTTGGGAACCACCATTGGGTAGGTGCATAGGAATAAATTTAATTTTACATTATATATTTCACTCATACTTTATATTTGTCAATGTTTATTATCACTTAAATAATATTTAAGTGTGCAAATGCACAATTGATCTTTCAAGTGAGTGTAGACACTAAATATGAATTATTAGCACCTTAGTATTGTACACTTGTCAAATACATATCATGGTTTTACCCACTAGTTATTAAACTTTCATGTTTTTTAAAGGATTAAATACACTATCTCTCTATGCCAAATTGCTTATCTCTTAATCTGAAAAGTGTTATTCTAATGACCTAAGCCTTATGCCATGCTCAGAGTGTTAAAACCTACTTATCTTTTATCTCTAAAAGTTTAGGACCTATGCCTATTTTTTAGATTCCTAGACACTTACATCCTAGTTAGACACCTACATTGATGAAAGTGGCATGTGCCCTAAATTAATCAAATTTTACAAATTTAACATGTCCCTATGGTTAGCCTAAGTGATTTAATGTAGGATATTTACCTAAAGGATTGGTATATATTCATGATCAATCTTCATTCATACCTCATCAAGTAATTTGATACGTCTCACATAGAGACTTGCCAAGCCTTATGCCATGCTCAGAGTGTTAAAACCTACTTATCTTTTATCTCTAAAAGTTTAGGACCTATGCCTATTTTTTAGATTCCTAGACACTTACATCCTAGTTAGACACCTACATTGATGAAAGTGGCATGTGCCCTAAATTAATCAAATTTTACAAATTTAACATGTCCCTATGGTTAGCCTAAGTGATTTAATGTAGGATATTTACCTAAAGGATTGGTATATATTCATGATCAATCTTCATTCATACCTCATCAAGTAATTTGATACGTCTCACATAGAGACTTGCCAAAAGCATTCGATCAAGCATTCAAGTGAGAAAAGATTCCCTATTATTCCATATTTCAATATTAATCATAAAAATATAACAGATATAGGTCTAATATACTGAAGGAGTGGCCATGAGTCCTATTTTCCAAGTTAAATTCTAGGTCACTATTTTAATTGCTTTCCACATATTTCACCCTTATGCACACACAAGCCAACATATTGGGAAAGAACTACATCACTTTGAGTCCCTCTTAAGAGTAGTGGCTATGTAGGTAATACCCACTAATATAGGGGTATTTTGAGTTATCTTGACACCATGCACCTACTAACCCATTTTTTCCAAGGTCACTATGAAGATGAAGAGAAGGTTTTGATGATGTGAAAAGAGTGACAACCAATGATATAGATTTAAATGCTCCAAAGTGAAGGTGACATAGAACCCAAATTATTTTATGTGGTCACATCTAGATCCAGTATATATTCTATATTGGATACTTACATCCAAGTTAGATAGAATCATTGATATAACCATCCAAGATTGATGTAAGTGTCCATGGCTATAGAGGTCAAATTTTCAAAATTTGATGACTGATCTAGAATATAAATTTGGTCTATTTATATCTTATTCCACATCATATCTATATATACATAGTAACCTAGATAATTACTCTTGTTTTCCATTTATTGCAATATCAATCACTAGTTACACTTACTATTTTTAGCATATTTCATTACTAAAATTTAGAATATCATTCATCTAAGTTTGTAAATTAATTATCCTACTATAGATATATTTATCACCCTTGTGCTTATTCATTTATATATTATTAACCTTATACTATATTAACCCATCCCAATTGAGATTTAAAAATTTGGTGAACTTAACCTTTATGTCTTTCCATACAACTCCTAATGTGCTCTATGGATTTTGTAATTTTTCATATCTCTAATTATAATTTATTTTTCTAAAATCATGTTTACTATGGCTACAAAATGACTTCTTCCTCCACCTATCTATAAGGACTATTATAGTTACCATATCTTTAACCAAGTTCATGCTATCAATTACTCAAGGGGTAAGGTTCACCATCCTATAATTCAAAATAAGGGTAGCCTATAAATACTTTTTAAATTCCTAGATGGTACATGTATGCATATTCAATCTAAAGCACCTAGGGTTTATACTTGTGAAGCCCTAAAATATCAAGTCACCAATATGAACAATTTAATAAAAAAGTTAAAAAATCATATTTATATAATCACCTAAAAGTGGAAATTAGATTCTAAGAGTGTCACTTGAGTTAACATATACCTAAGATATTCATATACCTATTCTAGAGCCTTAGACTTACATTTTGAGTCATTCAACATACCTCAATCACCTACATCCAGTCAAGACACAATCTCAAATTTCCAATCCAAATTTCTTAGAAGTATATAAAAAAGACATTAAGTCCACATTTGAGACACTACAACCACATGACACTAGTGTTCCCAACTAGGTGGTACTATCCTTAGCCCTAGCTCTTCTAAATGAATAGTTTTTCAATTGTGTGTCCATCTTAAGATTGATCTAAGATCATTTTATTATCTACACAAGCAATAAAACCCTATAAATATAAGTCTAATCTAGATCTATTCATTATATGGAAACTAGATGAAAAATCTATTCAAACCAAAGATAAAGTTGTGTAAAATCAAGGTACTTTATCACTATTCTACCCTAATTTTTGCATACTACCATCTATAGAATCCCTAAGTCCAATTATCAAGCATTTAAAAGCTCAAGCACATTTAAGGCATCCTAGGAAACTCTCATTATATAATTCACTTGCACATACATCAAGCACTAGGTGGGAGAACTACATCATACTTGATCCCTCCTTAGAGTATTGGTATGTAGGCAAGTGTTGAGGATGTCTAGTCCATCCTACTAACACAATTATTAAAAATATCATAATTGGAAATAAAACTATGGTTTTCATAGAAAATCAGGTTTTTTATGTATAATATATAACTATAGGTTTTAGTCATACACAAATAGAACATACAAACACAGGCATAGGTACTCCATGAAAATAGGAACAATCTTGTAAAGAGGACATTAGTACCACATTGAGGACACTACACATAGATGGAGCTACTATCCAAAATGGGTGTTACTATTTAGTGAATAGATGAATAATATAATATTTTTGACAACACATACTACTACTTTAATCTCAAAATTCATAATCTAGATCATCTACAATAATTAGTTTTTAGCTAAGTCTCTATTTAACCTTTTAGGTTTTTACATGTGTAATTACCTATATTTCATTAAGGGGATGAGATGTCTAAATCAATTAAATAAATTTCAATAAATAAGTTACTAATTTGTTATGTTTTTGACCTTGTTTTACTTTCTAATAATATTAATAAATAGGGATAAATAGAAACTTAGCTAAAAAATCATTGTTACAAATGATTAGGATTTTAAAATTTGAGATCTAGATAGTAGTCTATGTCATCAATAGGATTCTAAAATTATTCTATTCATTGGATAGTAGCACCCAATTTTGATAATAGTTCCATCTTTGTGTAGTGTCCCCAATGTCCCCTTTGTAGGATTATTCCTATTTTTGGGGAGCACATGTTCTTATGTTTGTATGTTCTATTCCTACTTGAATTAAACCTATATATTTCTATTATACCTAAAAAGCTTGATTTGATGTGTAAACCTTAATATATTGGTAAGTACAACATAAGTAATAATTTTATGTGTGTTAGTAGGATGGACTAGACAACCTCAATACCTCGTTGTGTAGAGCGTTGATTACATTTCAATACTTTGAGGAGGGATCAATTCTAATATAGTTCTCCCACATATTGTTTGATGTATATGAAAGTGAATGCTAAAATGAGAGTGGCCTTGGATGCCTTTAATGTGTTTGAACTTTTAAACTATTTAAAATTATACTTACAACTATTGTATATGGTAGTATGTAGAAGTAGGGTAAATTAGGGATTAAATACCTTGATTTTTCTTAACTTTGTCTTTGGTTTGAATAAGTCTTACATCTATTTTCCATATAGTGAATAGAGGTGTATTATACTTATATTTATAGGGCTATGTTGCTTATGTGGATAAGAAAATAAGATTAGGCTAACCTTAGGAGGGGCACAAATTTGAAAAATTATCTATTGGGAAGAGCTGGGGATATGGATAGTAATGCCTAGTTAGGGACACTAGGGCCATGTGGCTATAGTGTCCCAAATGTGATTCTAATGTTATTTATATATAATTTTAAGCAATTTGTATTGGAGTCAAGGATGATAGTTCTAGGATTGTGTCATGATTGGCTATAGGTGATTCATGTCTACTAAATGATTGGAAATGCAAGTCTAAGGATATAATTTAGGTCTACAACTAGCCTAGGGATAGGTTAACTCAAGCGACACTCTTAGAATCCAATTACCACATTTAAAGTGATTAAATTTACCGCCCATTTATACTAGTAATGTATCAAAGAAAAATTGACTAGTATAAATGAAAAAGAAGCGTACTTGGACTTACCTTGGAAGGAAGACCATGTAGCTAAGTTTGAATATGTGAGTCTAGGTCTAGTATGTGAAAAATTATCTAAAATAATGTCCTTCAATGAAACATGAAAAAATTAGTCCTTAATTAAGAGGCAATCAAAAGCAAAATACTATGGTAAAATGAAATAAATGAGTAAAGAGAGAAGAAATAAAAAAATACACCTCATTGGGTATGTGAACCAATGAATGAACCTAGTGATAATCTATGTGTGTGAATGTGCATAGTGATCATATAATTGAAAAACCTAAATTGAGTTGATGGATATTTCAATACTCATATGGGTGGTTCAAGAACTCAATTTAGTTTTGACTCCATAATTGCCTACCCCTACTTGGTGGATCCTGATCTCTATGAATAGCTTAGATAATGCTATAATTATGTTGATCCCTCTTATGTAGGTGGATCAATAACTCAAGTAGGCCATGAATCCATGATTTCCCCTTGTGTGAAGTATATTCATCTATAACTATAATACATAAAGTGCTAACCTAAGTATGTTTTTCTAAAATTGAGCCAGTGTGTTGAAATTTATCTATGTAAAACAAAGTATGATCTTGATCTGTATGATAAACATCTTTGAATGCCCCATATTTTGAAGGTAGTTTTTAAATTTGTGTAAGAACTACCCTCTAAAAAAATCTTTAAAATGTGTTATTTGGAGCATGTGCATGATACTTTAATATAATGTACAAACATAACATCAGAATGTAACTGTATCTAAGAATAATTAGGAATTGTAAGATGTATGTTATAATCTAGAATTACATAATGGTGTCAATATATATTTAATCAATGTATATATCATTAAAATCTAAGTAACTATCTATGGGGATGGGCATGATGTCCATCAAGGCTCCCAAGTAGTAAAGGTAGATACATGAGGTCCCTCGTGGCATCAAAAATTGGGGTGTGTGTATAACAAGCAAATACAAGTGTCATTGTGTAGAAGCATACAAATAACCAAACATATAAACACATAAGTCATGAAAAAAGGTAGGCCATGGGTCCATAATACAAGGGTCATGGCCACATGACACTAAATTTGAAAATGAAGACATATAAAGACATGTTTAAATGTTGACATATGCAAATAATAAATAATTTGTCATAGATACACATAAAAGGACATGTTCAAATGTTTGCATATAAAATCATGAGAAAACACACACAAAAGACATGGGCACATGTCCAAGGAATACAAATAGGGAAGTGGCATATAATCCAAAGAATAATGGCATATTCAAATGCCCTCAAATTTGTAAGAATCATAGGAACACAATCAAGTCTAATCTAGGAATTAGCAACAATGTAATACAAATCTATGTAGATGTCAGGGTGCATATATACTGAGTCTAACTAGTGATAGTTGGAAAAAAATTGGATAAATGAATAACAATGATCAATATCAAGATAAATCAATGCATAAATATAATGTATAGTATGTAAATATAAAACATGTTTATAGCAACTGTGTATGAGATGCCCTTGAGTGAGTGGATGTATCAATGTATAAACTAGGATCAGTATAAATGCCCCCAAAGGGTAGATGATAACTGGTCTAGATAATTGTAGTGGACTAGAGTCCTATCTAAATTCTGTAAACACTCGATAATCTTGAATAAGTGAAGCATATGTGTATGATAAAACTGACTATACTAGGATAGCTAGCAATATGTAATATCTAGAAAGTAGTATAAATGTAAACATAGTAATGGCTATAATCTATAAACATTTTGTACCATAAAATATTTGAATTCTTTTGTATTTTGACATGTGATATTATTTTTATGTTTTTTGAGTATAAGCTATGTATAAGGAAATGAAAATAAACTATATACAAGGAGAAAGAGAGAAAAGGAAGTATGTACGAAGGTAAGAACCATACTAACCAATGAGTCTCATAGGAGACTCACTATCACTATGGCTTGTGCCAAAAATAGGAATGATAATATCTTATGTAATGTGATTGCTATGTTGTAGTTGAATGTTAATATAATTAGAATTTGTGTATTATTCCTCATTAGAATCATATTAGTGTTCCACATCAGAATCATAATAACCTAGTGCTCTAGAAGTAATTACCTCATACTATGAAGTTGACCTTTCTAAATTTTGCTTTGGAAGATTTATTGTTCATTTTCCCATTGAAACTATACTTTTTTTATACATATAGTGATGTGGAAGCTCTTTTGCTAGAAAACCAATTTTGATAATGCTTGTCAACTGAGCATGATTTTGAATTTACAACTAAGGATCTTGATCTTTCTATAATATGTATTGCATATCTGGATGTTTTTCTTGATAAACTATATCTATGATTGATGTTCTTTATGATGTTCAATAAACCCTAAACCTTGTTGACCAATATTATCAACTGCTAGAATAGGAGAAGTGATGCATTGGGCCTATTTGCCCAAACCTTGACCATGATAATCATACTATTGTAGATACTTTTGAAAAAACCCATACCATATTAAATTTTGAACCTCTTTTTAAAGAGGCATCTTTAATTTATTTATCTTTGCTTGTTTTACTATTTCTTACTGTGATTGTGCTTTTGCAACCTTTTATATTTTGAGTTATGCTTTGGTAAACTTTTTTGTACTATTTTTGAATTTAACCCTTTTTAAATGAGTAGATGTGCCATTGTATGATGTGTCACTATGTGATTCTTTGTATCCAATATCTATTGTATTTTCCTTTTCAATGCTAAACATGAATCAATGTGGTGCCTATGCATTCTATGATGCGCACAAAAAAATTTGGATCTCCTCTTTGGGTGGAGAGGAGGTAGGTTAATCAACTTAACTTTAATCATGTCCCTGAGTATCTCACTTGAACTCTTATTTGACCTTTAGGTATTTTTGGAATCATTATTTTTATATTTACTTTGTTGTGATTTTGTGTTTTGATATGTAACAATTTTTGACACAAGTTTACTAGTTGAAGATGTATAAAATATTTACACTATTATGCCCTAGAGGACTTTATCTTGTAATTTTTTTTCCAATGTTGTAATATTTTCATGTAATAGTTGATTCTAATTTTGTAAGCCTATAATTATCTTGCTCATACTAATAATTTGATTGCTTAGAGTTTCACAAGTGCAAACCCTAGTCATTTCTAATTGAACATGTAGGCACACACCTTGTAAGGAAAATGTGTGAATAGGATGAGTAGGGGGATTAATGATTGTGTTATAGGCTACCTCATCTTGTGTAAGAATGATAACATGGACTTAGTTAGAGGGAAAGTTAGTTATTACCCTCATGGAGATGAGGAAGATAAGGAGATTCTTTCCTATGCATAAGATATGACATTGAAACATGAAATATAGTGGTTATTTTATGTGTTAAATCCTTTATGTGTGTATGGGTTTTATTTTTAATGGAATTGCATATAGGAGAAAGATAACATGTAAAATAAAAAATTTAACATGAAAGGCATACTATTTGAATTGAAACATTATGTATGCATATGTGTATGTGATTTAAGAATAATGTCTTAATTATTTTTCACATAAAATAAAGACAATATGCTATGAAATATGTGAGATATTGTATTTGATAATAAGCATCATCTATACGTGTATTGATGTCTTTTCTAAGTTCATTCTAAATTAAAGGGAATACGCATGCAAATGAAAGTATTAAACTTTGAAACAAAAGGTAATTGATTTCTTCTATCATTATGATCATCATTAGAGAAGAAATGTGAATCTAGAATTTGAGTTTTAGAAATATAATTTGAGTATGAATAAAACCCTAAGTGTGTCTAGGGTTAGGGATTTTAGAATACATGGTTTATTTTGTAAAAAATTAAATTAGATGTAAAATAAATTGAAATAATAATGTAAAATTGATTTAATTTAGTTAGGTTGTATAAACAAAATCAAAAGTATTCAACCCTAAATTTATTACACAAAAATAGGAATTAATGCAAGCTATGGTTTGATGCAATATTCAAAGTAAGACGGGTTCACCAAGTTATTTAACCTTTTAGGGTTTTACATGTGTAATTACCTATATTTGGTTAAGGGGATGAAATGATTAAATTAATTAAATAAATTATAATAATTAAGCTACAAATTTATTATGATTTTGACCTTGTTTGACTTTTTATAAATAAAAACAAGGATAATTAAAGACTTAGCTAAAAACTGACTATCATGGATGATTTGGGTTCTAAATTTTGAGTTGAGTAGTAGTCTATGTCATCAACGAGATTCTAGTATTCATCTTTTCATTAGATAATAGTGCCTAGTTTGGATATTAGCGCCATCCATGTGTAATGTCTTCAATTATGGTGCTAATGTCCCCTTTGCAGGAATGTTCCCATTTTTAAATAACACTTGCATTTATTTTTGTATATTCTATTCCTACATGACCAAAACTTGTAGCTCTGTATTTTATTTGTAATACCTATTTTTTCATGCAAACCATAGTCTATTTTACAAGTATGATATGATTAAAAATTAAGTGTGTGTTAGTAGGATGGACTGGACATCCTCAACACCCTGCTATGTAGAGAGTTTCATACATACAAATACTATGAGGAGGGATCAAGTCAGATGTAGTTCTGTAACTTAGTTCTTGATGCATGTGCAAGTGAATGCTAGAATAAGAGTGGCCTTGGATGCCTTAAATGTACTTAATCTTTGAAATTATTGAAAACTAGACTTAGGGATTATGTAGATGGTAGTATATAGAAATTATGATAGAATAGAGATAAAGTACCTTGATTTTGCACATATTTATCTTTGGTTTGTATATATTCTTCATATATTTTCCATCTAGTGAATAAAGGTGGATTAGATTTGTATTTATAGGGCTTTGTTGATTGTGTAGATAAAAAATGAGCTTAGACCGACCTTAGGAAGGGAACACATTTAAAAAACTATTTATTGGGAACACTAGGACTAAGGACAATAACACCCAGTTAGGGACACTAGTTCCATGTGAATGCAGTGTCCTAAATTTGGTGCTAATGTTTTTTCTATAGACTACTAAGCAATTTTGATTGGAGATAGGGATGATAGTTTTGGGATTATGTCGTGACTAGTTGTAGGTGATTGATGTTTGTTAAATGACTAGAAATGTAAGTCTAAGGCTCTATAATAGGTCTATGGATAGCCTGGGGATAGGTTAACTAAAGAAACACTCTTGTCATCTAATTACCACTTTTAGGCGATTACATTTGCCCCCCATTTATGCTAGCAATGAAACAAAGTGAAATGACTAGTATAAATGAAAAAGAAGCATACCTAGACTTACCTTGGAAGTGAATCCCATGTAGCTGAGTTTGAATATGAAAATATGGATATGCATATGTGAAACATGATCCAAATAAATTCCATGCAATGAAACATGTAAAAAATCAATACTTACTTAAGATACAATCAAAATCAAAGGACTATGTTGAAATTAAATAATTAAGTAAAGGGAGAGGAAAGGAACAAATACACATCATTGGGTACACAAACCAATACATGAACCTCATGATAACCTATGTGTTTGAGTGTGGATAGTGATCATATCATTGAATAGTTTGAATTAAGCTGATGGATTGCTCAATCCTCATACGGGTGGCTAAGGAACTCAATCTGATTTTGAATCCATCATTAGCCACCCCTACTTGGTGGATCCTAATCTATATGAATAGCTTGGATTAAACTATAAGTGTGTCAAACCTTCTCAGGTAGGTGGATCAAGAACTCAATTAGGCCATGAATCACTCATTTAATCCTATGTGAAATAGATTCATCTTTAACTATACTACACAAAGTGAAAAAATTAGCTATGTATTCAGCTCCATAACCACTCAAGTATATTAGTTGGTTCTAGGCCACTCAAGAATGCCAACCACTACATATGGATTAAGGCATGAATCTTGTGAGAACCTAGAATGTGATAGAAAGTGTATACAACATAGAGAATGACATGGAGTTTTCCATTTCATATGATCAACATATCTAAAGCTAAGTATATTAAAACTAATGTGTTGCACACATGCCCCTAATATGGTATCTAAGTATACTGAATCTAAATTGAGTATGTAATAGATGAATCTATGTAACTTATCTGAATATATGAGTGATCATGCCATGCATAATGCCCCCAAATCTGAGCAATTTTTATGAATTTGAACTAAAATGAATGAATTTTAGGTAAACCTGAACATAACTACCAACCCTATGACTATATCTCTACAAATCTATAGTGCACATGGTGTACTAATCTGAATGATCTAGACTATCTTGAAGCTAGGGATATTAGCTAGTAGTACCCTTTGGTGCTAGTGTCCCAATATGTGTGCTAATGACTACTTTGTTTGATCTATGTGTGGTTTGAACTAACCGATAACCCTCTATTTTGTTCTATGTCTACCCTAAATATAATTTATGAAACTAAGCCTATGTGCTAAAATTTGTCTATGAAAAGCAATGTATGAGACTAATTTATATGATAAACCCCTATGAATGCCACTTCTTTTGAGGGTAGTTATGAAATCTTTGGAATAATTTCCCTCTAAGTAAGTAGCTCTAAAAAATATGTTAGCTTGAGCATGTGCATGACATTCCAATATAATATAAAACATAACATCTAAATGCAATTTTATCTAATAAGCATAAGTAGGAAATGTAAGATGTATGTTGTAATTTATCATTGCACAAGAGTGTCAATATAGATGTAATAAATGTATAACAATAGTAAAATATAACTACCTAAGGGATGGGTCATGATGTCCATCATGGATTGAAAATAGAATAGGGTATATGCATGAGGTCCCTCATGGAATTGAAAAATGGTGTGTGTGTAATAAAAAAATACAAGTGTCATGGTGTAGAAGCATACAAAGAAGAAAACATACAAGCACATGAGGCACACAAAAAAGTAGGTGGAGGGGCCACAATACAAGGGACATGGGCACATGTCACTAAATTTGAGAATGAAGACATACAAGGATATATTAAAATGTCCACACACACAAACAATAAATAATTTGGCATAGAGCTATATAGAAGGACATGTTCAAATGTTTGCATATAGAAGCATGAAAGAGATACACAAGGGTCATGGGCACATTTCTAAGGCACACAAATAGAGAAGTGGTGTAGAATCCAAGGGAAAATGGACTATTAAAATTCCCTCAAATATGTAATAATCATAGGAACACAATCAATTCTAATATAGGAACTAGAAATGAAATCATGTTTAACTATGTGATACAAATCTATGTAGATGTCAAGGTGCATATGTATTGAGTCTAACTAGTGATAGTCATCAAAAAATTAGAGAAATGAATATCAATGATAAATATTAAGATAAATAAATGCATAACTATAATTTATAGTATGTAAAGATAAAACCTATGTTGGAAATATTGGCATTGATGTCAAAGGTCTAGCATTTTTGGTGATAAAGGCCCCATTGAATTTAATGATATTTGTAATAGATATATCTTGGCTAATGTTAATTAATATTTATTTAATATTAATGAATATATTTTTGGTTGCATATGAGACAAAAGAAGGGCCCATGGAGAAGTCAAAGAGCCACAGGGTAAAGACAAAAGAAGAATGGGATGCATTTTCTCATGAAGAGTCATTTTGGGGAATTCCAAGAGTCACCAAGTGAAGACAAAAGAGGAAGGACACAATTTCTCATGAAGGGACACTTTGAGGAATACGAAAAGTCACCAAAGTAAAGACAAAAGAGGGAAGGACATTTTTGCTCATGAAGGGTCACCACATGACTTTTCAAAAGCAAGGATATGAAGGGTCATACAAGTTTTGGTGCCATTTTCCATGAGGATTGAAGGGTCACAAAGGGGGAAGGCCAAAGGTCATTTGGAAAGCTATAAATAAAGGCTTGAGAAGCCATTTGTAATGAGTGCAAAAGTGGTTGATTTGATATTGTATTATTTAGCTTAGAAGAGCATTTGTGAGAGATGAATATGATTTGTATTTGTTATATCTAGCTTAGAAGAGCAAAGGTTAGAGAGAGGAAAGAGATGTTGTAATGAACTATCATTTGTTGAGATAGCAACATTGAGAGATAGTTGTGCAGTTTAGACAAAGGGGTTGGTGCTCTTGTGGGTTGGTGCTCATGAATTATTGTTGTGTTGGTGCTCAGCAAAGGGGTTGGTGCTCCTGCAAGTTGGTGCTTGTGAATATTGTTTGGGTTGGTGCTCATTCATATACTTGAGATTGTTCTCCGTTGTTTTTCCCACATTGGGTTTCCACGTTATATCTGGTCTCTCTCTCTTGTGTGGTGTTTATTGTTTTAGTTTTATTGCATATCTTGAATGTTTGATTAAGGGAAAGTTTTATAAGATATATGATATACTGATTCACCCCCCCTCTCAGTATATTACATACTTAACAACTTGGTTATAGTAACTATGTATGATATTCTCCCAACTAGGTGGATGTATCAATGTATAAACCTAGATCAGTGTAAATGCCCCCAAAGTGTAGATGATAGATGGTCTAGATCAGTGTAGTGGATTAGATTCCTATCTAAAATTTTTAAGCACTCAACAAGAATAAGTGAAGCATATGTGTATGACAAAATTGATTATACTAGGATAACTAGTAATATGAAATATCTATAAAGTAGTAGAAATGTGAACAAAACAATGCATACAATTTTTTAAAAAATTGAATTTTTGAAATATTTGAATGTTTTTGTATGTGGACATATAAGTTATGTAATATCATGTGAAAACAAACTATATACAAGGAGTGAGATGGATAAGGAAGTATGTACAAGGGTATGAACCATACCAACCAATGAGCCTCATGGGAGACTCACCATCACCATGACCTATGTCGAAGAGTGGAACTGTGATTGTGCATATGGTGTGAAAGGGAAATTGTGAACCCATGATTTATTATGTTGTATAAACTAAACTTAAAGCTATTTTAGTAGTGATTCTATAATTTTGTGGCACTAATTGTGATACCCTGTGAATTGTAAGGGTCTTGGGGACTCATTTGGTAGATTTAGAAGTTGTAGGTGATGTAGGTGCCTTGTGATAAGAACCCATAGAACCCAATATAACTAATCTTAGTGTAAACTATGTAGAGGAAGGTCTTATAGAATTTTTGACATATATTTGATGCAATGGTCTCTCTAATAATGGTCTTTAAGGGAGAGTATGCATGCACGTAGACAATATATAAGTAGACTTGGCCTACTCTGAGGACCTTACTAAACATTGTAATGTGCACATAGGAGTTTTAATCTCTAATTTAATGGATAATCATTTAATATCTAGTAGTGGTGATAGAACTATAGCTAGTATTGGTGTTGGAAGTGTTACTAGAATTTTTGTTGGAAGTACATATGGGATGGGAAAAATATACTCATATAGGACACCCTTAATATTAACAACCTAGTTATCATGTATATACTTGAGGCATCAATGCACTTTTTTTCAATTGGATTTGAACCATTTGAGGAGACATCTCATCTCTTCTCATCCAAGTGGCATAATTGAAACACCTCTAAGCTATGGGTAGCCTAAGAATGAGGTGGATCTCTAGATAGGGATAGCTCCCTTGATGTACCACTTGTAGATTACTACTAAACCTATGTTTATGATGGAAAAGGGAGAGAAAATTGAAATTAAACTATCCTAAAGGAGGTGATATACCAATTTTTTTTATGGATACCAACTAGTTGCATGTTACACATGATAATAAGGGACTAACTAAACATACAATTCTCATTATGAGGTTGTGATGAATGTTTAGGCTAGGAGGACTAAATAAGAGGCCTAGGATGGCATTATTTGAATAGGCTAACTCACTAAACCTTGACACATAAATAGAACACTTCACATGACCTACAAGAAAAAGCTTTCCAATTTCAAATAGGTGAGATAATGAAACAATAATGCTAAGGAAACAACAAGTCATCACTAAGAAAACTCAATCATCCAAGTGAAAACACTATGAATAGTCATGGAAGAGGTAAAATTAGTAGTCTTTATTTATACATGGTATGAAAATGAGTAACATTTCTCTATACTTAGGTGGAGTATTGTTTACAAAGGCCAAAATGGCTAGTTATTATATAAATTGAGAGAGAGAAGAGAAGAAATAAGTCCAAAAGTCACAAGGACACTTGTCATGATAGTAAAATGAGTTAATTATGCATGAGGATAGAATGTGAAACTTATAATGCAAAGTCAAGAATCACAAGTGTCACCCCAAGTCATGAAACTCTTGAAATGTCATATGAAATTCCCTTTGTTGACTTAGAAAAATACATGATTTAGCCCTATTTGAACATCCCAAAACTAGTTAGGGATAGATCTAATGATTGGAATAAGAGGGAAAGATTTTATACATGATTCTCCATACATTGGTTTCATTCCTAGTCACCTTAAAATCACTTCCACTTAAATTTTTCACACTTCTTACTATCATTTTCATTATTCTAGTTTTGATTAGCTGAGATGAGAGCTTTAGTATGCACACTTAGGAGTTTTTACAAGGTATGAAATGGACATGGGGAGTGATCTCAAGTCTCTATCTCACTCCCAAAGTTTATATCATCTTTTGAAACCTCCTAGAACCTAAAAAATGCACAAAATAATCAAGAAAAGTAGTTTTATACCCTATATGTATAGATTCTATACAACTCATCCTAATGGTAGGGATCTTGACTGAGTCCTCTACAAAATTCAATCTTTTTTATAGAAAAACTATGTCATTTGGGTACACTTCTTTCTCAATCTTCTCAAACTGGTCACTAGTAAGGGTTTTGAAGAGCTTAGGCCTATCTTACCCTCTTAAGCTTTGTTCATGAAGGTTGGAAATTAGAATTTAAAAAAAAATCCACAATTGTGATCTTCAAGGCCACTATCAACTTATCCAAACTTCCCTGACCTCTAAAGCCTCATGAAAGATGTGACCATTTGAAGTAACCTTATCGAGCTCTTTTCTCCATTTCCTATAGGTATGAGTTGGTTCTGAGACAAAAGTGGCTTTCCTTGTGAATTACCTACATAAAAGACCTTGAAAATGTATGTTATGACCTCATAATCATGTTTTATTCCATCAGGATCCACTCCTAGATATGGAAGTGACATTGGTCTCATAGTTGGTCTTTAGGCCTAAACATGCCTAATAAGCCTGACTATAACCCTTGTAGGTTTGGAATACTCTAATTAGTTTCATCCATTTTTTTAAGGTATATCATGTTTTATTGGATTTAATTCATCTTCCCAAGTGACCATACAATCCTCCAAACACTCCTCATCTCTTCTTCTCACTTACCAACTAGGCCTAGTTGGAACTTGTTTGGTTGAGTTGTGTGCAAGAGAGTTTTGACAATTTTAAGAATTATAAAATTTTATGAGTGTTTAATATCACAAAATAACATTCCATAAATCTCATAATATTTTCCTTTATATCCCTTTGGCCTCCTATCAATTTTATTATCCATTTTAGCTTCATTTGCTTGACTTGTCAAAGTTCTAATTTTCATGACTGGCTAACCTCTGAGACAAAATAGTGAGGTATAACCCTGATTTACAAGGAAAAATTAAGATTTTATAAGTTTTATTAGGTCATACTTACCCTCTTCACCAAATTTATAAGTTATATTCATCAATCTCTCCAAAAAACCTCTAAAATAAGACTATTTTTTGCATTCTCTCACTTTCACCTAAGAATGACTTATCAAGTTTAAAAACAATGTGATTAGGTTACCTCAACATTTAATATATACTAATTTCATGCTAAATAAGTTTTAAATTGACTAAACCATTCGTTTATCCACTTTTAGATCTTCCTTCAAGCTACAAGCAACATGGAGCTCTCCAAGTGTGACTGTACAAACTATTTCACTATAAAGTCAAAGCCTAAGGTATCAATTAAACATTTGATGTTGTCTTAGAGTGTGTGAAAAATATAAAAAAATTCATGAGACATTTAAAAACTCCTATAAATCATCCTTGAAACCTTCTTATCACTTGCATCCTTCAACCTTCATCAAGACTAAGCACTCAACTGTAGGTGCTCATAGGAACTTAAGAAGTTTATGTGTAAGCTTTTTTTACATTATCAAGAGCTTATATAGAATAATATAATAATGTTGGAGGATTTATAATATTTCCCATCACTTTAAACCCCATGTACTCTTTCCCATTCCTTAATTGGTCAAGATTGCATACTCCTTTCCTGACTATGTTTCTTGTATTGGAGGGGGCACCTGTAGGTTAAACTACATGATTTAGACCTTATTTGGATGCCTAATGTCCTATTTGAAGTTATACACATAATTATATATTTAAAATCATTAATTATATTCTTTAAAGGAGGTCCATCATCAAGGTTATCTAGCTCAATCCTCATGATAACCGTACAACTAGCCTATAGGTTACATTTGTGATGAAAAGGGAACGTATAGGTAGAGTTGTGAGGTCATATCCAATATATCATAATCTTTAGATTATAATTAGATCATAAATTATCTTTTCAAATACTTAGGACGTTAAAAAAATGGTGGCATGGTTTAGTTATACAACCATGGGGTGAAGAGTCTAATTTGAGCTCAAAGCCTATAGGTTTCACTAATGAACTTTAGTGAACAAATGTCATGTTAGAGCCTCTTCAAAACTAGTTTCCTTAAGTCATATACCCTCCATATATTTCAAGGTTATTATCCTATGTGGATAATAAAATGAATTCACATTTATATGTACCAAAATTAATGTTAAGCCTACTGTGTGATATCAACCAATTGACAAAGCACTCTATTTTCATCTTTTAGGGATTTGATCCTTGAACACATAGTTCTTGTCTTTGAAAGGTTAGCCATAGTTTTCCTATAGAATTATAATTTAAAAAAAAGGTCTTCCATGATATTTTAAATGTAATAAGACATTAATTATGATTACACCATTTGTTTCATCCCTTCCATACAAGTATTAACTCTCTATTAAGCCACCTGTAGGTGGTTATTTTCAAATGTACAAGTAGTAATATGAGGATGGGAAATAGACATTATATTGACCATAAAATGAGTATTTTTCCTATCATAACACCTCAAAATTCATATTAAAACTATCAAGTATCTAAAACAAGCATCAATACCTCCTTTTCAATGTGAAGTCTTCCATGAGAGCACCTATAGGTGCAATTCCATGATAGATTAAGTATGTAGGTGATTATGTTGACTAGGACAACCCCTCTTCTACCAAGTGTAAGAGTTTTACTTTATTATCTCTACTAGGGGAATTTTTTAAATATCTAAAGATGATACTTATGGTTCTATGGATGTGTTGAATGCCTTAACCCATCTCACTAAGTTGATTGTACATGACAGTCATAGAACCAATTGAATGCATGGTGCTTTATGACTAAAACTCATATAATGTTTCTTTAGATGTGAGATTCAAAGGATAAAGGAATAAAGATAAAATTTATAACATTAAAATTAAACTATCAAAATCCTATGGAACCATTACCAAAGCATGAAGCTCCTAAAATTGGTGGAAACATGTTTGTCATACCAAAAGAGACTAATATACCAACTTGAGATGATTTGCTCATCAAAACACCATGAAACATGAAAAAAATAATGTAAATCACTTTAAAATAAATCCAAAATCATATGGATTAAACATCACCAATTGGATTGTACGAAAATTTCCAAACCAAAGCAAAACCTACAGGGTGTAGGAAATACTGAGCACAAAAACATAGACAACTTGTTAGAGATGGTTCATAAATCATGGTTGACTGATATTAAAAATATAAGTATGGAAATGGAGATATATAAGTATAATACCAAATCTCAAATATTTTTTACCTGAAACCTCTTCAACTATCCATAGCAAGCACAAACCTACTGACTACTTCTATGTGTCTAGAAAGGTAAAGAAGGAGCAGAATGGTTTTAGCTCAAATTTTGAAATTTAAAGTCATTTAAAACATGTAATTGAGTATAAATAATATTAATATACATTATATGACCTTATTACACATGTCACCTTCTCTCATGGGTCGTATAAGTGCCAAACTCCCTCTTTTTTAGTTGGTTTCTTGAATTTCAATTAGATAACCTACAAGATTCAAATGAGACTAACATTAATAATAGGGAATCTAACTCATTAGACATTTTAAAGTTGAATAAGATACTTGGACACCTTGTAAACCATGCCACTTGCATTTATGACCTCTAAATGGCTTCTAAATGACTCAAAATGATATATTGACTAATTAGACCAAGACCAAGGCTAATATGGCATTAAATAAAATCAAATAACTTATAATACACCCCATGAAAAAATATAAAACCTCATAAAACATCTAAAAATCAAGTTTTTACCTATAGGGGTCCCAATTTGACCTATAGGGTTAAATTTGGTCAATATTACTATAGATAAGATGGCTCAAATCTGCCATAACCATGGTCTGATGAATAATTTATCAAATACACATGCACTAGGTAACATTAGAGACTAAATGTCTATGTTTACTAGTCCCACCTATAATTGAAGTAATATCTCTCTAATGGAGCTCTGAATGTGGCCATTGAAACCACTAATAATTGTATCTGTAGGGAATATATCCTACTTTGTGTAGCCCAAGTGTTGTAGGATTGTCATGGTACACATGATTATACTTATCCCATTGTCAACCATGACACTATGAATAGGATGGTGGTCTATATATGATCATGTAAACAGTGCATATAAATTTATGTCATCATCCATAATTTCCTACTCTAAAAATGTGATAAATGGTCTAGGTGGCACTATAGTGTGATACATGTCAATAATATTATGCAGGGGATGTGTTTCATCTATAAATGTGTGATAGGAAGTTGGTGGTGGATGACCTTGGTATGTATAATGAGCACTTGATGTTCCCCCTACCTTATTAGCTATATGCTTAGGGAAAGGATCTAAAAATATCTTAAGTGCTTTTACCTATATTTATAGTAGTACCTAGTGTGGGTGTATTTAACATATTATTGGGTAGGCCATAATTACAACAACTCCAAGTCATCCCATCTATGTTACATCAATGCCTCAAGTATATACATGCTAACTAGGTGGTTAAGATTGAGGGTGTCCCATATGAGTATCCTCTTCCCATCTTATGAGCAGTTCCAACATAGTTTCTATCTATAGTTTTGATATTGACACTAGTTATAGTTCTAATTCTAATGCCAAATATTGCATGGCTATCCATTAAAGCAAAGAGTATAGATCCTAAACATATATCACATTGTTTATTAGAGTCCTTAGATCATGACAGGTCTACTTTTATAATGTCTACATGCACACATACTCTCCCTTAGATACCATTACTAGAGAGACCATTGCATCAAATATACATCACATATTTTAGAGGACCTTCATCTACATAGTTCACACCAAGATCAATTATATTGGGTATGAGGGGTTCTCAAAATAGGGCACATACTTCACCTATAGATTCTACATATACCATATGGGTCCCTAAGACCCCTACATCCCATAGGGTATCACAATCAGTGCTACAACATCATAACATCACTACTCAGGTAGCTTCAGGTTCAAATTATATAACACACTAGATCCTAGGCTCATAGTTTCTATTTCACATCACATGCATGATCATAGTTCCTATCTTTGACATAGGTCATGGTGATGGTGAGTCTCCCATGAGACTCATATGTTAGTATGGTTCCTATGCGTTTACATACTTCCTTATCTCTCTCACTTCTTGCACATAGATTATTTTCATATGCTTGTACATAGATTACACTAATATATATATATATATATATATATATATATATATATATATATATATATATATATATATATAATATGTCAAATTACAAAAACATTCAAATATTTGAAATATCCAAATTTTAACATATTGTATTCTTTGATTTATTTACATTTTTATTACTTGCTAGATATTGCATATTGCTAGCTATCCTAGTATAGTCAATTTTATCATACACATAGCTTCACTTATTCTTATTGAGTGGTTACAGATTCTAGATAAGACTTCCATCCACTATACTAATCTAGATCAACTATCATCTACCCATTGGGGGAATTTACACTAATTTTGGTTTATACATTGATACATCACCCACTCGGGGGCATCTCATACACAATTTTTGTAATTGGGTTTTACCTTTAAATACTATACATTCTAGTTATGCATTGATTTATCTTGGTTATTGATCATTTTTATTCATTGATTTAGTTTTTTAATGACTATCACTAGTTAAACTTAGTATAAATTCACCCTATCATCTACATAGATTTGTATTACACAATTATATATGCTTTCATTTCTAGTTCCTAGATTAGACTTGATTGTGTTCCTATGATTCTTACATCATTGAGGACATTTGAATATGCCATTTTGGATTCTATGCCACTTATCTATTTGTATGGCTTGGAAATGTGCCCATGTCCCTTGTGTGTGTTATTTCATGATTATATATGTGAAAATTTCAACATGTCCTTGTCTATGGCTCTACACCAAATTATTTGTTGTTTGTGTGTATGGACATTTGAACATGTCCTTGCATGTTTTTACTCTCAGATTTAGTGACATGTGCCCTTGTATTGTGGACCCTTGGCCTATTATTTGTATGCCTCATGTGTTTGTATGTTTTCTTCCTTGTATACTTCTATACCATGACACTTGTATTTGATTTTTACACACACACTAATTTTATATGTCATGAGGTGTCTCATGCATATACCTATCCTATTTGGAAGCCTTTATGGACATCATACACCATCCCCTATCTAGTTACTCAGATTTTAATACTATATGCATTGATTACATCTATTTCTATACCCTTATTTATTTATATATTATAAATACATCTTACATTTCCTACTTATGCTCAGATACATTTACATTCTAATGTTATGTTTGTACATTATATTAGAATATCACACACATGATCTAGATAACACATTTTGTAGAGCTACTTATCTTGAGGGCAATTTTTACATAGATTTAAAAACTACTCTGAAAAGAGGGGGGATTTACATGGGTTTATCAAAGAGATTAGGCTCCTACTTTGATTTTCATGGACAAATTTTAGCACAAAGGCTAAATTTTAAAAATTAGACTCAGGGCAGACACATAATAGAATAGAAGTTTAGCAATCAGTTTAGGCCACACATAGATCAAACTAGGTAGTCATTAGTGCTCACATTTGGAAACTAATACCATAAGGAACTACTATCCACTATAGGGCACTACTGTCTAGTAGCCTTAGATTTAAGACAATCTAGATCATTTAGATTAATACACTAGGTAGTTACACATATTTAACTATTACATACTTGATTTAGATTTAGTATACTCAAATACTAGATTGGGGGCATGTGTGCGGCACATTAGTTTCCATATACTCAACTTCAAATAGTTTAATTAGATAAAATGGTAAACTTTATGTCATTCTATATGTTTTATAAACTTGATATCACATTCCATATTGTCACCATATTCATTCCTCACTCCATATATAATGGTTGGCATTCCCAAGTTGCCCAAAGCTACCTAATATACCTAAGTGGCCACAGAGCTGAATACATAATTAGATTACTCAATTAGATACTTTCAAAACTTTTCAAAAGTATAGTTACAGATGCATGTACTTCACATAGGGGGAAATGATGGATTCATGACCTACTTGAGATATTGAGCCATCTACATAAAAGGTTTTGATACACTTATAATCTTATCCAATCTATTCATAGAGATCAGGATCCACCAAGCAGGGGTGGGCAATGATGGAGTCAAAATTGGATTGAGTTCTTAAGCCACCCATATGAGGATTGATCAAACCATCAGCTTAGTTCAATTTATTGAATGATATGATGACTATTCACATTCACACACATAGGTTGTCACTAGGTTTATGCATTAGTTCATGTACCCAAAGAGGTATATTCATTCATTTTCTCTCTCTTTACTCAATTATTTCAGTTCAACATAGTCTTTAGCTTTTGATTATCTCTAAAAGTAAGGATTGATTTTTGCATGTTTCATTGTAAGACATTACTTTGGATCATGTTTCACATATGTAAACCTAGATTTGCATATTCAAACTCAGATACATGGGCTTCACATCCAAGGTAAGTCCAGGTATAGTTCTTTTTCATTTATACTTATCATTTCACTTTTTTACATTACTAGCATAAATGAGGGGAAAATGTAATCACCTAAAAGTGTCAATTAGATACTAAGAGTGTCATGTGAGTTAACCTATCCCTAGGCTAGACATAGACCTATTATAGAGCCTTAGAGTTACATTTCTAGTCATTTAGTAGACCTCAATCATCTACAACTAGTCAAGACATAGTCTCAAAACTATCATCCCTTACTCCAATCCAAATTATTTAGTAGTTTATAGAAAGTAAATTAGTGCCACATTTGGGACACTACAACCACATGGTGATAGTGTCCCCAATTGGGCACTATTGTCTTTACCCCAAATCTTCCAAATGGATAATTTTTCAAATCTGTTCCCCTCTTAAGGTCAACCTAAGCTCATTTTATTATTTGTACAAGAAACATAACCCTATAAATACAAGTCTAATCCACCTATATTCACTAGATGGTAAATATATACAAAATCTATTCAAATCAAAGATAAAGTTGTGCAAAACCAAGATAATTATCCATATTCTACCCTAATTTCTAAATACTACCATCTATAACATCCCTAAGTCCAGTTTTCAATAATTTCAAAGATCAAGCATATTCAAGGCATCCAAGTCCACTCTCATTCTAGAATTCACTTGGACATACATCAAGCACTAGGTAGGAAAACTACATCAGACTTGATCCCTTCTCGAATTATTGGTATGTAAGAAACTCTCTACATAGTGGATTGTTGAGGATGTCTAATCCATCCTAATAACACACACTCCATTCTTTCTCATATCATACTTACAAAGGAAACTAGGGTTTTCATAGGAAATCATGTTTTCTAGGTAAAATATAGAGCTAAAAGTTGTTTTCACACAAAAACAATACATATAGACACAAGCATGGGTGTTCCCTAAAAATAATGATAGTTCCACAAAGGGGACACTAGCACCACATTGAGAACACTACACATGGATGGTACTACTGTCCAAACTAGGTGCTACTATGTAGTGAATAGATGAGTATTATCATCTTCTTGATGACATAAAATACTGATCATATATCAAAATTTAGAATTCAGATAATCTACAATAGTTAGTTTTCAGCCAATTCTCTATTTATCCTAATTTATTTCTATTATTAAAAAGTCAAAATAAGTCAAAGGTCATAAAAAATGAGTATCTTAATTATTATAATTTATTTAACTAATTTACACATCTCAATGATTTATCCAAACATAGAAAATTACACATGTAAAACCCTAAAAGGTTAAATCAATTTTATACATTCACAATCCAAAATATACTAGTGTTAATCATGTGTTTACACCTTCACCTAGCGATGTTATACCAAACAAGGTTTC
Source organism: Torreya grandis (assembly GCA_037957365.1). Taxonomy (NCBI): domain Eukaryota; kingdom Viridiplantae; phylum Streptophyta; class Pinopsida; order Cupressales; family Taxaceae; genus Torreya; species Torreya grandis. Next base: position 384,616 of record JARHVA010000285.1, on the reverse strand, counting down.
TTATCCATATGAAAAGTTACAATAGAATACATCTAAAACAAGAGATTTAAAAATTGACCAAAAGGATACTAAGAATCCAAGTGAAATCCTAAGAGAATGATTGCATACAAAGTGATTCAATTAACTCCTTACATCCTATAAGGAGATCCAAATACTATTTTGCATATCATAGAATGCATGGGCATCATAAAAATTGTTTTTTTATATTAAATAAAAAAATTACAAGTCCCAAAGGTAATAGTGATCATAGAATTGATATATCACTCAATTAATCCACTCACATTATGAGTACTTCTCCTAAAACACAAGTGCCAAAATAGAAAATATGGTTACCAAAATACAATTCAAAGCAAGAAAAAGGTAAAAAAAAAGAAAAAAAAAGAGCAAATACCATTACCAAAGGTTACAAAAATTCTAAATGATTATGACAATGGTGATATTATCCCTAATACTAATATTGTAAATAAATAGTTGAGAAAACTTTGTTTTGTTTCACTGGATACCTTACCATATGATATATTTATAACTATAATACCTAGTATATATCAATTGAATCCATCTCTAGAAAATACAAAACCAAATATTGATAAAGTAAAAACAAACCATATAGCCCAGGATGTTCATAAGGTATTAATGTTTGAGATATGTAACAAACAATGGCATACCAAAAAAGTCACAAACACAGTGTATCACTGATCATTACTCATTTAATGATGATCAAAGAGACATATCACATGTTCAGTAACAACCTAAGAGGTTACATTTTTCCTATAATGATGATTACATAGATGAGTATGATCCTAATAATATATAAGATTAGTATGATCATGATGATACTTATTATGTAGCATATGACTATGACACAAATGATATAGGGCCTCCACAAAGACATCTCATTGATTAGATCCTTTGGTTTTAGTGGCACTTTTCCTAGTCCATAACACATTGTTGAAAATAAAAAAAATAAAAAATTCAAAAACTCTTTTAAAATTTTACATGTTTTATGATATCCTTGGCATCTATGTTGTTAGTTCCATGTTGGTACATAGCATCTCATTTCTTTCTATATACACATATGTTTAAAATATATTTTGAGGGTGATATAGGCATACACAGATAGATGATATATGTAATTTTGGATGTTGGGCCTTCCATCTACTCATGTCAAATGGAAGTTGGGGGAATCTACATTTTTTCATCATGATACACCCAAATTATATCATTCTATGGTCATTTTTGCATTATCATGTTTGAGCTTATGTATTTACACATGCTTTTATCAATGCTTATATATTTTGTTGTGTACTTGACACACTATATACTTAATTTTTTTTCTAACACATCCAAGGACTCATATGATATGCTTATGCTAGTTAATTATTTTCCATGCCTCCTTTTTATACACTTCCTTGAGTGTCATGTCTTAATTGTTATTGTCTTGCTTGTTTGAGCATTTGAATATGTTTCATTATTTGCATCCTCCATTCCTTTGTTTACTTAATTTGACATTTTCATATGTCATTTCTTGTCGTATGGACATTTGAATATGTCATTCCTTACTTTTTAGACATTTTACTAAGTCATGTCCCTTCAATTGTGCAACATTTGAGCATGCCCCTTGTTTGAGGTCCCTTTAGACCATTATCTTTTGATTCGATTTTGAGTGATCTGATGTGTGTGATTAATTACTTGTTGATATTATACTAGTACTATATATATGTTTCCATGATCTATATCATTCATCTTAAGGCTTGATGTGATCACATGCTACATACTTCAATGGTTTATCTACTTAGACATATTTCTCCTATATGCTACATGGTTCATACATAAATTATATGGCTATCTTATCCTTTTTGGGTAAGGTAAATACTAATTTATACTTCCCCTCACCTCAAAATGGGGGACATAATAGTGGGGATGTGTTATAGAGATATGGTTTCCACATTTTTCATATTTCACAAATTCAAATATATAGTGGGGGCATGTTATGGAAACATGTTCTCCACATTTATCACAGTTCATAGATTCAAATATACAGTGGGGGAATATTGTGGAAATTTTTTATCTACAATTATACCATATCTTAGCTTTATATAATTAGTGGGGGAATGTTTTGGAAACATGTTCTCTACACTTCCATAGTTGCAAATTGGCCAAATTACATAGTTATATGATTTAGATACACATTTGCAGAAAAATTCTATACATTGTTACTATTGTTATACCTAGGTTTCAAAATGAGATATTTATGATGTGCATTATCTATGAAAATAACACCTAAATTAAAAAATCAATATCAGATTCAAATTTCAAAATAATTCCATATACTTTAGCTCACTAGGTTGGATTATTATAAACTATTATTGAGTGAATCTACTACAGTAGGTAGTTCAATTTTGGTATGGTTGAGATGATTAAATCACTAATATTTATAAGTTTTTATTTTTTAATTGATTAAATCATCCAACCTCACCATATTTATAGTGTGGTTTGACTTGGATCAACTCACATTCACTATGTTATAAGTATGGTTGGGTTGCACAGTTGAGCTAATCTCAACTACCGGGTGGCAACTCAATTTTTCTCAATATTTGGAGGAAAGTTTTTAATTTAACCTTTATATATATGCACTTATATATTTAATTTTTTCCTAATATTATTTTATATTGTTCAAAATGATATATCTTTTCAAATCAAGTTACTAAAAGGCAAGGCAGTTGCATCGATACACAATTGTACTCCTAAACCTTGTTCTTTCTATTTTAATCATTTCAATGATTTTGATTTCATGTTATATAAACTAATTATATACTGTAATATGATCTTAGTTTTATGTTATTCACCAAAAAGACACCTAAGTTGAGCTCACATAAAGGTAAGGTGTGTTATACACACCTAGTTATGCATTTATTTTCCTTTAAACTAATAATTTCATTACTAGATTAAAGGTGGTAAAAATGTAGACACTAAATCTAAATTATAAAGCACCTAAGTCTTGTAAACTTTTAAAATACTTATCATGTTTGTACTCATTAGTTATTAGACCTTATTTCTATCTAAAGGCTCACATACACTATTTCTCTATGCCTAATTACTTGTCTCTGAGTCCAACCAATGTTATTTTAATGCTCCAAGCCTTCTATCCTTCTCAAAGTGTTAAAACCTACTTATATTTTATATCTATAAGTTTAGGACTTGTGTCTATTGCATAGCTTCCTATAAAATTGCATCTCAATTAGATACCTACACAGATGTAGGTGTCTTAAGCCTATGCAAGTGTCAAGTGTCCTAAATTTATCAAATTTATAAATTGTAACATGTCCCTATGGTTGGCCTAACTAATTTAATGTGTGATATTTCCTTGAAATGTATATATATATATATATATATATATATATATATATATATATATATATATACACATAAATACATATATACATATATATATATGTATGTATATATGTATATATATGTATATATATACATATATACATACATACATACATACATACATATATATATATATATATATATATATATATATATATATATATATATATATATATATATATGTTATCAATACTCATTCATACCTCACCTATCAATTCCATACCTCTCATAAGGAAACTTACCAAAAGAATTCAAATGAGAAAAGCTTCCCTATTATTTCCTATTTTAATATAAGTCATATGATCATCCCATATATAGGTTTTAATTACTAAATGAGTAGCCCATGAGTCCTATTTTCCAAGTTACAAGCTAGGTCACTGTTGTACTTACTTTCCACATATGTCAACCTTGTGTACACACAAACCAACACATTAGGGGAGAACTACATTTGTAAAAGGCCCTATCCATAATAGTGGTTATATAGTCATCAACTACTAATAAAGGAGTCTTTGGGGTTAGCTCAACACCATGAGCCTACTAACCTGTTTTTTACCAAGGTTAGTATGAAGGTGAAGATCTCAGGTTTTGATGATTTGACAAGAGAAACAACTATTATCAAAATATGAATGATCTACAATGAAGGTGACACAAAATCCATAACATTATAATTAGTTACATCCAAATCTAGTAGGTATTCCATACTAGATACCTACATCCAAGTGAAATAGATACATCAATGTTACTATCCAAAGTCGACTCAAGTGTCTAAAATCATAGAGGTTAAATTTATAGAATTTGATGACTAATCTAGAATCTAGATCTATTCTATTTACATATTATTCCATATTATATCTGCATGGCTATGATAAACTATTTAAGTAATATTATTTCCCATTTATTACTATATCAATCATTAGTTTTACTTATAAATTTTAGCATTTCTTAGTATTTAAATTTAGAATTTTTTTATTATCTAAGTTTAAAAATTAATTGGCATGCTATATATATGTTTATAAACTTTGTTCTTATTCATTTCTATATTCTTAACCCTATATTATATTGAACCATCTCAAATTAAGGTTAAATAGTGAGAAATCATTCTAAAATTTGAATGAAAATACCAAAACAACTTTAAAAAATTTAGTAAATTTATTTGGTTCAAATAAAATCCTCCATTTCAATCATGATGCATACCTTGATTCTAAGACTCATATATCTTGAGCATAATCCATGAATGTCCTTAAGTGTGATAACTACCCTTGGGAGAAATTTTTCCAAAGTATATGCAAGTGGTCACAAGGACCTTATTTGAAAAAAACAACTAATTAAATGGGAATCTAACCTAGGAAAGGAGGAAATCTAATTTAGGAAATAAAAAAATCTAGTCTGTGAAAGTAGAAAATCCAATTTATTCATACTAATAAATATATACTCAGTCATTTTGAAATGCTCCTAATTAGAAAAACCATAAAATATTATTGTAAAAACTATCAATTAACCAGAAAAGTCATATCATTACCTTGAATATCTTTCAGTAGAAAAACATTATTACTCAAAATTTCAAAAATATGATATGGCCCAATCCACAATGGATTGAACTTGTCATGTTATCTTTTATTCTCATGTGTTTTATCTCATATAAGGATGAATTTTAAAATTTTGAATAATTTGATTTTTTATATTTGATAAAGCCATCTCTTGATAGTGTATTGATGTTTGATGAAATTATGTAAGGCTTTTATTTGTGCATATTCCATTTGAACAATGACTAGCAACCTAGAATGAAATTTTCAATAATCTTCCATGCACTCTTTCATAAAATTATATGTTGGTAACATGAGAGTAATGGGGAAATAGGCTATTACCCATCTACTAACAAAAAATTTAAAGCTTTGAGAGCTTGCTTATGTCTAGTTCTATTTGCCCATAATACATATTTCAACAATAATTGCCATTTTCTTGGTTTACTTTCTATAAATTTATTTATGGCATCAATACAATTAATTTTGGTAGATTTAGAAAATTTATTCCCTTTTATATATTAAATTTTAGAAAACTTGACAGTAATTTTATTATTATAGACCCATTCAATGCATTATATAGATTGAAAAGATGGACCATTATCACACACTAAGGAAATTGGTGTTCTAAACCTGGTCAAGATATTTTCTTCAAGGAATTTGATCACATCTCATGTTATGGTGTTCTTGGTAGAAACTACTTCAATCCACCTAATGAAATAATCTATAGCTATCAATACAAAATTGTGTCTAGTTGATGAATTGGGATTAATGACCCTTAAAAAATTAAGATCTCATTATAAAAAAGGATGTCCTTTGATCATAGGTTTTAAAGGTATGGTTGCATGCATTTCTCTTTTCCCAAACACCTAACATTGGTGAAAAGTTCTAACATGATTGTGCATATCCTTGAAAGTAGTTGTTCAATAATATCCCATACTTAAGATCTTGTGGGTTTTGGCATTGCGTGAAAGGTGTCCACTACCTATATTTTGATGAAACTATCAAGGATATCTATAACTTATTCTTTATAAACACACCTCAAATAGATGCCTTCATAATTTTTTGGATACAACACTCCCTTATTTATCATATAGTGTGTTGATTTGATCCTAAGTGATCTCCTTTGTTCTTTGTTTAGTTCAAGGGGACATGTGTATGTATTTACGTAATGAATAATCTAACTGTACAAGTCACCACCAAGTATCCAAGACTAATTGAATTGATTGACGGAGATGCATGGATCAGTTTCTGCAATCAACTAAATGATGCCTTAGCCTTGTATTGAACTAGAAAATATGATATCTAAGTCAAATTATTGTAACTTATCCATTTATTTTCCTCTTCATTCACCTAATTTATTCTACTTGAGTGTAAGATTGATAGTCGGGTCTGGGATAATGGCATATATCTTGTTGCATAGAATATAGTATTTGAATTACTTCACTTCTTTGATCAAAGCATATATCTATTTGTCAATCATGGAATATTTTAATTTTGAATCCTTCATATTAATACTCATTAAGGTGATAATATGTTTTTAATCTTCAACCTTTTGAGTGAGCACTATTGTTATAGTATGTTCTAATACAAATGAATATATGAATAAGTCCTTGGTGAAGTCTAAGTTAATTAAAATTGGAGCTTATGTAATGGCATTTTTAACATCCTTACTTTCTTATATTTAGTTTTCCATTCCACCTTTTCATCCTATTTAAACATTGCATTTAATGTCTTTATAATTTATATAAACCCAAAAATAAACTTTATAACAACATTTATCTTACCAAATAAATATTTGAGTTCCTTTCTACTATTAGGATATGGATTTTTTGAAACAGATTGAACTCTTTTATGTTAAATATAAATACCTTCCTTTATGATAACATGGGCTAATAACCTACCTTTTGTGCCTTTAAAACTACTCTTTTTTGGATTCAATGAGATTTCATACCTTTAGCATCTATCAAACACTCTTTGTAAGTGAGAAACTTGATTTATACTATCCTTAGAAAAGATAGTTATGTTATCTATGTAGATAATGATTTAATTACCAATGAGTCCCAGGAAAGTGAAATATATGGCACATTGAAAATTATCACCTACATTAATTATTTGAAAAGGCATCCTCTTATATGAAAAAATCCATATTTAATAGTGAAGGAAAATTTCATTCAATTTCCATTTTATACGAGTACCTGGTTGTAGCTTGAAAATTCATCTAAAAAGGACATCATTTCAGATACACTCACTATCTGAGTCACTTAATCTAGGGAGTGTAATGGGTAATTATCCTTTTCTAAATCCTTATTGATATTTATAAAATCTATACACAATGTAATTTCACCATTCATTTTCCAAATAGGGACTGGATTATAAACACAAGCATAATGTCTATTTGGAAATATGAATTTTGAATCCAATAGCTTTTGAACTTATTTATGAATGAGAGGTTATATAATGGGATTAATTGGTCTTTATTATTTCCTAAAAGGTTTATGTTCCTCTCTAAGTGGTACAATATGCATTATAACTCTAAGATCAAAAATATTTAAATCTTCATAATTCAAAAATATTACCTCCTTATAGTATGTAAATAATTTTTTCAATTTATTTTTTCTTGCACAAAATAACTCATTCCTATTGGAATGCTCAGGATGTTCATTTATTCCTAAGTTCACCTTGGCAAATTTATATTCACTCATTTTAGACTACTTTTGTTTTTCATATTGGTGATATATGTCAAAGACTCATTCCAATGACACCATTCCTTTAGGTATTCTATTTTATTTTAGTTGGATAACACTGTCATACTCAATTTATTCTATGATCATTATATCAAACTCCTTCTCATCAATAATTTGAGACTCAAATGCACATGAATTTTTCATAAACTATACGATTTATAGATCATCATCAAATATCTATAAAATATCCACGTTTTCTAGAATTGAATGGTAAAGAACCAATTTCATTGATAATTTCTTTATTTTTGACTCCTACAATGGGGGTAATTTTTCTATAAAAGAAGTTATAAAATTGATAGTTTAGTTTTTCTCTCTCAAGATTGATTTTATATTGAGATATTCAAATGATTTGATCAAATTCTAGACTTTGTACTTATATTTATTTAGATATGGAAATTTACAATGGTTTTAACTCCTCACTTGGTTAACCACTAACTTTGAGTCTCTAAACATCACCATTAGTTTGACATTTTGTTTAAATGAAAATTATAACTCTAGGATCAATACCTCATATTTTTCACAATTTTTATTTCATGGAAACTATAACTTAAAACTAACAAAATATATTTTTCCTTTAGGGCCAATCAAGGTTATGCCTACACCATAGCCTTGTTTAAATTGATCACCATCAAAATATAAGGTCCAAACTTGTGAAGGAACTTAAAATTATCATTCATGCTACTTAGGGCAAGTTATGAAATTTTAAAATCCAATGTGTGATGAAGAAAGGTTGATTGTTTAATTTTTGGCATTGTATTATATGATTGGATATTTTATATTCAGTTCTCTATCAATCCTAATCTAACTAGCTACTCATTTTCAAGGTAGACAAGTGTGAAAAATCTATTTTCATGTATCCATTCAATTTTTTGACCAATCATATCTTAGGACAAGTCCATAAGCCTCAGGAATATCAACTACTAGATGGTCGATGTATTATTGGACACATGGCTCAAAATCAAGCGGTATGTGTATATTTAATAGTTCTTTGACTACTAGGACATAATATTTTTCTAATTATAGGACCACCCTTTTGTACTTGTCTAGGATCAAACCTAACTATAGACACCTAAATTTCACCAATTTAGTGTCAAAATTCACTTTTATACACTAATCTATCACCTTCACCAATTCAAATTCAAATTAACACCATTTCCATCCACTTTCAAATAATAAATTAAATTTTAGTTAATTATTTATAATTATGCACATCATTTTCCTCATATAATAATTAAAAATAACGATTTTACACCTCAACCAAACATCAAATCCACATTTTCCTAAAGTGTGTGTTGAATCATCCAACCAATCCATCAGCTTCCTAAACCACCTTATGAGTCATCTTAGAGCATTTTAAACTCATAGATGACTCAACCAAATAACTTCCCCCTTTCTTATCAACACATGTAATTATTCATAATCCTCATGGATGAAGACACAAATTTGACTGTCAAAAATTTAGTGACAAATTCAAATAATCCTCAACCACTCATCTTGTCTCCCATAAGATTATAAATTGATGTGAAATTTATCACTCAAATAATCCATATTTAAGATAAAAAAGTGATTTTAAATTAATATTATGAGTCAAATTGAATGAGATCCATCTAAATCATTTTTCACCTCAAAATGTTTCGCAATTCTCTTTGCCTTGGAAATGAGTTGAGCACCCCACATTTATCATTCAAGAGTAAATCCCTAGTTGATCACATTGGATAAGTGTCATGTCCCCTTTTTAGGTGACATATTCAGACTTAATGATTAGCCTATTATGCGACCTTCATAGGCTGATAGGATGGATAAAGGGTCATAATGGAGCTTGGCTTGGCTTCAATTAGCAAAATTCCTACAGTTGGCTTTCATTCGGGCTCTTTCAGACACATTTGCCTGAGCTCCTATTATTTAGGGGTATTTGACATGTAGTGGAACACCCTTATTTTGGTATGGTTATGTGTAGAATCACTCCCTGATTCACCAGCTTCAGTCGGTTCGAGGATCTGACATGTATTGAGGGAGATATTAATATTTGATTGATTTAATCAAATATTAATTATTTGGTCTAATTTTAATTTAGAAACCCTAATTCTAATTTAAGGAAACCCTAATTAAGGCTAGCACATATTTTTGAGGGTATAAGGGTTTCACATGGAGGCCATTATTGATTATGCATTGATTATTGATTTTTGATATTGAAGAATTCTTCTGTGAAGACTGAGCCAAGGGTTCCAAGATTCCATCTGCATTGGAGAACGTCCACTCTTCAGTGTGTGTGATTCAGAGCCTATGAAATATCAGCTGATCTATTGCCAAATTGAGAGATAGCTTCATACAAAAGTTGTCATAGAGGGTTACAAATTTGAGAGGTAACTTCATACAGAAGTTATCACAGAGCTTTCCAGGTATTTATTTTATTAGGTTTTGATTTAATAAATTATATAGATAGAGATCTTCTATATTAGAGCCATATATCTTCAGATCAGGGGTTGAAAATAGATAGGTTGTGCTTTATTGGTGGTCATATGAAGTCTGTACAGATCCGTACAGATTCACACAAAAATTGACATCAGCGGGTAGAGATCCATAATGATTGACATCGGCCGACCTATCACCGACGTCGATAGGTTAACGACCCCAGTTAACCGATGATGGAAGTATAACCAATGTCGACGACTGTGTTTTTGACACAGCAGGCCGAGACACACAGATTCAGGCTATTTTTTAGATTGTTAGAAGATAATCAAGTTTTTAAGACTGTATCTGAATATTCCTTTTTATGCATGACTGAGGACATCTATTGTAACCACCTAGACAATAATAAGATTACTAATTTACCAGTTAAGAGATTTACTGTGATTTATTTATTTATTTGAAATTATCTTGCAAAATTATATCTTTGTTCAGAGCTTTGTGTTTCTATATTCCCTATTTAAAGGGGATATTACAATGGTATCAGAGCCAAACTCCTACCATCTTGTTGGGTAGTTTGGGTAGATTGGACATTGAATCAGTTAGTAAATCATGATGACTTCATATACTCAAAAATAGTGGGACAAGGATATGGAGAAGCTGGAACAAAGTTTGAAGAGGTTAAATGAATTTCTTTCATACCCTACATTCGAAGACAAATCTACATGGTATATGACAGTGAATGAGGGGTGGGACTTATTAACTCCTTGAGTTTAGGAGAGGTTGTCTTTTGATCACTTTGTTAAGCTGAGGAGAGAGCACTACAGATCAGTTAGACAAGATAGCAGCATGTCCCATGATTATTATGAGATAAGTGATAGTGAAGATGAGGATGAGTCTGATGCTTGCACTCAAAGTGGGGAGGTGTGCTCAGATGTTAGTGCACTGAGGGTTGATGATCTCTCAGCTATGGTAGAGATTGTAGAAGAGTCCCAGGATCTGATTATTACAGATGACACACAAGAGGATGCAGTGGACAGTTTTGAGGACTTAGTTTCCTTAGTAGTTTCTTTCGGTATGAAGGAGTTAGTCAGTGATGCTATAGTGTTTGATACTATGGATGTTGATATGAGCTATGGAGTTGATTCACAGAGCTTGGATGGTAGTAATCTAGAGATCAGTGATTTTGAGTCTACTCTTTTGGACCATGCATCATATGAGGATTATAGGAGACAATCTAGCTAGTGCCACCATGTGTCTAGTCAGCTGAGAGTTAGTGATCGAGACATTGCTATTGCTTGTAAGCATTTTGATGCTGATCATTAGTTGTTAGCAGTTTATGGATGGGGTTCTCCTACTAGCATTAAGTAGGGAGGTAGTTATTTATCCCTGATAGAGATCCACTCTTTATGGGGGGCTATCTAGATTTTGAGATATGATTATATGCAATTGGTAGCCGACAGAGATTATCTTATGGAGTGGGGAATCATAGCATATGATGCATTATTGGTCAAGGCAGATAAGGTGAGTGAGCTTACTCAATAGCTCAAGGTGACTTTTGAGATTCTTGAGAGTACACAGTTGGCTTATGAGGAGTCATAGTTTCATTTGGATGAGGTGACTGCAGAGTTGGAGCATTTGCGGTCTTCACCAACACCAGACCCAGTCCATTTATATATTGAGATGGTTGATGGTGAGTAAATTCCTATAGTGGTTGCTAAGGAACATGTTGTTGGAGCTGACACACATGTTCAGGATTTGGGAATACTTGGTCCTGATGAGTTTGGCATACCAGTGGAGTTGAGTTTCCAGATTGATTCTTCTCACACCGATGACAGTGTGGTATAGTTGGTCATATCACCTTTACAGAGGGATCAATTATGGGATGGATTGGCACCATTTTTTATAGATGGAATTCGTAGTTTGAGTTGTCCATTCTACTTGGGTTATGATACTTTGAGCATTTGTTTCTCATGGGTTCCTAACTATGACAGTTGTGCTTTTGGAGTTTGGTTAAGTTGCATCTGCTAGTTTGATTGTGGATTCCTTTGGGTTATATTTCTAAGGATATTGTAAGAGTTTGCATTGATTGTCATCAGTATAGTTCATGACTACATTTGGGATTCAGGTGGATTGAGTGGTTTGTTGTTTTGAGATTGCTTGGGGGCAAGCAATTTTAGGAGGGGTGGATTGTCATGTCCCCTTTTTAGGTGACATCTTCAGACTTGATGATTAGCCTATTATGCGACCTTCATAGGCTGATAGGATGGATAAAGGGTCATAATGGAGCTTGGCTTGGCTTTGATTAGCAAAATTCCTATAGTTGGATTTCATTCAGGCTCTTTCGAACACATTTGCCTGAGCTCCTATTATTTAGGGGTATTTGACTTGTAGTAGATCACCCTTATTTTGGTATGGTTATGTGCAGAATCACTCCCTGATTCACTAGCTTTAGTCGGTTCGAGGATCTGACATGTATTGAGGGAGATATTAATATTTGATTGATTTAATCAAATATTAATTAGTTGGTCTAATTTTAATTTAAAAACCCTAATTATAATTTAAGGAAACCCTAATTAGGGCAAGCACATCTTTTTGAGGGTATAAGGGTTTCACATGGAGGCCATTATTGATTATGCATTGATTGTTAATTTTTGATATTGAAGAATTCTTCTGTGAAGACTGAGCCAAGGGTTTCAAGATTCCATCTGCATTGGAGAACATCCACTCTTTAGTTTGTGCAATTCAGAGGCTATGAAATATCAGCTAATCTATTGCCAAATTGAGAGATAGCTTCATACAGAAGTTGTCACAGAGGGTTACAGATTTGAGAGGTAACTTCATATAAAAGTTGTCACAGAGCTTTCTAGGTATTTATTTTATTAGGTTTTGATTCAATAAATTATACAGATAGAGATCTTCTATATTAGAGCCATATATCTTCAGATCAGGGGTTGAAAATAGACAGGTTGTGCTTTATTAGCGGTCGTACAAAGTCCATACAGATCTGTACAAATTCACACAAAAACTGACATCGGTAGGCAGAGATCCACAGCGATCGACATCAACTGACCTATCACCGATGTCGGTAGGTTAATGACCCCAGTCGACCGATGATGGTAGTATAACTGGCATCGGCAACTATGTTTTTAACACAGTAGGCCGAGATGCACAGATTCAGGCTATTTTTTAGATTGTTGGAAGATAATCAGGTTTTTAAGACCGTATCTAAATATTCCTTTTTATGCATGACTGAGGACATCTATTGTAACCATATGGACAATAATAAGATTAGTGATTTTCTAGTTAAGAGATTTACTGTGATTTATTTATTTATTTGAAATTATCTTGCAAAATCGTATCTTTGTTTGGAGCTTTGTGTTTCTATATTCCCTGTTTGAAGGGGATATTACAATAAGGTGATGAATACTTCACATTCATAAGTATTATTTATTTATTTATTTCATTTTTTTCTCTATATTTGAAGTTAAGTTTATATTAGATTTCATTATTGGATTTCTTAGCTAGCTTTCAAGTTTTAAAATTTATGATTATACATTCTAACATGCTCAATGGGACCTTCCCTCATATTGAAAACCATAGACATCATAGGTGCATTTAGGAGCATAGTTCAATTATTTTTAATTGATTTATTTATGTGCATGTAGTTAATCTTGGTTTTATAAGTGTTTTTTTATAGTTTCAAGTCTGTTGTTTAAGTTTTTGAGCTTGTCATGCATACACTTATGTAATAGTTAATTCTTATCAAACTTTAAAAAAATCATTACAACAAATAGATAAATCATCCTTGAGTCTATTTTTGTGTCTTTTTTTATTTTTCTACTATCTAACAGTCTTCCATCTTTGTTTTCTTACATTTTTTACTATTAGTTATTAATTTAACAAGTTTTTTTGAAAAATAGTTAAATCCTAGAAATCTTTAGAAAATTCATCACAGGTAGTAATGAAATCATTTATATGAACTTATTATGTCTCTTTTCATAATTTTATAACTTTATCATCATATCTATGCTTGTTTTTTTCTATTATTAATCTTTTGATTTGGACCTGTATGCTTCTATCTTCTATTTTTCTTCTAGAAGAGTAGTGAAACTATGTGTAACATCAACAAAATAGTGCATAAATTTAATGAAATAATGTATATATTTAGTGAATTAATCAAAAAATTAAGTGAAATCATCTTAGATACTAAAAATTTTAGTGAGATCATCTCAAGTAATAGCAAAATCCTTCTATTGTCCTTTGTTTCTCTTTTTATGTCTATTTTTTAAGGTTTTCTAACTGCTAATTAATTCATTATTTAGTCTTATTGTGTAATAGTGAAATCATTATAGAGAATTAATTTTCTATATTTATTTTATCTTTTATCAAATTTTTGGCTAACTTTTGTAGGTTACCTTGATATTTTATCCATATAAAGACTTTTAACAATTTTCTTGTAGGCCGTTAGTCCAAGACAAGCCAAAGAAATTTAGCCAAATCAAGTTTTATTCTTGTGTTTAGTTTTTTTGCTTCATATTTCATTTTTAGGATAATCATTTCCTTTTATTTCAAATTTTTTAACATTTTCCATTTCAACATTCTTATTTTCAGTAGTAACTTAGATCATATTTCAATTTTTGGAGTTAATTCACTTTATTTTCCAATCATTTATTTGTGTGTTACTTTTTGCGTATACTCTTTTACATGGCATTACATTGGTGATCATACTCAAAAAATCACAAAAAATAATTTTAAACTTTGTTACCCAAGTCTCACTTACGTGTATGCTTTTCTCTTGGCGTCACATTGGTGATGATACCTAAGAACTAAAGGCAAGTGTGAGTCCTTTTTATATTTCTTTTATTATGAGATCTATCACCTAAGGACTTCACCACCACATAGTAGGCCAACCTCATGTATTAACGGGTATAAAAATTGAGTTAAAGATGTTTTTCTTAGCTAAGTGGTGTTTTATTTTAATCACACCATGAAGTGAATGGATTTCATCCTCCAATAATCAAGCCCTAGAAAACATGGCTTGAAGTTCAATTTTTTTGACGTCAACACACTAAAATATTATGGATATGTTGGACACATTAGGATGAAATCCATTTGTGTACATCTATTAAATCATATTCTTCCATGGTTTTGGGCCTCAACATAAAAAAATGTATATATAAGTCACCACAAAATAATTTTGTTCAAACTTTAAGCCTAGGAAAGCCTTTTCTATAGTATAACTTATAGTGCATTGATTAGTGGTTAGCACCGAGAAGGTACTTTGCCTACACCCTTGAAATTGGGCTTAGTGAGACATAGGAATGATAGGATCCTCTATGGTTAGTGACTTAAATCATTAGGTAGTAAATATTGAAATAGACAAGCAAGTGACATAGAAAGCCTACGAGTTATTCAAGTCACTTAGCCTAGTTTTTATCCCCTTTTTTGTGCAATGAATGTGTGTTTAGAGGAGAACTTATTTGTTTACTCCATTATGAAATTCTAGGTGCTGAAATACTTTAATTTAAACTAAAAATGTTTTTTTATTATTGAGACCAAGAAATCAAATCATAATCCTAAAGCTTTAAAAATATCAAATTTTTAGTCCTAAAGTCAAAGCTCAAAGTACATTGTTATCAATCAATTTATTTTTAATCATTTTGGTCTTTCAAAAATTTAAAGTAAGAAAATGATCTTTTGTCAAAATCCTTTCTCTTATCAATTTCACCTATCACAAGGCACATAGTTATGTTGAAAAATCCTAGGTTAAGGGATGATCCTTTTGGCAATGATCACTTTCACTTTAGTAGTCAATAAAATCAAGGACACGATGCTGAAATAAATAAAATCCATGACAATGAAGAATAATAAGGACAATATCAAGAGAAAGGTATCCATAAGGCTATCTTACATCCTTCCCCATTCAATCAATACATCTTATCAAATAATAATTAATTTTTGCTTCAAGCCTTGAGTCTAGGCGTAATAACTCTATTGTGTTTAACATAAATAATGCAATTTTTTCAAATCAAACATATAAACTATAAATAGATTACACCATGAGAATATAAGCAGTGATCATAAAAAATACATTAAGTGTGATAATTATATATAATTACATGACATTCAAATAGTCACTGATCACTCTCAACATATGGAACACATCATAATAGAAACATAAAAAGTAATTACAAATACCCAACCACTAGTGGTACAATACATAACCACTGCTATCAAACCACAGTAAATAGGTAATTACAATTCTTCATGATAATGTTTCCAATAATAAATATAATAAAATAAAATGTACATAATTAATATACATGGCTCCATAGAACATGAGTTCCTTGGACTCTCTATTATCTGTGGTGATCTCAAGTGTCATCTCAAAAAGCAATACTTTTGTAGGGAGGGAGAGCATCATCCAAGTGCTTTTCCACACCAACCATGAACTAATGATCCCCCACACTAGTCCCATTAGGAAATATCCCTCCCTTCATGGATGAGTAGATAGTGATAGTGCAAGAATCCAAAGAGACAAGTAAGTACTTATATGTTGTATGATTTATAAAACTAAACATGTAATGTATCATAAAAAATCTATTTTATTGCAAGATATCACATAAACATTTAAATTATACTCATGAAAGGATAATGTCTCATCTACACATACTTTAGTTAAAGTTTTAATAATAATAAATAGTAATGATCTATAGATCAATAAAATTCATACACACCACCTGATCGGTTTGCCTTCATCTAGCATTGTAATTCTAGTAAGCTAGTGAAATCTATCTCACTTCTTACTTAGTATCAACAATAAAAGATTGGTCAAACATAATTTAACCACACGATTCATCAATTTACATTTTACTAGCAATCATATTACATAACATGATAAACATATGAGTAGTCAAAGCATACATTTATTACATCAAATGTATGAATGAATATTACATTATTATCTATCCCATACTAGAAATAATGATTATATTTTATATCACTCGGGTAAAATATTCATTTTAACTATAGATTCCAACTACCACTATTAGTTTCTAATTGTATGACATCCTATGATAACCCATATTACCATATTTTAGTATTACAAGACATAACTATTAGTTTTCTACAATCAGTCATATAAAGTAGTCTTAAATACATGGAAACATAAGCTTCTATTCAAGCAATTATATAAAACAATTAAATCATAGTTTCTAAAAAACACATGGTATTCTATCCTAACACATGTTACACTATCAAAGGATGTATGTATGCATACATAAAACCCTAATAACTATCTCAAAAAAACTATTCATAGAAATACCCAACACGCATACATATAATCAATCAATCGTAGGTGTGAGTTTGACATAACAATAACAATATGTACGACCTAGGTATAATATACATGTATACTGTAATTATCTGTGACATCCCATAATATCATAGTTAATGTTTATGAACATAACAAAGCAATTATGAAAATCCAATCTTAAAATTCCAATAAATAACAGACCCATAATCATAAATAAAAATCAAGCACGTACGAGATTATACCACCTAGATATACCATATATTTAAAATATATAATCTAAATTCGATAAGTAGATTTAATATAGTACAGTATATGTTATTATCATGTTCCATTGTTACATTACTCAATTTAATTAGCCAATCATAATTTTCAAAAAATCATAGAACTTAGTTTAAAAAATTTGTTATAATTTAGAAGCTATAGGTATTAGTAAATAATTTTTCATTCCTAAAACTTGGTCTTTACTAGTCTAGACACACTAGGATGTACTAGTATATGCTATATAGGTTTGACCACTTGTAATTTTTATTTAGTCATAATATGTACTACACACATATCAACAGTTAAACATGATCTTTTTACGATCAAGGAGACTATATTTATACAAATAAGGTTTCTTGTCCTTCATAATCCTATGACTTATGTTAATAGTCCATTAACTATAATTATAGGCATACTATCCATTACACCCATATATGTGTTATTTTTCATATGTTTACTTAATCCATTTACAGATACATTTCATAGACCCAAGAAGATTAACTACATATATCCTCATAATAAGAAATACATAACTATTATTTCAACATCACCATAAAAATATGTATTCTTAATTTGATTTTTGTTAACTATGTATATTATCCCTGATTACAGTTAACTAATGGTATACTAACCAACTTGCACTTGTTTTCACAATATGTTAGAATGTGCTACTATAGAGGAAAAGATAGGGACTAATAGTGTATTACTCCACATAATATATACACACACACACACACACACACACACACACACACACACACACACACACACACACACACACACACACACACACACACACATCTATATACACATATACATATATATATATATATATATATATATATATATATGTATGTATGTATGTATGTATGTATGTATGTATGTATGTATGTATGTATGTATATATATCTAGTATTCTACATTATATTATTTAATCACTAGCTACTATCTGTTAACAATATGCATTGCTAACAATTATCTAACTATCCAATTATTGACTATAATCATATCAATATAAACTAGTTAATTTCTTTGTCCATGACATCATGTAACTCAGTGATTTATTGGAATAATTATTTTGTTAGTTAATATAGAGAATTATTTAACTAAAATACAATTACACTTAACTCATCGATTTACTATTAGTCGATCGACTAGTTTAATTAAGTCTAGAATGAGTATAAATAACTATTCCATATAATCTATTTACTATTCCACACTTGTACAAAGAACCAATAAATTATTGTATTAATTTAGGTTCTAAATTTATATTCTATGAGTCCTTAACTTAGAAATTTAATTAAACCTCAAAGTGTTAAACGTTATACTTCAGCAAGGTTTTGATAGAGGTGCCATATTTATGGTATTCAAATTTAGTAAAGGGTGAGATGCTATCCCAAAAAAAATTAAATCACTACTATAATAATTACAATATAAATCACTAATTAATTAAGTCACCATAAATATATATACATTTCATAACTTTCATGAGTCCTTTGAATGTTTCATAACATATGTGAATTGTTCCAAACTATAGCATACTCATAATATTTTATGATTTACCATTTATCCTACTGGTTGCTTCAGTAATATTGTTGTAATAATTATATCAACCAAAATTTACTTCCTAGATTAGAAAACAAATAGTAAGATTTATAAATCTCTTGAGTTGGAAGGACCAACTCGGTTATATTTATGTCCCACTAGATTTGGGAAGATCTGGTTTCACAATTCAATAATTATAAGAGAAGGCACAGATAGATCACTACACATATTACCATTGGTAGAACTAATTTTGACAAAGTTGGGATTCTATGTAGTGTCCATGGAAGCATCAATTTTTGATCCTATGTTCCATATTATCCATGGGAATGGTCTCAGTGTAGTTATTGTTCTGAATATTATCATTTTATTAGAAATAAAGTGTGTTTGACTTATTCTATGCATTATCCCCAATTATTGACTTTCACA
>JARHVA010000285.1:137500-360000 GCA_037957365.1 Torreya grandis | reverse complement strand
GAGGATTGGTGTATAAGAGACCTAATTAGGCATAAGAGTGGCCTAGAAAAGAATGATAAAGGGTTTTAAAAGAAGAATTAAGGATTTAAAATTCATGAATATAAAAATATAAATAAAGGGTATCAAAATCTAGTGTTATTTATTCATTTTCCATTTGTATAGATCCGTACACACCTACTTATCCAAGAAAAAGGCTACTAGGAATTGAGTGGGTGAAGGGAGAAAGTTATAAAGGTTTAGAGATAAGTGTTAAAGAGTATTTAAAATTTGAACATAGGTATACATATATATTTTAAATATAATGACAAATATAATAATATTTATAAGATAGGCTAGGCAGTTATGAACCCCTAAATGAGCATATGAATCTTGGTGTAGAGAGAGAGCATTGATAAGTAAAGAAAGTGTGAGTAATTGATCATCCTCTACATTATTTTATTATCAAAACTAGGTTATTATTAGTGGTGGATGGATTCTTATTGGTGAAAAGAAGACGGAATTACAAGGCAATAGATAAATTAGACACCATGTGTTTAGAACATAACTACAAGACAAAAAACCAAGAATAAAGACCCATGGAACAAAGGATAAATAGAGGCATCATAAAAAAAGATGGCATGGTGGAACATTTGATGGGTTATATGAAAAAATTGATTTCACCTTTGATTATGAGAATGTAATCTATTTAAAATGATCTTAGGGAAAGAGTACTAATTTTATAGATAACAAATGTGGAAGGCAATGGAGGACAACAAGTTCAAGAGGAACTTTTGTAGTCAAGAATAGTTGGAAAAGAGAATGTAGAAGTATTAAAAGAGGCCATAAGGCCATAAAATAATGTATTATATATTCAAGAAGTCATGAGGCCATAGTATCATGCATATGAGGTAAGGCCATTTGCATTTTATAGAGTAAAAAATAATGATAGTTGCCTAAGAAATAGACAAAGATTAGCCTTTCAAGGATAGTGTTGGCATTATAGTAGAGAAGGACATAGGGTAATGGAATGTCCCCCATACATTGGCAGGGATGGTTAATAGAATGTAAGAGTACCAAATGAAGAAAGGAGGCAACTAAGAAGAGAATATTTTCTCATGAAAAGAGTATTATTGTAGTAGAAAAGACAAGTACAAGAACTAGTTCAAAGGAGAAGTTTGTTTAAGAGCAAATATAAAACAAAAGGAAAGTGATAAAATGTGGTGATTTATGGAGGAAGTAAAAATAATATAGTGTCTTTGGAGATGGTACAAAGGCTAGTATTGAATAGGATTCCACATCCACATCCTTATTAGGTAACTTGGGTTCAAGAAGGACATCAAATCATGGTAAGTGAACAAAGTTGGGTTGAATTTCATATAAGAATCTATAAGGCCATATTTTATGTGATATAATGCCCATGGACATTTTCCATTTGTTGATAAGGAAGCCATGAAAATTTGATATGAAGGTTGTTCATGATGGGCAAGCAAATAATTGCACTATAGAGAAAAAAGGGTTGACACATATACTTGTAACTTTAAAAGGTGATGCAAATAGAATCGAAAAAAGAGTGATGGTGATGGAAACCAAAAAATATTTTAGTAAAGTTATTGAGAGTATGAGTATGATAAAATCCCCTAAGAAGGAAGAGAAGATAAGTTGTCTTGAGATGGTGAGTATAGAGAGATATGAGTCCACAAAATTGGATATGGAAGATAGCCAGTAAAAGAGCAGATTGTTGGACAATGTCACTAAGTTAAATAGTGGAAGTAATATTTGTGAGAAGGCTTTGGTAGCTAGTATGAAATGTAAGAGTGAAGGGTTCAAAAAAAAAGAAGGTAGAGAGTATACTAGAAGAAAAGGGGCATAAATTACAGTTGAGATAAATGAGAAGTGTCTTGAGAATGACACCAAGCAAGAGAGGAATTTGGATATTGAAGTCTCCAAAAAGTACGCACCAGAGAGAGCCATGAAAAGATCCAAATATCAATGCTAATAATATGTTTTGTGATATGAATATAGGTAATAAAGAAGTGGTCACCAAGCAAGTCTTGGAGTCAAAGAAACTAGAAGTGTTTATGGTTGAAGAAGATAAGGTTGATCCTAAACAACCTAAGACTCATTAAGAAGTGAAGAAAAAGGAGGGAAAATCCTATCCAAAGATTAAAAATAAATTAAAGGAACAAGGTGAGAGAGAAGAAGATGTATGGTGCATGGGAATATTTGAATTTTAGCTAAAGATAAATGTTGAAGGCAAGATGGACACAAAAATCCAAGATCAAGAGTTACTAGAACTCAATGTGAAGAAGGAAGAGAAAGCTTATAAGAATGAGAAAAGAATGTAAGAACAAACATGATAGTTCAGTTATGATGTTGTAGTCCAAAGAAGCAACTATGAACATACTAAGGGAAGAAACTCCATACAAAGTCAAGGAGCAAGCAAACATTGAGAGGGAGAATTTATGTAAAAATCAAATAAGTGTAAATCTAATTGAAGAATTTGTATTCTTATGTGTGGGTGGAAGTGATCTTGCAAATAAGAAGTTTCAAGAGTATAAGAGATCAAATCAAGAAGATGGGTAGCATGAAGAAAGTCAATACCAAGCTATAAAGATAAGAAGAGTCCATGAAAGGATTGTTAAAGGACTAAACAATCATGTGAAAGAGGAAGAAGGTGAAAAAGGTACATTCATGGAAACTTTTGAGTCTCACACTTATTGTGTTGAGTATTTGCCTAGTAGTGGATTTGTAGGTTATAAAAAAGATATGTGGAGAAGTCATAATGAAGCTAGGCATTCAGAAATGCAAATATATGATTATGAATTTTAGTTTTATCAAATTTTAGAGGTTGTCAATGCAATCATGTCCAAATAAGACGTATGGGAGATTGATGGTGAAGAGACAGGGAGAATGTTTCAAGTTGACTTGCCAAGACAACATCAAGACACTAGGACACAAGCATGTGAATCATTGACATATATCTCTAGTGGACTATTAATAATGAATAATACATTGCATTATGAGATGAGGTATGGAACTAGATACCTAAAGTCCTTATACATTGATTTGCACAAAAAATACATTGTTTGTTTTTTGAAGAGACAATCTCTAGACAAGATAACATGAGTCAAGCTCAATGTAATTTGAGTAAACCTTATATGTTGGAGGAGATATTAAGGAAAGACAACATCAATCATTACAGAGCTCAAATGGTGAAATATGTAGCCATAATGAAGGAAAAATAGTTGAAACACATCAAGGAGTGAAACATAGATCTAAATTTGCATTCAAAACATGATTATGACATTACAAGTGGCTAGAATAAGTAGGTATAGTATATGAAGGAAGGAAGGAGTACCTTGGAGTTTCATGTTTAAAAATATACTCATACAAGTGGAGTCACAATTTGAGGCATTGGGAGAAATATAAAAGATTGCAACAGTTGTTCAAGGGAGAGGAGGAATAGTTTGGTTGCTAGAGATATGGTGTGATTATGGGGAACATGTCAAGAAGCATATTGACAACAAAAACTTGATAAGTGTGGTAATCCTTTCCAAAGATGATGAATTAAGACATTCTAAATAAGGTGCTAGTTTGTTTTATTCTTTCTTGACCTTAGAAGGTTTGTATGAGATTATAAGAAGATAAACAAATACAAAGAGAGAAATAAGACTAGTTAATAAATTAGAGCTTGAGAATCATTTCAAGGATTGGAATTAAAAAAAGAAGCAACAATTAGATCATATCAATTTAGGAGTCCAATTTCTCAGTTCTAGTCATGCATATGAGCAAGATTTGTACAATAGTATAGGTATGACAATCATTTTTAGTGTTTTAGAAGAAGAAATAAGTGTAAATAAAATAAGTAAAGTGGATAAAATAGGTTTAGGTTGGGCAAATTAGTTTCCTAAAATCAATTTAGCTAAGACAAAATGTAGCTTGGATAAGCAAGTGAAGGAGAAGACTTGGGAACAATAGCATGTCAAGTGTGAGAAACCAAAATTCATGGAAGACACTATAAGGAATAATGATATTGAAAATAAATATTCAAGCCTATTCTATAAATATTCACACAAAACAACCTCTAAGTTTTTTTTCTTCTCCCCTTAGGAGTATGATGCAAGAGCATCACACATGGGAACAACATGATTGTAATATTTTATCTAGATCAAGTAAATAAGAGTTAATAAAAACATTTAGTATGTTTTGGTAGTGTTAAGTGTCTAAACATGTACCTTGGAATGATTTTTAGATGTTCAGAGAGTGTCTAGGAAGCTTAGAATTTCAAATGGGAGTTTCTAGCCATTTTGAGCAATTTGAAATTTTTGAATATCTTAGTATAGAATGGTAGTTGCAGGAGGTGGTATAGAAACTAAAAATATGTCAAATGAATAAGAAATTTTATTGAGGAAACTTTAGGTTTATAATACATGGTCTCAAGACACACTTGTATGGAAGTATCTACTTTGATCTTTGTGTAAGCTGCCAACGCACTTGTGGTGACCATGAGAAGGTAGTTATGGTAGTTATACTAGATATAAAGCTTATAGTTTTTTGTTTTTGAATTTATTTGATGATTTTGTAATCGAAGGGAAGGGGTTTTAATTCCAAAAAAATAAGGAAAGAGTTTATAAAATTGAATAAAAGGTGTTAAATCCTATTTACCCTATGTATGCACAATGAAAAGTAGTGTTTTGATTGCTTAATGAAGGAAGAATATCTGTATGGTGTTTCTCATGATTTTTTTGGTTTTGGTTTGTATTTT
The DNA here is from genome assembly GCA_037957365.1 of Torreya grandis. Lineage (NCBI taxonomy): Eukaryota > Viridiplantae > Streptophyta > Pinopsida > Cupressales > Taxaceae > Torreya > Torreya grandis. The sequence continues at coordinate 355,256 of JARHVA010000285.1, read as the reverse complement.
ACCATGATATTTAATGTGTTTAAAGTAATTAATTCATTATTTTTCATGTTGTTTGGACTAAAGAACAATATACGCCTATAGAAGAGAGTTATGCAGATAGTGAGCCCTCACAGTGAGAGAACAAAGGAAGTAGAGATTTGTTATTGTTTGATTCTTGATGTGAAGACATGTTTTTAGTTGTTATGAGTCTTTTTAAATTCTATGTAGATTTTGGGAAATCTTCCCTTGAGATCTAAGTACTCAAATCAACATTGCATATCATGTAGAAGCTGAAAGGAGTTTTGTGTATAAATAATTATTGGAAAAGGTGAAAATAGTGTTTATAGCTCCTTCCAAATCATTCATAGAGTCTAAACTCATTTTATATCAAACAAAACTCAAAGGAAATACTAACAGTCCATACACCCTATAATTGTATGTGTAAAGGGACTAAGATTTGTTAAAAAAGGTTGAATAGAGTAACATAAAGGGAGAAATAATGTTTGAAAGAGTTTTACCCATGTTATACTGATCCTAAAAAATATTTATAGATCCTTGAACACATTTTTGGAGTGAATAAGAGAAAACAATATGCTTTTAGGTTCAAAGAGAGGTTACAAACCTTGAACTAGTGTTTTGGAGGGAAAAGGAGTGTAGAAATTATTTCCACTAGTGAAATTTCCCAAAAGTTAGTGATATGGTAGGTTTTCAAGTATATAAATATATTATGGAGGTTTTGGAATGAGTCCATACGTGTCTTGATGTTGTCTTGGAAAGTCAACCTAAAACATTCTCCTTGTCTCTTCACTATCAATCTCCCATATGTCATATTTGGACATGATTACCTATTACCATTTAACACATATAAGTTTTCATATAGGCTCATCAAGTCCTAGACTTCAAGCCACATCTTTGATACCACATGTAAAATCCTCACTGGGTTAAACACAAATAACATGATTTTTTTTAATCAAACACATAAACTATAAATAGATTACACCATGAAAATATAAGCAATGATCATATAAAATACACTAAGTGTGATAACTTTATATAAATACATGACATCTAAATAGTCACTAATCATTATCAACATATGTAACACATCATAATACAAACATATAAAGTAATTACAAATAGCAATCCATTGCTGATATAATATACAACCACTATTGTTAATCTATAGTAAATAGGTAATTACAATTATTCATGATAATGTTTCCAATAATAAATAAAATATAATACAATGTACATAAATAAGATACATGGATTCCCAATGCATGAGTTCCTTGGACTCTCCAGTATCTATGGCTATCTCAAGAATCATCTCAAAATGTAGTACTGTTGTGGGGAGGGAGAACATCATTCAAGCACTTTTCCACACCTACCATAGACTAATGATCCCATGCACTAATACCATCAAGAAATTACCCTCCCTTCATGGATGAATATATAGTGATGGCATGAGAATCTAGAGAGACAAGTAATTACCTATGTGTTGTATGATTTCTAAAACTAAACATGTAGTGTATCATAGAAAATCCATTCTATTACAAGATATCACACAAACATGTAAATCATACTCATGAAATGATAATGACTCATTAAACATACATTATAAAAAGTTTTAAGAATAATAAACAGTAAATATCTATAAATTAATCAAATTCATACACACCACCTGATTAGATTACCTTCATCTGGCATTGTAATGATAGTAAGCTAGTGATGTATGTCTCACTCCTTGCTCAGTATCAGTAATGCAAGTTTGGTAAAACATAATTTAACCATGAAATTCATACAATTTACATCCTACTAGTAATCATATCACATAACATGCTAGACATATGAGTAATCAAAACATGCATTTATTTCATCAAACGTATGAATGAATCTTACATTATTTTCTATTCCATACTAAAAATAATGAATATAGTTTATACCACCTAGATAAAATACTCATTTTAGATGTAGATTCCAACTAAAACATTTAGTTTCCAACCATACTACACCCTATGATAACCCATATTACCATAGTCTAGTATTCTAAGCCATAGCTATTAGTTTTCCATAATCAGTCATATAAAGTAGTCTTACAAACAAGGAAATATAAGCTTCTATTCAAGAAACTAGATATAATAAGCAAGTCACAATTTCTATGAAATACATGATATTATATCCTAGCATACATTACACTCTTAAAATCTATCTGCATGTATATATAAAGCCCTACTAACTATCTTAAAACAAGTTATTCATAGAAATACTCAACACACATACATATAATTAGTCAAATGTAGGTGTGAGTCTGGCATAACAATAACAATATGTACCCCCCGAGTATAATATACATTTATAATGTAGTTCTCTATGACATCCCCTAATATCATAGTTTTTATTTATGAACACAATAATTCAATAATGAAAATCCAATATTAAAATTCTAAGAAATAACCAACCCATAATCATAAATAAAAATCAAGCACGTACAAGATTATACCACCCAGGTATACCCTATGTTTAAACAATATAATATAAACTCTGTAAGTAGATTTAATATAGTACACTCTATGTTATTATCATGTTCCATCATTACAATACTCAATTTAATCAACCATCATAATTCTTAGGAAATCATAGACCTTAGTTTAAATGATTTGTTATAATTTGGAAGGTATAGGTATTAGTAAATAGTTTTTCATTCCTAAAACTTGGTCTTTACCAGTCCACACACACCAAGATTTACTAGTATAGTTATATAAGTTTGACCACTTGTACATTTTATTTACTCATAATATGTATTTTACACATATCAAAAGTTAGACGTGTTATTTTTATGATCAAGGAGATTGTATTCATATAAATAAGGTCTCCTATCCTTTGGAATCCTATGGCTTATGTTAATAGTCCATTACCTATAATTATATGCATACTACCCATTACACCCATATATGTGATATTTTTTATATGATTAATTAATCCATTTATAGATACACTTCCTAGACCCAAGTATATTAACTACATGTATCCTCATGATAAGCAATACGTAACTATTATTTCAATATCACCATAAAAATATGTATTCTTAACTTGATTTTTATTAACTATGTATACTATCCCCATTATAGTTAACTAATGGTATACAAACCAACTTTGTTTTTTGTGAACTATGGTATGCTATAAGGCAACATCCCCCCAAGGTGAATAGTGTCATCCACATGAAAGATACAAGTGCAACTTAAATCTATTATCTCCTCACACGTGTAGCCTCTCAACTACACAGGCTAAATCATGATCCTATAGATTCACATTCATTTCAAGGTAAGAGGATATAATTATGTTAATGTTACTTTGGTAGGTGTTCCCTCCCATTCAATCCCTTACCATTCCAACTGCATCTAGAACTCTCAGCTCACTCTCTCCTTCCATGTACTTACAATAACCATGGGCAGTGATAAAGACTATTTAGATCCAACTTCTTGTAAAGAAGTCCAAGAACAGAGGAAGGTGTGGCAAAAAATCAAGAAGGGGGGCTTACAAAGTTTATAAAGTACATTATTGAACATAACACCATAGTGGTTTAATATTTTATCGCTGCATGGACAAAAAGGAAGGCCACCATGTGAGACATCTCCATAAACAAATTTGATGAGTTTATTGGTGATGCCACAAGTATGTACTATGTAGGTGCAAAAGAATTCAAAGATTAGTATAAAAATAGGAATCCCTGTAGTGTTTCTTTCAAACTAATGGCTTCATACAAATTGATAAGAAGGGTTTTCCTCATGTTGACTTGCCATGATACTGACCTGATATCTACCTTCAAGTCATGAGGTACATAAATCTAGAAGGTAAGTACACCATAATTTTTTCTCACTATTTCCTTATGCTTAATAATTTCATTGGTTTTTAAATTAGTCTCCCTTATTTCCTTCTAAATTCTTTGGAAATCACTATCCTACTTCACTAGGTTAATGACACTAACCCCATCCTCCATCAAGGTCTTATCCTTCTACTTGTGAAACATGGCAAAACTCTCCTAGGTTAGAAAGTTCCCCTAGGAGGATCTTCTTTTGAGGAGGACTCCCCAGAGGAGGATCCTATAGAGGGATCCCACCCACCTCTTGAATTCTCCCCATAAAATATCTTATCCCATTCCCCACTTGATGGCCTTTCACTTAAGCTACTATTCATCCCCAAGCCCAAACCCATCAAAATTAGGTCTCTTGCTACCTTAGACTAGAAGGGTAAGGTCATTGTAATAGATGAGTTTGAGAAAAACAAAAAATGTTGGAAAATTTCAATTCAAGGTTTAGTAGGTAGGATTTGTCTTGGTAAAGCTTATATAATTCTGGGATGAGCTGCATCAAGTGGTGGAGGCCACTATTCATACTTTTATTCATTCTACCTAGCCCCCTCCCCAATCCCCTACTATAAAATCCTCCAAGGTCCTAAAACCCCCTGGGTACCCCAGACACACCAACGCCCCCCACACCACCCCCCCTGCGCTCCCCTACCCACCCCAAAGCAAACCCCTTTATAATTGAAAGGTAGGAACTGGCCTAGGATGATATTCCTTGGGGACGTTGAAGGCCCTGGGAATTACACCCATGCCAAGGTCTCAAAAGATAAACCCAACATTTTGGTAAAGGACTGTTCTCATGCTAAAGACACCTAAGAAGGTCCTTCTACATAATCTGGTTACTTTTCTATTTATGGTTTTTATTTTTCTCTAGTTTCTAGTCTTTCTTTTTTCTCATTCGATCGAGGAGGGCTTGTTTAAACCATTGTATTTACTTTGAAGTTCTAAGTCCTTGTAAAATCTAGTTTTAGCCTATCAAATAGAAAAACTAACTTTCACTTGTTCTAAGAGTATGTTAGAATATGCTACTATAGAGGAAAAGATATAGACTAAAAAATATCCACATTATACACACACACACACAAACAATATTCTATATTATATTATTTAGTCACTAGCTACTATCCATTAACAATATACATTGCTAACAATTATCTAACTATCCAAATATTGACTATAATCATATCAATATAAATTGGTTACTTTCATTGTTCATGACATCATGTAGCTTAGTGATTTACTAGAATATTATTAGAATTGTTAGTTAATATAGAGTATTCTTTAACTAACATATGCCAACATACAATTATACTTAACTCATCAATTTACTATAAATCCACCAACTAGTTTAATTAATTCTAGAATGACTATAAATAACTATTTCACATAATCAATTTATTATTACATGCTTATACAAAGAACCAATAAATTCTCATATTAATGTAGGATCTAGATTTATATTTGATGAGTCCATAACTCATTACTTTACTTAAACATCAAAGTGTTAAACATTATATTGCAACAAGGTTTCAGTAGAGGAACCATATTTATGGTATTCAACTTTAGTAAAAGGTGAGATGTTGTACACTAATTAATTAGGTCACAATAAATATATATACATTTCATAACTTTCATGACTCTGAATGTTTCATAACATATATAGATTGATATAAACTATAACATACTCATAATATTTTATGATTTACCATTTCTCCTATTGGTTGCTTTAGTAATATCATTTTAATAATTATATCAACCCGAATTTACTTACCAGATTGGAAAACAAATAGTAAGATTTAGAAATATCTTGTTGTAAGGACCAACTTGGTTAGATTTATGTCCCAGTAGATTTGGGAAGATCTAGTTTCACAATTCAGTAATTACAAGAGAAGGCACAGGTAGATCACTGCACATTTTATCATTGGTAGAACTAATTTTGACAAAGTTTGGATTCTATGTAGTGTCCATGGAAGTGTAAGTTTTTGAGCCTATGTTCCTATTATCCATGGGATGGACTCGATATGGTTATTGTTCTAAATATTATCATTGTATTAGAAATAAAGTGTACTTAAATTATTCTATGCATTCTCCATAATTATTGACTTTCGTAACGTTACAAAGTTCCTTAACTGTATGTTCTCCTTAAATAGGAATATCAAATATACAACAATGACTATCATGAATTACATTTTTGTGAAATTATATTTATGACTATTAGTAGTTTAACTTACTAAAAATTATAAAGGTGTGGCTTTTAGAAATTGTCCTACTAAAAATTTACTAAATATTATATAGCTATGAACCTACTATGAAATGAGGCACTAATCATATTCAAATAGGTCTATGTTTATAAACCAGACAAGTATAGTCTACACATGCCTTAATTCAATGATATAATACACAACTGTATTTAATTTCTCAAAGACAATATATTGAATCACCTAAGATAGAGAATCATTGTATTTAATTTTTCTATTAATATTTAATTCTACTATATTTTATTTATTTAATTTCAATATTTATATATATATATATATATATATATATACTATAATAGTGAATCACTATAATTTACATGCTAATGGTGATATGTCCTAGATATTGAATCGCCCAATCTATATTTTGATTCATAAGTATCTAGAAATTAGGAGTAGGTATAATTTGTTCAGGATAGTTGAGGAGTGTTATTGTAAATTAGAAAATAGGCATAATCAAAATTATTATCACAGTTTGTAATTGTAAGGAGCATGCTTCTACCATTAATCAATGTTCTCAATTGTTATTTTAGATAGAGGATGGTTTCAAAAAACTACAAAAAGAGGTTAAAGCAAACTTACTTACAAGAGCTTAAATCAAACTTATCAGAGCCCAAATTTTAGATGAATGATATGCCTTTCAGCAACATGCAAAACATGAAACTTATTCTAATGCCCAAGTGGTTAGTATGACTAGATATAAATTCTTTGTTGGGCTCTTTCTCCCTTCTTTCCAAACATTGCCTCCTTCCATTCCCCCTTCTGTAGCACTCCCTCCTTTTAATAAGTGTATTTTCTTTTAAATATAATTTTTATCTTCTAACCCCTAAATTGCCTATTTGGAATGGTTTATTTTTAAAGCTTATCTTTTTTGAAAATATTTCTTTTGTTTTATTATCTCTTTTTTTAGAATAAAAAATATGTGTTTTTTTTCTAATTTTTGCCTTATTTCTTAATTATAAAGTCAAACCTATCATTTATCTTATTTTACTAATTTATTACTAATTACAATAATTAATATTTATTTTCTAATTGAATTACCATCTTAGTTTTCAAAATGGTTTAATGATAATTTTATTAATCATTAACATTGAATTTTCTCTAATTACACAAATCACATTTCTAAAAGTATTTAAAGGTCACACATGCAAATCATGCCAAATGAGCTCTTTTAATCCAGTTAATCTATACTAGTAAACCATTAAAATCAGATATTTAATGCAAGAAGAAATAAACACACTATGTTACCCATTTAATTATGCATTTCTAACATGTGCTATCTACTATGGTGTGTGCAGGGATCTAGCTAGTCTTTTTGTCATATTTTGACATCTCTATCTACATCACCCTCTCCAATGATGCTCTCCCTTCATCATGCTCTAAGGGACGAGTTTTCCTACATCAACCTCATAATAAGAAGGTAGTTATATCATTACATCATGATACACTTACATCATAAAATATAGTGGAAATAACAAATCAACATGTTCATAATGTAAACATATACACTACAACTAACTCATATCAATATAATCATTCAATCTAAGAAATATCTTATTGTCCCATAACAACATATATCTCATAGTGTAGTTAAAAATATCCAAATCTAAATTTGTCAACTATAAATATCCATGGATAATCAAATAGTTGGCTTAGAGAGGAATTGGGATGTAACACTAGGGAAAAAGGCACCTTCTTTTGGTATTCAAAACCTAGATCATTTACTTTCTAAAATAGATTCTTCATCACCTATCCAATATCAATCTATATCACAAGGTTCTTTAAAAGCTAACAAGGTTATCAATGGTTTATCTAAGTCCAATCCCAAGGTCTTCTAAGACAAAGGAAACACTATCTTCAATGAGGAATCATCCCAAGTAACCCATGGGTTTTTTATAGAGGCCCATAACCATCAAATAAACCAAGAGATTGCAAGCCTCTAAGATAATAAGATAAACAATCCTTTGATTGACCAAAGTTTCAACCCAAATCTAAGTTTGAGTGTGAAACCAAATTCACCCTCATTAATCAATCCAACTCTAGGCTTAAATTCTCATGACAACTCACCTATCAACAATCAAACCAATCAAAATAAAAGATTGACTATCCATTCAACTTCACCAATCATCAATCAATTGAATCCAAACTTGAATGTTTATTCAAATTTACCAATCACCAATCAATCAAATCTAAACTTGAATTCTTATTCAAGTTTACCAATAATCAACCAATCCAAACCAAACTTTCATGCTTATTCAATTTTACCAAACATCAATCAATGAAATCCAAACTTGAATGCTTATTCAAGTTTACCAACCAACAATCAATTGAATCCAAACTTGAATAGTTATTCATGTTTTCCAATCAATCAAAATATTAACTTTCATAGTTCATCAATCAACCATACAAATACAAATCAAAATTTAAACTTGAATACTCATTTTAATTCACCTATAAAAAATTAACCAAATCCAAATCCAAACTTGAATTATTATTCAAGTTTACCCATCAACCAACATCAAAATTTTGGTTTAATAAGTACATCAAATTGATTTTCAAATTTTACTAATCCAAATTATTATGTATACTTAGCCCCATCACATCAAAATCAATCACCCACAAATCCAAGACCATTCATTAACACTAATCCAAATCAACCTTTTTACCCCAACACTCATCTAAACAAATTTTTTGATTTACATACTTCTCCAAATCCAAAATTGAACCAAAATGCATTTTTCAATCCACACCCAAATCAAACCAACCTAATTTCATTTACAAATCACATTAATCTAGTTTTTTTTACAAACACCACTAATCTAAATATCTTCACACATCCAAATCCAACAACCCCAAACCTCTTCACACAATCAAGATGTACACTTCCCAATCCATTCAATCATTAATACTTATTTTCATAAGCCAACACCAATGCAAACTCATTTATGGGTCAAACATATAAGATGTTTACCTCTTCAATATAAATCAATAAAATCTCTCCACGCTTCATTCAAGATTGGAAAAACATGAAGGATAAGATCTAAGGATTATAAGACAATACCTTTTATATACAAAAACAATACAAGTTTGAGGAAATATGTCCATATCTATATGATGTAAACAATGTGATAACACCATTTCTAAAACATTTTGAACTCCATAAATTTGATAAGTACAAAGGTAAGGGTGATCCTAGGAAACATCTTAAGTTATTATATATGGTATGTGTTGATGTTGCATATATTAATGAATACAAGTTAAGACTTTTCCCATGTTTTCTAGGTGGTCAAGCCCTAGAGTGGTTCTCTCATTTACCCAAAGGATAAATATCTACCTTTTAAGACCTATCTAAAAAATTTGATCATCATTTCCCATATAATGTTGAAAAATAATTGGTTGTGCTTGATCTTTATAAAATTAAACAATGAAATGGTGAAACCTTTGCCTCCTTTTTATAAAGATGGTAGTCATTATCAATTCATTTTCCATGGTATTTCCACAAAAAAACTCAGAGTTGGATCATCACTTTAACCTTTATTGTCCAAAGTGCTTTGATGAAAGCATAAAAAAAGGATCCAGATGAAATGAAATTTCCTTACCAAGGGTGTTACCAAAATTTTCAAACATGACAATAATTATTCAAACCAAATAGACAAACCTAAGTTCTTTTCCAAAATTTTTTTATAGGTGATTATGTGAGATATGTCAAGCAATTTCAAAACCCACAACCTATCAAAAACATCAAAATACCTGGTGGTCAACAAAAACAACAAAAATACAAGTGTAAATTAACTTAATTGGGAGACTCCTATGACTTAGTTTTTCAAAAGTTGGCCCAAGCAAACATGTTCATATGGCCCAACACCAAACCCTTCAAATAAAGTGTTCCTAAAACTGAGTGGTACTATGACAACCAATATTGTGAATACCATATAATTAATTGACATTCAACTAATCAATGTATGAGACTAAAACATTGTGTCCAAGATCTTATATATTATGGGGACATAACCATTGAAAACCAAACATCCACATCATCCAATAACAAAAAATTTGGCATATATAAAGACTCATTTCCAAAACATGAGCAAGGGCATAATACATAAGGTAAATACCAAACCCAAACTAGTAATGTCAATCAAACTAATCACAACTTTGATTCTATAGTTAATTGTGTTGATTATATAACCCATCATGTTTCTATCATCATAGTGAAATCCCAAGATTGTGTGAGTGCAAAAAGGCATGCCAAGATGACAATTACCATTCTAAATGATTCCTCGCCTACTATTGAGAGTAATTATAATATCATAAACCACCTTGAGAAAACATCAACTCAAATATATCCATTTTATAACTTTCAAAATTTCCCCTATCTATAAAGATATATTTTATAAAGTCCTTTAAGAGTCAGGAGTCCCTCATGACATAAATCCATCCAATTTTCAAATTTTAGTTGGAAACTTATCCACTAAAAATCAAGCTACATTTGATCATTATGATGTATCCTCTATGGGATCTGAATATAGTTTACCTTTGTATATAAAAGTCATAATATCCAAACACAAAGTAAAAAAGGGTGTTTATATACAATGGATCAGATTTGAAATTATGTACATTAAGATTAATCAAACATTTAGGGTACTCTAAAACAACACTAGAATCAAATATTATTACGAATAAGGCATACAACAATAATGAACATGAGTCTATGGGCACTATATATCTTCCTTTGATGGTGGGGTCTATAATTCAGGGGACATTAGTTTATGTTCTTGATTTGGATTTATCATATAATTTTCTCCTTGGATGACCATGGATTCATTATATGAATAGTATACCATCCACCTTACACCGATGCTTTAAGTTTTATGATGAAGGCATGGAAGTAACCATTCCCAGTGATTTTCAACACTTCTAATACTACAAATTATTAGATGGATGTTATAAAAACTCCAATTATCTCCCTTTTACAAAAGACACATATACACCTATTGAGAAATCACCAAATCTTGGAAATTACATTCATCCTGACATATTGCTTCAAACACCCCCACTTAATGGTTGGTTAGGTACACCATCCACATACACTTCCACATATATTCCATCTACAAATCAAACATAAACTTTACACTTCAAAAACCATGCCTTCTCATCCATCCTAATTGAATTTTTTTGATAAAATCATGGGTAAATATTAAATCCAAGATGTTCATTACTTGGATAAAATACACATATCCTCAAAAAATCATGGCAAGCCCCATTATCAAAAAGATACTCAAGTGGTTCATAATTTAGACAAAACACCATTTGTATAAGTCAATCTTCTTTCCAACAAATAAATCAAATATTTGAACTCATCCTAGCTTTATTCTGATGAAAATTATACATGATTTCTTAACAACCAATATCCCATTGCCAAATCCATCATGTGCAATATAATGAATTACAAAGGTAAGGGCCTTGACCTCTATGAACAAGGACCAATATAATAAATCCAATGAAACATTACATGGTATAGGATTTAACCCATCTAATGTGAGAAAAACACTTTACAAAAGTGACTCTTCTAGTGAGTTTGAGGCAAGCTCTCTAGACACTTAAATGGGTTCCATCTATAGCCAATTTTGAACATCTTCTATGATCAAATTATTCCATGATACTATTGTATTAACACTTGAACTAACATATCCAAACCTAATCTAGTGGGACCAATAATCAACACCTATTATTGATTAATTTTAAAATGATGAAGTAATATCTAAATTCTTGAGAATGAGAGATCATATTCTAAGATGCAATCGCAAGAAGGGTTTTTCCATCCAATTAGATGATTATACATATTTTGGGGTATTCTTATCAAATCATCAAATTAATACCACGACATCTCAAGAAGAAACATATACTCATGAAGACCTTGAGAAATAACTCAACCTTCCTCCACCACCCATAAAATATCAAGAAGAATCAATTCTCCTAGTTGAAGACACCATAACATTGAACATTGGTACAAAGTAAAATATGATGATAGTCAATATTACCACATCATTGATTCAAGAAGAGAAATAAATATTTACCCTTTTGATTAAATAATTGTCTAATGTGTTTACATGATATAATGTAGACATGCTAGGGTTTGATCCTTCACTTATTATGCATCATCTTGTGGTTCATCTAGATGCTAAAGATATAAAGAATAAACTCATAAAAATGTAACCAAAGGTTTCATTTTTGGTGATAGAATAACTAAAAAATAAATTATATGTTGGCTTCATACATCCCATAGATTACTTAGAATGGATATCTAATGCTGTACTAGTATTAAAGAAACCAAATATAATTAGAGTGTGTACAAACTTCATGGATATCAGCAAAAAATTATTTGAAATATGAATTTTCATTACCAAACATACACATGATTGTAGACTCCACCTCTGGTCATGAGATGTTGCCTTTAATGGAGGGTTTCTCGGGTTATAACCAAATCAATATAGATCTTGAAGACCAACCCAAGATAGATATTAAAACACCTTTGATCACTTTTGATATCAAGTAATACCCTTTGGCATCAAGAACATTGGATCCACATAGTATATATAAAGTATAGTTATCTTACATGATATGTTCTGTGACATCATGGAATACTAGGTTGACATCATCCTTGATAAATCTAAATCTAAATCTAAATTAGAACTTCCTAAGATACACAACACTTTTTTTGATAGAATGAGTAAGTACAAGCTCTGTTTGAATCTAAAAAAGTGTGTCTTTATGGTTACATTAGGTAATTTATTGGGATTCATAGTTTCACATTATGTCATAGAGGTTTATCCTTCTAATGTTTTAGAAATCTTGAATATGCCTTCACCTAAAAATATGAAACAACTTCATAGTATACAAGGTAAAATTTAGACAATCTAAAGTTTCATATTATAACTTATAGACATTTTCCATCTATTCACATTATTGCTTAAGAAAGACACTCAATTCACTTGGAATGAATAGTGTAATAAGGCATTCAATAATCTTAAATGGAATTTTTCCAATCCACTAGTCCTAATGCCACCTATCGTAGGCAATTTTTCCTTTTGTATATATCCATTACATAATATGCATTAGGGGAATTGTTGGCTCAACACGATGAACATGGATCTGAAAGGGTAACTTATTATCTAAGAACAAATTTGGTGACATATGAGTTTAATTACTCTACCATGTAAAAATTATGTCTCTCAGTTGTTTATGTTTCAAAAAAACTTAGCCACTACATATTCAATAATCAAATAAAAATCATTTCCAAAATTGACACTCTTAAATATCTCTTATCCAAAATATATTTTATATGCATAATGGTTAAATGGGTAATGCTTCATAGTGAGTCTGAATTTGACTATGTAAATCAAAAAATAGTCAAGGGACAGGTATTGGTGGAATCATTAGTATAAGATACTTTAGAAGATCACACACCTCTCATCATAAATTTCTTTAATGAGGCAATTATGTCAATCAATGAATCCCTATTTTAAAATTTATATTTTGATGGATCTTTTATCAATAATGACTCGAGGGTAGGTATATTATTGGTTACTCTTAATGAGACTTAATTACAAAATCATTATATATTACATTTCCTTGTATAAACAACATAGTGGAATATGAATCCCTTATAATTTGTCTCAAACTTGAAATATAGTGGGGTATTAAAAATCTTCTTGTCTTTGGTGATTTAAAACTTATTATAAATCAAGTAACTAATGAATTCCAAGGTAGAGATGAAAAGATAATCCCATATAAAAGGAAGGTGGATAGCCTCAAGTTGTGATTTATATCTATATAGTTTTAACAAGTGTTAAGGGATAATAATAGATAGTTGATGCAATAGAAACAATTGGTTAAGTACTTGATATTTAAACTAAGCACAATTAATTTCTTGTGGAATATTTGTTGACACTAGCTTATGATACTCTAGATTTTGAAATGGTTTGTGAGGTGGTTGGTCCCTCTTATATTTGGTATAATGACATCTATGAATACCTCCACAATAACATCATTCCATTAAGCTTAAATCATTACCAATAAAAATACTTTATTCAATGCACATCACACTACACTATCCTTGGTAAAACTTTATTTCAAAGAAGTTATGATGGAATCTTTCTAAGGTATTTACAGTATGAAGATTCTACCTTATTCATTAGAGATATTCATTATTGAATTTGTGGTGCTCATTTTAGTGGCATAACCCTTGTTAATAAACTATTACATGTGGGTTATTATTGGCTTACAATGGAATTTTATTCTTGTGCATATGTAAAGAAGTGTGTGCCTTACCAAAATAATGGTGACCTATCCATATCCCATCACAATCCTTACAACCCATCCCTACACCTTGGTCATTTTCCACATGGGTTTTATACCTCATTGGTAAAATCAATCCTAATTATTCAGATGGTCACAAATATATTATTAAATCTATCGAATATTTTACCAAATGGGCTAAAGTCATGCCCTTAACTTATGTCACCAATAAGAAAATTTCTATGTTTATCTTAAACCACATTATATACCACTTTGGAATCCCATATGGTATCATATATGATAACATAAAATCATTCAAAAACAAGTATGTTAAGGCCATTTTACATACTTATCATATTAAACACAAGTGGCCCACTCCCTACTACATACAAGGTAATGACCAAGCTGAGGAAATAAATAAAAATATCCTAAAAATTATGAAAATAGTTATCAATGCATTTAGACATGATTGACACACATAAATTTATCCTACCTGATGGGAATATCACATAAGCATTTGCACACCCATGAGGGTAACCCAATTTTCCATTATTTATATAATCAATTCAATCTTACCCATTGAAGTTGAGATCCCATCCTTATGCATATCCTTGTAAAATCTAATTTATGATGAATCCTAGTGTATTTCATGCTTAAGCGAGTTTGATCTCATTGATAAGAAACACCTTAATTCCCTAAACCACTTATGAGTCTACTATAATCACATTCACCATAGCTAAAATAAGAGGATTAAATATAAAGACTTTAAAATCAATGATCTCATTCTAAAAAAAACCAATGAAACACAAATGTAGAATGGGATACAAAAATTTCTTCAATGAAACACATTAGTCATCATAGTTCTTATCTACCATTGGTGCATATTGTCCTACACTATATTAAATAAAAATTGTTTAAATCTTATTTGGTCATTAACATTTGATTTATTGTTGGAAATCCAAGCAAAGAAAATTAACAAGGGTATCTATCTAAACCATTCATAAATACATTATTTTATTTCATTTTATACTATAATAAATTCTAAAAATATTAACTAATGATACAACATATCAAAAGTAGGATAAATAATTGCTTATACAAGTCACATTTATTGGAGTTTAATCCTTGTCTAGATAATGCAAATGCAATGGTCAAATGATCACACAAGACAAAGCTGGTGCACACCACAATAAATCTAAAGCAAGATGAAATCACAAAGCAATAAGATTACATAAGACAATAGATATGAGAAAAAACCAAACTTCCATTATTTCATATAAGAGTAATATCTCTCACACCTCATCAGATACAAAGGAGAACATTCCATTAAATAGGCTAAGAAGAGGCATGGATCTACATCCATTTGGCAATGTGAACATGGGTCAATTTCCAAATGAATAGTAAACCCATGTGCAAGAGATAAGTCAATATTGGTTGGTAAATGATAATTCATCCTCACCAACCCATTTGACCATAATTTACACATGTGGGTGTGTAAATAAATGACCTCATAAATCATCCTAAATAACCAAATATCTAACTAAGCATAGTGAATAATGCAAGTATATTAAAAACCTAGGGTGAAAAATATACACTAACACTACCCCTTAATCATATCTTAGGTGGGTAATAGAATTGGGTCTCAATAACAAGGCCTCATCAGGTACCCAAGTATAATGGAAGTCTCAAAAGGTGGAGTAAAAGGGGAAAAACTAGTGGGGAAAAAATCCCCCTTAAAGGAGAGACAAAGAATAGAAGGTAGGACTAGAAGTACCCACTTGAAGCTACAACTTCTTATATCCACACTGTATCCTACAAAGAAGCGCTCTAAAGTGACTATGGGTTAGAAGTACATGCAGTGAAGAGTGATCACCATGAAAATGTGAATTAATTTTCCAAGTATCTGATGGATCTCTAACTAAGGTGTGGTTCCTATAAAAATAACTATTCTTCTCATGTAAATTAGAAATGGTAGCTACTATATGAAGGGATGGTACATTTAAAGAAGAGGAAAATAAGGAGTGTAGAAAGCCATACAACTATGTAAAATATTGCCCAATGTTTGATGTGTCTTGAATCAAAGATCATGCTCCCTAAAATTTTTGTGGTGGACCAAAATAAGGTGGATTAAAAAATAACTCCTCAAGACATGGAAGGTGACAAGAGATGGAGGAAATGGGTTTCTATCATTAATGTAGTCATTTATGGTAGAAGATAAGTCAGAATCATTGAAAATGTGTTCAAGATCTAAAGTTTCATCAACTACAGGTGAATATGATGAATAATTTGAAAGAGGGACAAAGTGGGAGAAATAATACAACCAAGTCTCATGATCGACTAAACCCACTACAATGATATTGTCACTATGAAACCCTTTGATGTAAATTGAATCTGGAGTGAACTCAACTCACATGTCCTGACTAAGGTTACTACTATGATATAATTGTAGGAGATTAGTTGATAGTGAGGGAATACTCAAAACATTGTTAAATGTTCCACCACTCAATTCAATAGATCCTCTCCCAGAAACCAATGTAGAAGTATTATCACCTAATTGAATAGAAGACATGTCACATGGATTCAAGGAAGTGAACTCCATATGTGAAGAATCCATATGATGTGATGTACCAAAATAAATAACCCATGAAATATTTAGAGGTACCACTACAACTATATCTCTCCCATTTGTTCTTTCTTTTCTTGATTCTTTCCTTTTCCTTTTCCCACTATCATTTTCCCTGGATTTTTGATTTGATGAAGATGGTTTGATAGAATCAGGAACACCTATGTTTTTATTCTCAATAATACTCATGAGGTGATCAATATTCTTCTTAAAATACTTTCTTTCATCATGGTTTCCCATGCAATACCAACATTTCATCCTCTCTTTTTTGGATTTAACATTGGAAGTATCAAGGTTTGGTTTGATGGTGGGTTGATCCTTCTTGCTCTCATGATACTTGTTGTTCTATTTATTCTCTTTGTTTGAAGTATTTGCTTTTCCATTCCTAGTAATTATGGCTTGAGGTTTTGTGGAATTCAATATATCCATCTAGATCAACTTGTTTTTCTCCCTAGTTAAGTTGACAATGAAACCATTTAAAGAGGGTATTTTCCACGCAGTGCCCAAAGCATTTTAGTGGCATGGAAAGTAGAGACAAATACTGAATAGTTAGGACCTAGTTTTGAGAGTATAGAAAGAACAAGTTGGTTATCTTATTTATTTATCCCACATTGTTTCAACTATAATCTTAAGTCTTGAACTTAGTGAAGAAATACCAAAGGGTATCAAAGTTACAAGGACTTATACTAATGAGTTCATTCTCAATCTCATGACCTCTCATCACATCTTTCCCACCAAATAGATTTCCTAGAATGGTCCATACATCATGGGGTGATTTGACCGAATCTAAGTGAAATAATTATCAGGTGCTACATAAAGACACAATAACCCATAAGCTTCAACACTATGGTTATACCACATAACTATATATGCATATGTACTAGTTTTAGTTTCATCACCCAATAAACCCTTACTCCTTAAAATGATTGACATCTTAATTTTCCATTCATGATAGTTAAAGGGAGTTAGTGGGTTGATTAAACTTGAATCCATTTTAGTGTTGAGTTAAGTTTTAGTAGTAGTACAAGTTATAGTTATTATAGAAAATAGAGAATGTGAATAAAATGGAAAGTGACTTAGAACAACAAAGTATACCCCCCCTGAACTATGAAATGGTGAAACCCCCAAATTTTACAAATGCATGCTTAAAAAACTTCAGACTTAGCTAATAGTGTATTTAGAGAAATTAGTGTGAGTGTCAAAAAAGACATATTTTTACAAACAAGGAACACGTCAGGATCTATCGATAATGCATCCAAGAGATGACAAATACAAATAGTGAGTAAGAGAAAATTTATGTTTTAAATATGAGGGGGTTTGGCCACCTACCAAACTAGACTCACCCTCTAATCTTCATCTAGTGAGGATATGAAGAGTGCCCCTTAAAAAAAATTCCTATCTTTTACAATGCTCACTATATAATATTATTTTTATACAAAAAAATTAAAAAAATCCATTTCTATACTAACCCTTCCTTTTTAAAAAATCCATCTTTCAAAAAAAGGCACTTTATATAGTCAGTAAAATGAATTGACTTTCTAACAAGTAAAATGCATTATTTTTTAACTTGAAAAAGGTTTTTTTTTAAACATTTATGCTCAAAAGGAAAAATACCACAAGTTCTCCCAATATTGGTTTTGAAAACCACTTTATATACAAAAAATGGGATTTTTGAGCAAGAAGATCCCTGCCAGTTCAACAACCAACTAGGAAAGCATGAGTGGATAGCTGGTAGATCTGAGGAAGGCCATGTCACTGATAAAAAATTAGGTAGGGAAAATTAGTAGGTCAATCCAATAGAAGGCATCATGGAAGATCAAATACAAGTTTGTTGAGTAATTATTAGGCTAAAAAACATTCAAGTTAGGAGAGGCCTACACTATGATCAGTCCACCAAAGAATCTATGATGTCAAGGGTTGAGTATGTTTCAAAGATTCTATGAACTGTTTCAAACAAATTTGAAGGTACATAAAAGTTTAAAATAGAGAAGGGTATGAGAGGTGACCAATGGTGAGAGGCCATATATTCCTTCAACAAGATTTTCTTGTAATAATTTTCCACCATGAAAAAAACTCTTGATTTGACTCGTTAATCCCTTGATTGAAAAATTATAGGTTGATATGTCTTGATAACATGGTTGGAAATGAAGCCACACCTTTAAATCTAAAAAAATTCCTTATATGATGAATACATAGATTTTAGCAAAAAAAGGACCCCTACAATTTTTTTTTATTATTTTAGGCAATCGAGGGATTTGAAAAAATCCCAATATTTTTGATATTTTTAAAGCTCTCAATTTTTTTTTCAAACACTCATAAAATTTTCCTTAAAATACATGCAAAAAACTTTACATTTAAAATGAAAGCTAACAACTAACAAAACCAAATAAATATTTACCAAGTTAGCTCTAATACCATATCAGAGTTTGATCCTAACCTAGATAATGTGAATGCAATGGTCAAACGATCATATGAGATAAAGCTAATACACACCAAAATAAATTTAAATCAAGATGAAATCACAAAGCAATAATATTTCATAAGAGAATATATATGAGTAAAACCCAAAATTCCATTAATTCATACAAGAGTAATATCTCTCACACCTCACCAAATACAAAGGATAACATGTCATTAAATAAGATGAGAAGAGGCATGAATACACATCCATTTGGAAATGTGAACATGGGTCAGTTTCCAAATTAATAGTAAACCCATGTATAAGAGATAAGTCAATATTGGTTGTTGAATGACAAGGCATCCTCACCAACCCATTTGACCAAAATTTACACATTGGTGTGAAAATAAATGACCTCATAAATCATCCTAAATAACCAAATATCCACCTAATCATAGTGTATAATACAAGTGTAGTAAAAACCTAAGTAAGGTGAAAAATCTACACTAACAAATCCAAGTAAATCAAATCAACAAAGGTATCTATCTAAATAATTCATAAATACATTTTTCTATTTAATTTTATACCATAATAAATGCTAAAAAGGATTAACATGTGATACAACATATCAAAAGTAAGAGAAATAATTGCCTAAATGGGTCATATTTATCCATCTAATCATCTACCATACATATAAAATTAAACACATCCATAAAGTCACATCATATCCATTTTCAAACCATAGCATAAGTTCAAGGCCAAAAAAATTATATATATATATATATATATATATATATATATTTATATATATATATATATTCAAATGTGTCAAAATACATCAATACATTGATTATCAAATATATGTATACATCCATATATCATATCATCTATCATGTCATGTCTCTCACTAACCCTCAGAAGGGGCATTCATGGGTGATCTTAGATCATATTGTCATGGCATACTCCTTGGAGGACCCATGATATGCTACGATCCATGTCCCATAGATCTCTCTGATTCCACTAGCTAGACTAACCTCTTGGATGCCAACCTCCTCACTGAGTAATCTCTAAAGGAAGTTATTCACTGAGCTTATGGTACTAACTCCTAGTTTAATATTCTATAATAGGTAGCCTACTCCATAACCCTTATGACCCTATCTAAGGTTAGTAGTTATCTAAGTCATGTCAATTACTTTCTAGCCTCTAACAACTCAACTTGTATAATATCCCTCTATCCTATATCTCTATATCAAACCTATATCATCTAGATTTTGAGTCATTCCATTCTATGTAAGTAACCCTCCCTATTTACCATAACCCTTTGTTATCATCCTATCAATCTTAGCTCACAATTTGTCCACCTCTCCCTATAGCCATGTGATCTCTATTAATCTCATCTCCACTTGTTTATCTCTAGCACCTATATCTCCATGTAGTCTTACTATCTCAATATAATGATCTTTGATCTCTTCATGTAGCTTGTCAATCAGTGCTTGGTCCTTTGTTGACCTCCCTAGCCTTGATGGACCTACTCTATACCATCCATCTAGATATACCTCTACTACAAGCCTCATCTTTGTGTCCCCTTTATCTCCCTTTCCCTCTCCATCATTGTCAATCATAAATAAGGGAGTCTCTCTTCCAATATCCTCATATCCAATCCCATCACCTATAATATCCTCTCTACCAATATCTCCACCCATAACCACTTACTCTGTCTATGTCTTAACTCTCCTAGGTTTCCTTGTCCATCATCTACCTATCTCACAACTCATCTATCTATCTCCCCCTACACTGTAACAAATCTCTTGATCTGAGAACCCAATCAAGTACCTCATATATGCCTTGATAAGATATCCACTAATCTCTATCTCCATGTCCTCAAAGGTGTAGATGGATCTATCAATCTAGTAAGAAATTATCAATCCCACCAATCCTCATAACCATCTACTGTCCACACATTCACCACATCATTCTTTTTTCTAAATGTAATTGTTTATAGGTGTGTTTAATTGTGTTCTACCATCTTTGTGTCAATACCTATACCCCACTAAGATCTTTCTTTGTCATAGACCTAACAAACACATAGGGTCATGCTAGAATGTGTTGTATAATACCAAATTGTCATAAAAATCTATCCAACTTGTACTGCTTAATCACATACTCATGAATACATATAATATAAAACTGTGTCATAATATAGTCTATATAGATCCCATCTTGTGCCTAGTGAATACCTTTTTCCCTATAAGGTAATCACATGATCTACTCATACCCAAGCTCATAAATCACTCTCCTATACTAATTTAACTCTCTTAAATGTGCTCTGTAAACACATATGATCACATGCCATGCATAAATCATCAACTCATACTTTGATCTAACACTCATGTGACCTACAAGATGTTCCACTACAATGTTCTTCCATGCCTGTACCTTTAGTCATGTCAAAGATCTAATCTCTCTCCCATCTAAAAATACTACATGGTGCATATCTATATACAAATGAGCTAACACAAAAGGGCCCCATACAAATCACTCACCCATATCCATCACGTCTCCAATCACATTCAAGAATCCAATAGGGAATATCATCTTATTCTTATCAGGTATCATAATGCCATTGATAATAGTCATTAGCACCATAATAAAAGCATATGTCTTTAGATCCATGCAGTAGTCTATATCAACCCCTCCTCTGATAATCATGATCAATTCTTCTCCAAATATCCTGCATAAATAACCATCTATGCTCCTTCACTATAATAAACCTATCTCCCACATATCATGATGCTCTAGATCCTCCATACATCCTCCAACATAATAACCATCTCACTTGTTGGAAGGTGGAATATACTAGTATCACTATGCCATCTCTCTACCAATGCCATCAATAGCACCTATCTGGCTGAATCTCTAGCATCTCAACAATGTATGACAACCTTGTCATCTCCAATACCCCAAACTCATATTTTGTGAATCTAGAAATCTATGTTAATGTTCTTAACCTCTACTCCCATGTGGACTAAATAAGTAATACCTCCTTCACATAACAATATTAGCACATTTTTATTCCTAATCATCTACCTCATAATTTCCATCATACTTCAAAATGATCATAGACCTATTTCATCCTACCTACTTAGCTATAGAAAATACATATATCCTAGCCAGTCACTACACTTATTCACTATCTACCTCATTAAAACCACTATCTCCCTTGATGAGTTAACCACTACTTTTAATAAATTCACCACAACATCCAATGAGTTTACCATAGTGATGAACACATTCACTAATTCCATTTTCCAACCTAACAAAAATAATTTATTTTCTCCCCATGATATTTTTCCACTATTGTGATTGAACTTGCCACTACTATGAATAATTTCACTAAAAAGCAAAAAAATTCACCATTCCTTTTTTCCCATCCATTTCAATAATTTCAATATTCACTTTGATGAATTTGATACTTTCATTACTAAATTCTCCATAGTAGAAACAATGAAATCATTTTAGATCCCTTCCTCAAGCATTAAATTCACTAAAAAAACTAACACAAAACTCAAAATCATACTTACCAAGTTCTTAATTCTCTCTAGATTCTAGTATCTCCTCATCCACTCACTATGATGCCGATGCATGGGGATACAATCCATTTTCTCCAAGCACCCTAGAGGAAAATCTCACAAAATCCAATCTAGCAAATCAACACAATGAAATGAATTTTCAAAATTTAATTTCAAACATATCCCCCTTAACCTATATATTTACACCTATCATTCAAATATTTTCCCTCCCATATCATTATTTTCACATTTAAAGACACATTTCTCTAAATTTTGTACCAACACTTGATCTAATTATTATAAATATTTATCATTGCTTGAAACTATCAATCTTGTAAAATTTTATTAACATCAAAAAATCTATATTTTTTAATTTTCAAGACCCATAACATACCATCATTGGATATATCTTTCCCACATCTGCTACTATGAACCCTTATTCACATAGCACCATCCAAGCATGCAATCTATTAATGGGACATATTATTTTTCAAATCCACTGTCTACTACTTATCCATTAGGGGAAAATAATTTACACGTATCCAAATATTGCAAACATTTTATCAAGACTAGCATATCCATTATATATGGTATTACTTATCCACATTCCATCATTTCCCTTTAACTATTTCAAGTGTTTGTTTGCATCTTTTTTCCTGAATGAACACTTGATGGGGCATCTCAAATTCATTTTAAATTAGCTAGGGGAATTTTTTCTCCACAATCATCAACACTCTACTTTGTCTAGTATTATTTGAAATGGTATTGCTTAACAACACCATTTTAAAGAGGGAAAAATGTAGACACCTAAATTTAACCAATTTAGTGTCAAAATTCACTTTAATACATGTTGTACCAGTTTTTGAACAAAGGTTAAAAAGTTAAAATACTAGGTATTTTGACTACAAACAATCAAAAGAGTCAAAATGAATGAAAGTTGGTCGAGGTCATTTTGTCCAAGTCAAAATTGCTTTTCCAAAAAAATCCATCTTGATATAGTCAAGTTGGTTAGAAATACAAAAAGGTTGAAAACCATTTAATTCTTTTTATTTTACCTTAGTAGTTTAAAAAAAGTGCAATCAACCCTATTGGATGCTAATGCCATTTCCAACACTCCTATAGGAATCTAATAGGCTTAAAAATAATATTATTAGTGTAATTCCATTACCAAGAGTCTTATCAAAACCTAATAGGATTTAAAATACTCCTATTAGAGTCTAATGTTATTGTCAATAGTCTTATCAAAACTCATAACATTGATAACACCTCTTGTGGAGTTTGATAGGCTTTCAAACACTCTACTCAAAGCCCACAACTAGTGCAAACCCACCCATCACATTTTGACTAGCATGCTAACACCTTTGTTAGGTCCCAACTTGTCTAAGTGAAAACCCTATTTTTTCCCATTTATTTCATTAACTCCTCTACATGTATAAGATTATTTATGGTTTGATTTTAGACCTTAAAGCATCATTCATTTTAATTATTACCCTCACTCTAATTATAATTTTTTTGTCTTCCTTATTTTATATATCTTGTTCTTATTTGTCATTTATGGTCTTCATCAAGCTAAGATCTTTTTGATCAACATGATTAGGGATTTTTCCTTTAGATGATAAGGTAGGAAAATTCTATTGATCTCATTATTTTCTCTTTATAGTTAATCTCACAGAGATTTTTATCTTTTATCTTTTTCAAACCCCTCTAAATCCTTATACCTATTAAGGATAAAAACCCTAATAATATTTTAGTCATGCCAAACACACAATCATATTATGATTGCATTAAAGGCAACCTTGTTGGGATTTGTTACCCTTGTGAGAAATATCATCAGATTATGTGGTCCCTATTTGTAAACCCATTTGATCCCAACTTGTCTACATGCATCCTTATTAGATCCTAACATCTTTGCTAATAAACCTATCAAAACTTGATAGAAATACTAACAAACCTATCAAAACCTGATAGCATTACTAATAGACATATCAAAACTCGATAACATTCTAAAGACTATTTTTAAAGTCTAATAGCCAAGTAGGCAAACATATCAAACTCTGATAGCTCCATTTGTAAATTTTTAAGAATTAAGATTTTTTATTGAACTCCATAATTTCATCTTCATTAAGGGTAGTGTAGTGTAGGATTTTCAATTAGGTAGTATTTCCCCTAGTTGTTAACATCGAGGAATCTCATTAAGGGTACCCCAAATAAAATTCCTTTGAAAAAGGTCCCACAAGGAGAAAAAGGCTCAAATATGAAGAACTAGTTTCAAGGTGTTGTTTCCCCATCACATCTAGACTCGAATCTTGAGAACATAACATTAATTGACTTAGGTCACATTGACATGGAGGAATTTTGGAACATAATCAATGGGGTCCATAAAAAAGACTATGGCCAAAGAATACATGATAGTGGGTTGGCTAAAGCATTCTCAACCTCAGTAAAGTGTCCAGAATTAGTCCTAACTATAATTGAACAGTATGACCTTGAAAAAAGAGACATCAAGAATTCAAAAGGATAATGTGTTATATACTTAGCATTGGATCATATTGATAAATTAATTTAATTTATATAAAGGGAATACTTTATTTATTTGACCCCTATTTCTACTAAAAAATAATGGGAAGATAACACTAATTCTTGTTCAAAATGGGTGAACAAATAATGGTTGATAAAACCTAAACATGTAATAATAGGAATTCTAAAGAATCTTCCCAATTTTAAATTCATGAATTATGTGAGTGATATGATCACACTTTTGCACATAGTAGTGAGGATCCCAACAACAAAAAACTTTCAAACTTGGATGTATAGATATATGGATCATTCATAGGAATGAGAAATATATCAATTGGGTACAACTCATCATTGATTCAATCCATAAGTAGTTGGCTAAAGTTAAAATAGCTTCCAAGTTCTTCACAACCTCTTACCTTATCTGTGTAGTTATTAGGAGATGATTTTATAGTGGGTTGAATATAGTATGAGATATCAAGATTACAAAAATATATGAATTTTATCCTCAACTTATTCTAAAATAAAGTGCACACCACTTTTATATAATGCATTCCTATAGTACATGATCTAGATGTTTGAGAAACATCCATATAATATGAAGATATATATAGAGATATTGACAAAGATTGTCAAAATGGGGAGCCTACTTTATACAATTTCCTACCTTTAATTATTTGTGGATTTGTAGATGAAATTTGTAAAAATATATGCTCCCAACATATGTTGATAACAAATTGAATTTGATGTAATTGGTGAGATAGTTGGTTGAGATCCACAAGTTCTTAGAAAATAAACACAAAACTAGGTAAAGTTTCCTATCTCTATAAGTAGATACATGTCTTCATCATTGGCAAAAGTAAAATATATTGAAGAAGAGATGACACATGTTACCATGAGCCCATTTGAAATTAGGACTTCATTTGACATAATATTTTTAGTAACAAGTATTCTTGGTTCTAAATATCAAAATGTGCCTCATTTTGAGGACTATTGGTTAGACTGTGATGATGAAATATATATGAGAATATAGGATTACTCATGGTTCACCATAAAAATGTCATTGCATTTGTAATTGCGAAAGTCTCAAAGAAGATATTAGATGATAATGACACATTAGACCATATTTACAAGAAAGAAAGAATTAAATCAGAACCACTCTTAAAGTTGACTAGAACAAGAAGGAATCTACTTATATTATGAGAAAATTCCAAAGTGTGCTTGAAAAAACATTGAAATGGTTGAAAAAGATGGAGTCAATGTGGATAAATTAGGGTTTACACCACCACTAAAAGAGATTGAATTAGGGATATTTAATAGGAAATAACAATCTAAAGCTGGGATGTTATAGACAACTAGTGTAATTAAAGACACTACAAAGGTAGAAGAAGATATTGAAGCTTAGGATTTTATAGATGTTGCTCCATTTCATAGGCCTCTCAAGCTAAAAATAAAAACATTAGGATTAAAATATTCTTATTCTCCTAGTATTTATATTTCTAAGGATATTCCTCTTGATAGTCTTGCTCAGTCTCATACACTAGTAAAAAATATTACTCAACAATTTATCGCATTTCATACTTCATTGTTCCTTTCATCTTTTGTTTTTGTCAACTTGATACTTATTTTTTTTTCACCTCATCCACAAGATTCTAAAATTCCTCTTATAGATTCACCCAAAACTCCAATTGAAACATTAGAAAAAGAGAATGATGAAATAATATTAGAAGAAATCCAAACCTCAAAAACTATTTTTCCTTTTCTTCATATTATGGCAAAGTCTAATTCTGCCTAAGTACAATAACCTCTTCCTAATGTAGAAATTCTGAACTAGTTAGATGAGGTAGAAAAGAAAATAAATAAGATCATTGAGCCTGATGAAATCAATTTAAATACCCTAAAAACTCTTCCTTCACTAAAAATAAATAATCCCAAAATTTTATCAATAATAATCACAAATAATAAGTGAGACACATATGCAAAAGTAGTGGTTACTCTTATGGAAAAGGACAAAGATAATGCTATTGATTCAAACTATCAAATATTAAAAATACATTTGGGGAAGGTTACTGGGTAAGGAATGAAATAAAATATTCAATTAGTAATAGGTAACTTATTTGAAAATATGGATCATGATAAGGTGACCAAGGATTTCCTTAAATAAAAAGTTGAGAAATTAATAGAAGTGATCCAAAATCTAATAAAACCAATTCAATATTATTCTTCAACTATCCATCAAATTTTTGACATAGAAACACTAAATGTTATTAAATAAATTGGTTGTATGGGCAAGGATACCAAAGAATGGTCTAAGAAAATTCTACACCAAGTTGTCAATACCATTCATATGGTAATGACCATGCATTCTAAATTCTAATCAGAATATGATTAAGAAATTGAATCTGAAGACAAGTATGATGAGGAGGTATAGAAATGGGATGCATTTATTCCCAAGTTGGACTATTTATCCTATAATTATCCATGTGATTTCATTTAAGAAAACATTATTTAAAAATGAAGTTGTATACCTTACTAAGTTTATAGGGGTTTCCAAGTTTAGAATCTATATTTTTAAGGAAAGTACTAAAAAAATTAACAATTATAAGTCAATATCAGGTGATGATCTCCTTGATATAATGGGAGGAATAGGTAAATTAACTTGCATATACACTAATGATGATTTGAAAGTGGTTTATGAAGAAATCATTACCAATTAATTAAAAAAGAATATTGACCAAATTTTGACTCCCAAATCTGGATTCAATTATAGGTCAATTAAAAAGTTGATCAAATATCAAATAATTTGGATAATATCAATACAATGCTAAAAATATTTCATGGAACAACTCAGAAGATGATATATCTACATTATGATGCAGAGATAGCTTATATATATAAGTGCTAGAAATAATCAAAAGTTTGATGAATACCAGAAGAAGAAACCAAAAGCAGAGGAAGAGAAGATCCAAATTGTCCATAGAGAAGAATAACTTAAATAGCTCATCATAAAATTTTGACTAGTTTCCTACTTAGATTTTTTTGAGTCATTTTTGAAATTTTCATTTGTAATATATATATATATATATATGTATGTATGTAGTATATTTTTGTAATAGTAATTTACATACATACGTACGTACGTACATACGTACATACATACATACATACATACATACATACATACATACATACATACATACACACACACACACACACACACACACACACACATATATATATATATATACATATATATATATATATATATATATATATTACAAATGAAAATTTCAAAAATGACTCAAAAAATTCTAAGTAGGAAACTAGTCAAAATTTTATGAAGAGTTATTTAAGTTATTCTTCTCTATGGACAATCTGGATCTTCTCTTCCTCTGGTTTTAGTTTCTTCTTCTGGTATTCATCAAACTTTTGATTATTTCTAGCACTTTGTCTTCATTTAGGCCATATATACATACATACACACACACACATATAGACATATATATATATATATATATATATATATATATATATATATATATGTATATATATGTATATGTATATATATACATATATATATGTATATATATATATACATATATATGTATATATATATATACATATATATGTATATATATACATATATACATATATATATATACATATACATATATATATACGTACATACATATATATGTATATATATATATGTGTGTGTGTATATATATGTATATATGTATATATATGTATACATATATGTATATATGTATACATATGTATATGTATATATATATGTATATGTATATATATATATATATATATACATATACATATACATATACATATACATATATGTATACATATATATATACATATACATATGTATACATATATACATATATATATACATATATATATGTATATGTATATGTATATGTATGTATGTGTATATATATATATACATATATATGTATATATATGTATATGTATATATATATATATACATATATATGTATATATATACATATATATATATACATATACATATACATATATATACACACACACACACACACATATATATATACATACACACATATGTATATATGTATATGTATACATATATATATGTATACATATATATATATATGTATGTATATGTATGTGTGTGTGTGTGTATATATATATATGTGTATGTGTGTGTGTGTGTGTGTGTGTATATATATGGCCTAAATGAAGACAAAGTGCTAGAAATAATCAAAAGTTTGATGAATACCAGAAGAAGAAACTAAAACCAGAGGAAGAGAAGATCCAGATTGTCCATAGAGAAGAATAACTTAAATAACTCATCATAAAATTTTGACTAGTTTCCTACTTAGAATTTTTTGAGTCATTTTTGAAATTTTCATTTGTATATTTTTGTAATAGTAATTTACATATTGTATGTTTCCTTTGAAAATTTCAAGTCATTTAAATTTTACAAAATGCTTTTTCAAGTCATGAAAATTTTCTATTGTACTTTTTCATTTCATTTAAAAAAACCAATGCATTTTTTCAAGTTGTGAAAATTGCCTAATGCATTTTTACAAGTTTTTAAGAAGTGTACATTTGTTATTGTATTTTTACAAGATTCTAAAAGGAAAAAAAGAAGGTTATACACTATAACCACCCAGTTCAACCTATAAATACAAGTTAGAGGCTAATTTTTAAGGTTTATTGACAATTAGACTTTTCTATAAAAATAGAGAAAGGGGAGATTGTATTTGCATCTCAAAGAGAATCAATATAAGTTTTTTTTTTTTTTAATAAATTTATGTTCACAATATCTTCATGGATAATGTACATGCGTTTACACCCACATATACATTTGATTCTTTTATTTTTAAATATTTTTGAGGTTATGGTTAATTAGTAAAAAACACAAGGATTTTTTTGTCAAATTTCTTCTTTGAATCTACATTCTTAATTTATGAAAATAGTGAAACCTTGGTGGTGTGAAAATTCTAATTTTATAAGGAAATAAAAGATAATTGTTGTATTCTTTTTATCAATAATAGATAGTTATTTTGGTGTATGTTGTATGTTCTTATGAACATGAAATGTCTTTCCTACCCAAGCAATGTGAAAGGCTTCCTTCTAGTTAATTCATCCTTTTTCTTGACATTTATAGCAAGACTCTAATTTTGGCCAACTAGACTTGTTATTCTCCTAATTTTCTATGCATATTCATTTCCTCTATTGCTTCCCTTTCATATTCTATTTCTATCACCTTTTTGTGCTTTATGGTTAAAAGTACTACATTTTTATTGTGAATAGTTTCTTTTTACACATCCTTTTTGGTTTTCAATAAAGGTATCTTTGCCTACTAAGAAAATAGAGAATTTTTCCCATGACTGTTGATGGAAAAAACCCATTTCCTCTTTTGATAAAATTTCATGCCAATAATACACTAACCTGTCACCTTCACCAATTCAAATTCAAATTAATATTGTTTCCCTCCACTTCCAAATAATTGATTAATACTTAATTAATTATAATCATGCACATCATTTTACTCAATTACTAATTAAAAATATAGATTTTACACCTCACCCAAACATCCTCCACATTTGTCTCAATTGTGTGTCGACTCATATAAAAAATACCTCAACTTCCTCAACCACCTTATGAGTCATCTTAGAACATTTTAACCTCCTAGATGACTCAACCAACTAAATATCCCCTTCTTCTCAACACATGGAATTAGTCATCATCCTCATGGATGAGGACTCATATCTGACCATCAAATATTTTGAAAATTTGCTAAATTCAAATAATCCTCAACCATCCATCTCATATCCCTTAAGTTTATAAATTGACATGCAATCCATCACTCAAATAATCCATGTTAAATATAATGAAATGCTATCAAATTACAATTATAAATCAAAGCAAATCAAATCCATCCAAATCATTTTTCACCCAAAATGTTACCCAATTTTGTTTACCTTGGAAAGGAGTTGAGTACCCACATTTATCATCCAATAAAAAATATCTATTTGATCACAATGGATAAGGTGATGAATACTTTATGTTCATAAGTATTATTTATTTATTTCATTTGCTTCTCTATCTTTGATGTTAAGTTTATATTATATTTCATTATTGGATTTCTTATCTAGCTTGGACTCTAAACTTTATGTTTATACACTAACCTTTTATAGATCATTATAGGCATCACATTGGCTAAAGCTCCTGAATCAACTAAAAAATTATGCATTTTTTCCTAAAGATTTTTAAAGTCAACACAAAAGGTGGGACCTCAAGTTTGTCTTTATAAA
This sequence comes from Torreya grandis, assembly GCA_037957365.1. Taxonomy (NCBI): domain Eukaryota; kingdom Viridiplantae; phylum Streptophyta; class Pinopsida; order Cupressales; family Taxaceae; genus Torreya; species Torreya grandis. The sequence goes on along the minus strand of JARHVA010000285.1, from coordinate 323,438 downwards.
TAACCATGTTGGTGTGTGCAACCTTGGAATTTTTAAAAGATGGTTTGAAAATCAAGGATTTTAACAATAATTTTTTCTATTTTTTAATTGAGGCCAATTCATAGAGGGTAATATTTGCTTTAATCTTCTTCATATCCTCTGTTATGTTATATTTTCATTTTCTATATGGATCAATAAGTTGATACTAATCATTTCCTTTTAGGGGAGGTGGATTTTTATTGTCTTTTGAATCAAAATAAATGATTGCATTATTAATATTGAAAAGCATGAATTTGATCTTTGTTATCCTCTGGTTTGTTCTCATCCTCAACTGGGAAGGAAGTCATATGTTTCAAACACCATAGCAATACTAGAAGAACCAAGTGCACATGATGTGGATGGTTTGAAATAATTAGGGAAAATATCATAGCACTCCATCTCATTTTTTAGTATTTTGTAGGTAATATAAAATTTTATATAGTTAATTATCCATGTTTTGTAGTGTTGTGAACCCTACAATAGTTGGGTAATGATATTTCATCGATGTTTATCTCAAGGAAATTAATGGGTGATGGATATGGATTATTGTTTATCCTTTTAAATGGTCTGTTATATCTATGTAATGTGAAATTCATATTGGATTTTCCCCCATTGTGTTCCCTAAACATTTATTCATACCAAGAAACTCATTGCTAATTTTATGCACCATATGTTGAATTTCATCAAATTATATTTTGGTAGAATCAGAAGCTATGTCTTGTGTGGTATAGGTGTTTAATATAAATAGGTATTGTTTTTTATTATGTTGATTTAGTTCATGGTCAACATTTATGGATTCAAAATAATCATATAGTAGTGTATTTATATTATGGTCCCTATGCAAGAACAACATAGTTATTGAATCTAAGGCACTTATATACATTTTCAAAGTTAATGCAACAATAGGTGTTACAAAATGTCTATAGGGTTATACATATTTTTGAATCTTGTATTAAATGATATAATTTTATTACTATGTTCCTTTTCCATATAATAAAAATGTTTATGTATCACATTAGGGTTGGTAACCTACCAAAATTTTGTGATAAATGTATTATGACATTGATCCCACAATGTTACTAAGTTATCTAAAAGGTTGAAAAACTAGTCATATGCATTATATTACAAAGTGAAATGGAATAATAAGAATATGACATCTTCATAAACCACATTCAACAATCCAAATGAGGTTTTAAAATATTTTAAATGTTTTTTGGTAGTTCATCCCCAAAAAGGAGAGAATGAAGGAAGATACTTTTTAGGATTCCTAGGAAAGTCATGGATGATACCAGCTATAGTGATGGAAGGACTAGATAACTAGGCCATATTGAAATGTTGAGGTTGGTTCCCTTGGGTTGGTGAATTTAGTTGAGTTACAACTCTCCTGGGGATACATTTATCTAATATGGGTCTTTGATGAACCTAAAAATGTAAAAATAGAATAATAATTTGATCTTATTAACCTTACTAAAAGATCTAGTATATGAAACTTGAGTGAATTATAATGATTGGATGTTAGGGACTAAACTCTATCACCAGATAATACCCATCAATGTGGGTTTTATGCACACTGGATATTATTATGGGAAATTTCCTATCATTTTAGGATCGATGATAAATCATTCCAAAAAATTCATCATGAGTCTTGGTTTTATAAATAACAACATGGTGGAATAGTAGTGAGTGTAGTGGTTGTTTACATTGGATGGTTTAGATGTGGTAGGTGTTAAAACTTAACCTAAAAGTATATTTATGATGGATGGATATAAATTAATGTGGATCTATTTTAGGCTCAATTTATACCCTTGGAGGCGGTTCTTTAGGCTCCTTCTAATTCAAATGAACAATGGGAATAACCCCATGCTATGGGTATCCTATGGTGAGGTTGAACCTCTGGAGAAGGTTGGATTCCTCTTTGATGCTCTCCTAGACTAATGCTTCATGGGGAAAATGTTAGAAAGGGGATAAAGGCTCCTAATAAAGTTAACCAGGTGATGCACCAAATTTAAAAGGGAAACTACCATAAGCTTGAACCCACACTAGATCCACAGAAGATAATACTAGCTTACACAACCTCAAGATCAAGCTAATTGCATAATAATTTCTTAGAAGAGGTTTAAAGTTGAACACTAATCTAGAAGTAGATGAGAAAGACTCTCCTTCACACAAATCCGTCATGCACAACTCACCAAACTAGATCTAAGGCAAGAAATAGGCAAATAAAGTCTTATATTTCATCAAGAGGTAGTTATTACAAATGCTTGATAAGGTCAAGCCTAATTAAGATGAGGATAGTTTACAATATATTAAAGAGTTCCCTATCTCCTAGAAATATGAAAAAAATTGTAAAATCTGAGTACCCATTCTATGGGAATGAGACCAATATATATAGGAGAAGGGAGAGAGAGAAATAATATGGGAGCACACCATCAAAAATAAAATACTTTGTCCTGAGTCATTAATTAAACCTAAGCTACCATATTTTTCTCCTTAGCCAATGAAAGCCTTGCTACCTTTTTGATCAATCAAGACACTACCCATGGCTTGTTGAGTGAGAAAGTCCCTAAAGGTTTTGAGGGCACATTGAATGCTCCTAGCTATAGTTCCTAACACTAGAATATTTATTTGATCTTTCACACCATCTCTCACTTGAAGATAAAACTTCATTCTCATGGATTTGATAAAATCATGGATTTATGCATTTTAGGTAGTTACTTATCAAAAATATGGCCATGTTGAAGGATGAGGACTCCTTGTATTAATCACATATCTGCTCTATCTCCATGTTGGATCATAGGTCTATTTTATCGATGAAAACCAATTTAAGATTATTGGTTTTACTATGGCTAACATATTTATATGGACTTATAGAATACATAGCCTTTTTCTAGATCCCAATAAGTCAAAATAGACCCAATATGTATATGCAAGAACTAGGATTTCACTATATACACATATATTTCTTTAAAAGGTGAACATAGTTGTAGAAATAAACCTATCTAATACAATTTTATGAACCAAAGGTCCGTATTTAGATCCAATGGTAGTCCCTATAAGTTCCTTATGTCTTACTACATCGGTATATCACTTTAATGGTGTTGGATCAAACTTCAATGGTAGAGATATGAACCTAAAAAACTTATCTACTTCTGGTTGAAAATAATTCCTCAACTTTCATTGAAATTCCTAGGCTCACCTTTGATTTAATTGGTTGTCAATATCTGATTCAACTTGTTGACATATTGACCCGTCTCACTCTATTAGATCTTGCTTGTTCAGATGAATGCTGATCATTGATCCTCTACCAGTTAAATGTGTTATTGACACTTGTCATGCATGCATTTAATTTTGAAAATTTCCAGCCCCTTTGAATCTATTCACCATTAGATCTAAATGTACAATTGAATGTGTGCCATTAAATCTACTTGGGACCCATTATTTAAAAACCAATAGCTATTTAATGAGACTTAAAATTGATGTCCATGTGACCATAAATTTGATGTCTGCAAGGACATATTTGACATCTTAAATACCATCAAATTTAAGCTCCAATGGATTTTTACTTGATCTCTAATTTGACATCTATATGAACATCAATCACTTTTTTACCAACTTTAAAGGCTTAGATCTGGAAGCAAAGAGGTCATGGAAGCAACAAATTTTTAGGAGATGTTCTTGATACTAAAAGAGATAAACCCACTTGATCCATTGACTCTAGGAGATTTCTAAGTGAGTTTATAAAATGTTTTAGTGAGATGATCTATGTGTTTTTGTATGACATCCATGTGCCTGTCATGGTCAAAAATGGCTAAGTATGGAAACTTGACAAATTTTGTCTGAGGAGCCAACTTTGAACATACATAACTTTTGTTTTACTTAGATGTATGGTTAAAAATTAGTACACAGTAATTAGGGACTACGTTAAACAAACCCATATGACCTTTTTCTCTTGAGACTACCACATGTATGAGATTTAACATTATCAAACTTCACACTCGACTTTGTTTAAGATTTTTTACAAATTGGCTAAGTATGTAAACTTAGCAAAATTTGTCTAAGAGGCCAACTTTGAGTCTTCATATCTTCTACTACACTTAGATGCATGTCCTAAGATTTGGTGCATATGTTCTTAGGACTAATTTGATCAAACCCATGTGACCAATTCTTTCTAACTCTTCCACACGTGGCAATGATAATGTCGGTAAACTATTTGCTCAGAATTTATGCCACTAGAACCAAAATGTCTAAATGAGCATAATAAAGAACTAGATGAATGCTATGCAATTCCATATTCATTCCAAGCACTCTTGACATCCCATAGGGTATCTAAAATACTTTAGACATATCCCTTGTAAATTGGCAATTTACACTTTTTAAGTGAACTTAAAGTGTTTAAAAAGATTTGTTAGTAAAATGAGATCCTTGAACCACTCATTCCATTCATAAATTTTGTCTATATGCTCATACATTAGTAACTTGTTCCATCTGGGCACAAGCTTGTATGTGGGCCAAATATGGCCAACATGATCTAATAAAAAAAGGACAAAAGAGAGAAATGTAGGGAAAAACGAAGGGGTTATATGGTCCAACTTAAGATTAAACCCTTCCAAATTGGCTTACTATAGTAGGTTGAACATATGTCATGAACCAATGTCTACTATGGGTTAGCTACACACACAAAACATAATCAAACACAGTGAAAAGTCTAAGTAAATAATTACAATATGACTTACTAATTATAATTAAAGATATTTTTATTACTAGATTGCTATGCATATCCAAGGTCACTAAAAAATTATTAATATGATCTATAACCAAATAAATGATTAATAATGACATAATTTTTAATTAAATCAATAAAAATAAATCACATACATAACCTCCTATATGATTATCAACTTAATGGAAATTATTTAAAGAAACACTAGGATTTGGAAGAGACAATACATTCACACAAATTTATAGAATAATTAATAAATTTATTGTCTGTCATTAATTTCCAAATTCTCCTCCCTTTAAATTTAATGAAATTTAAACTTGTGTATCTTTATATGGTCATATCCTCATCTTTAAATCTTATTTCAAATTTACAAAGTCTAAAATAAGAATGCCTTTTAATTTTGCATGCAAGTCTTGCATGATTGCAATGTTTATAAATAAATAAGTACTAGCTTAAATTTACAATCTAAATGTAAAAATAGACCAATAAAGTATATAAACAATATGACAAAATTAGATCCAAAATATGAATTTATAAATCCTAATTATAACTACTAGTGATAACTGGGCTTGAACTAGATTGGACTGTATTTGGATTTAATTGACTAATGCTAAAAATAGGGGATGTTGATGTGGCATTGACCATGGAAGGAATTGACATTTTTTTGTAGTGAATTAATATGTGAATGTAGTTTCCACCAAATATTGTCTCAACTGAGCATGTGAAAGAGTTTTAGCCAAAGCACTTGTAGAAAACACAACTCCTATTGAAGTGTGCACTAAAGTGCTTATAGAAGATGAGTCACAGTTGTTGATGTTTGGGCCTATAAATGAATCTCTTTATTGGGTATCCTTTTTTTTAATTCACTATATATTTTTTTATTTTACTATATGCAGTCATGCGTGCTAAAAAATATAACTCTATAGCTTCAAAAATAATGATCAATATTTTAAATAATACATGGATCATGTTCATCAATCTTCTACGCTAGCTGAATGAAATATTAAAAGATGCATCCAATGTTTATGCTTGGGATACGTTATCTTTATAAGATTTTATCATTTATATGACTTGATCACTAATCCAATAAACTATGCTATCCAATTTTACTTTAAAATTATCAATGGCCAACTCGAGCAAATTATCAAAAAATGGTCTAGTCAATACTTGCCCTAATGGAGTATATATACTAGGTATGTGCATATCTCTCCTCAATTCATTTTATTTATGCCAGTAATTTACTTCACTAACTAATATATTTGTTTTATGCCACTTCATAAACTAAATCCTTTTATTGCTCAAATATTTTTATGTTAGAGTTATGTTTGGAAGTTGTATTAAATGAAGACCTGGATATCATTTTTACCATTCTATCTTAGCAATGAAATGATACTTAGCATAAATTTTTTTCAAAGACTCATAAAAATTCATCAAATTTCCTAATTTTAGTTGAGTCTCCTCTCTTGATTTACTTATTGAGCATATAATATTATAAGTTGTCTTGGTCGAGCTCTACTCATTATCTATTATATCATGTGGGGCTTCTATTTTTCCCTATGCCTTTGATATTTTGTTTATCTATTGTAAACCATGAAACATATTTTAAAAAACAACCCCGGTGTCATCAACCATGGAAATAGGGTTTTCTTGAATCTCATCATCTTCACTAGGCAAAGTCCTCTTTTTAGTTAGTGAGAAAAGCTCCTCCTCTCTCCTAAACTCAATCTATTTACCTTTAGTGATTAGTGTTATTTTTCTTACATTTTTCAATGTATTGGAGATTTCATCAAATTCTATAATATATTTTAGATCTTGATTGATAACCAAATATTTTATAGACAATTGCTCCACTTTTATTTGTTGAATCCATAGATATGTCACTAATAGGTATTGAGAGGAGGTTTGGGAGGGGATGAGATTGCATAAGATGATGGGATTCATGGAAGTGGCATAAGGGTGGAGGGGTCAAGTGAGGGAGATGTACTGGGTGATGTAGAAGGTGAAGAAAAAGATTGAATGACCATCTTCTCTTTGTAAATATTATTTTTAGGAGAAGTCTTAATGATACAGTTAGTGAGGTTAGGATATTCTTTTAATGTAACTAATGGTGACTTTGTTTGAAGGCTTCTATCCTTTAACAACCCTAATTGAGTATAAAAGTATGTCTACAAGGCATGTGTGAAAAAATTTAGCTAGGATACTAAATCTTCAAAATGTGAACTCACCAATGAGATATATATGGTAATTATATAAAAAATAGGTTATTTAATGGTAAACTATGTTAGTATTTTCAATATTTATTCAACTGACATATATGTCATAGTCATAGTGATAGTGGTAGAATTAGTATTAGTTTTGGTCAAAGAATCCAAAATTATAGTAGAAACACTAGTGTAAAAAATACCAACTATATACAATGAGGTTGTAGTAATGGGGGAAAAAGTGAAATAGTTGGAATAACATGAGAGGCATGTGAAATGGTGACATGTGTTGAGTCATGTGTATTATCCATTGAAGTAACCATAAGAGGAACAACTCAAGTGATTTATGTAACATTAGGAGTTTCAATTATTTTATCTTGTCAGTCTAGAACTTGATTCAAAATAGGACCTTGGTCTTCCTTCCAAATTTATTCTTGCTCTTCATCTTAAGTATGAGAAGGACTAGAGCTTGGACTTCTAAAGTTTTCATGTGGAGGTACCTTTTGGAAACATAAAATTCAACCACTTATTTTTGGTCATATTCATAGTTTCATTATAAATTCCCCTCTTTTGTGGACTTAATTAGATGATCCTCTAGTAAATATTATTATAGATACTCATATTCTATATTAGAGTAAGTGATCCCTAGTAATGCATTTGAGTAGTGAGGTCACCTCTCCTCTTCTTGTGTAACCTTGGGAGGATGTTGAATGGTAGGTGAAGTCTATTCTACTTAAGTTGTAATAATAGGGCTAGCTATAATGTACACTATAGGAGGATAAGGTGGATTACTATCTACTAGAGTTGGAGCTAGTAGAGTTATGGCAATAATAGGTGTAAATTCAAGTATAAATTTTGGAACTAATGGTACCCATATATATATAACCTATTTTCATTCATACTTTAAATTTGGGACATTTTTGAGTACCCTTAATTTTAACATCTCATAAGTTTCTTCCTCTAGCTCTTCTTCTACCTTAGGTTACTCTACCTATTTTGGGGATTTGTCCCTATCATCTTTCTCTATCTTGTCATCATCATATTTTATGATGTATGGATCATATTACATCCATGAATAAATTCTCATTGACATCCCTACTTTTCTCATATTTACATATACTTGGGAATCGTATTTAGAATTCAAAAAAATAAAACCATGCACATATTATATATGACCATAGTTTTGCTTGAACTTGCCATAAAAAATGTTTATGTGTTGCACCATCACCCCTATAGGGTCCCAAAAATTGAATTCTAAAATGAAAACATCATAGGTAAAGAGAAGTCATAGCCAACTATTCCTAATTTTTGAACTGTTGTCTCCTAATACTATGGGGTGTTTTGTAAAACTTTCTTAATTTATCCCTTCTAAGATTTTCATTAATACTATTAGAAAACTGATAGGCTATCTACTATTATGATATCTTGTCAAGGACTATTTTGGGTAGGTAGAATGGGGCTACTAGTTTACACTCAATTCAGATATTAGTTTGATCATGATAAAAAAATCGTAATCCCCAAGTGATTTGAGTGATCTCTTTATTTTTGTAGACAACCTTGACATTGGGTGCTCGTTAATTGCTTTATACGCCATGGGATATGAAGTGTATACTATTATTTTCATGTGATCTTTAAATTTATTAATGTGATACAAATAAAAAACATTACATATTATTTTGTGTCCTCTGGGTTGCTAGGGAGAGGTGTGAGTGAAGCTCAAAGCACCACAAATAATATCTGCTAAATAGGATAACATAGAAAAGTTATTATCTATTAAACTATGGGTGAATCTTTTGGATTTCAAATTGTAAATTATTATCTTCCCTAATGAAGGGATTCCATTGTTGTCAATATTCATGGATAAAAAGTGAACCAAGACTTTATCCACATAAGTTATGGATGGGGCTCCATGTAGCCTATTTATAAAAGTCATGGAAATTATGACACCAAGCATGTATTAGTTAATTTAGACCATTTTATTCATGTAAAATTTTTTTGGATTATCTACCCATACTTTCAATGTTTCCCTAACTTTATTTCCCTTAAACCACTCACTAACTATTTTATAATTGAAAGGCAAGTTTAGTTTAGAAATTCTAATATTTTTCAAATGTTATGCCAGCTATATATGCCACCTACTTTGTGCTATTATTTTTATGAAATATTTCCTTAGTGCATGAACCTAATTTAAAAAAATTGAACACTAGGTATACATAAGGAAATATGCCAGGTCTAGTTACTACTTTGTGGAATTTGATGACTTTAATGGAAATTAAATAATCTCTATAATCTCTCTCTCCAAGTGTCAAGTTATCTTCATTGTTATATGTCCAAACAAAATAAACCTCTGTATATATGGATGAGTAATGTCGAAAGGCATTATGAAGATAAATTAGGTTGAACTTTGTGTCCTTCAACTCTTGTGTAGACCTAAAACAAAACATTGAGGGAGAAGGTTCTTGGTTCTTGATTTATATTACTATTCTTTTTTAACACTATTTTTAAACTAAAAAAATTAGGTATTGTAGTCATTACAAAGATCTAAACAATAATTCTCAAGTTATCAAATTGGAAAATGTAATTTTATTTAATTTTGTAACATGACATATAGTCCATTTTCTACCAATGAATTCATTACTTGAATCTTCCATTTTTGAGAATTAAAAGTAGACTAATAGTCTATATCAACTTTATTTCTAATTTAAATTTTATTTTATGACATAGTGTTTCATGGGGCTTGGTTTGATACATGGTGCCTTCTTTCTAATTTTTGTAATTTAGTCATCCCATTAAGTTTTAATGTGACCTTATGTATTTTATAGTTATTGTGATATCACTTGGTTGTGGTATTTATAATTATTATTCATTACTAACTATGTCCATAGTCAAACTTATCCTTTAACTGTATCATTATTGGATGCATGGTATCCTTTCACTTTATCACTTGGTCAAGCCTTCAAATTTTCCTCTAGGTCATGTCATATACAGATCAATGAGGTGGTGACATGTGACATGACACATGGAAATTGATAATGTTAAAGTGAACATGTGGAGTAATATGTGAGTGACATATAAAATCCAAATAAAATATGATATGATTTTATGCAATGAGATCTTAACATGTGATATGATATTGCTTAGTCAACTGGTCATCTATCTTTTTAATTTAGACTTTGGGTTGAAGCCTATGGTAATGCAAGATGATGACTTGTGGCACGATCTCACTAAGTTGGTTTGTCACTAGTTTTCATGACTTAGGAATATGAGTTAGGAGATGTAATGATGTGAGATGATGACACTTGGCATAATATTGTATAGGTAATTGGTCTGAAGCATTTAAAACTTGATATGTCAAATAAGAATTGGTAGTCCATGAGACTTTGATGAAAGAGTGGTATATGTCAATTTAAAGCTAAGATATAAAGTATTAATAACCTATAAAGTTAATACGATAAGTTGAATAATAAAAATGATTAATTAAGTTGGTCAAATAAATTGAAAAAATAAAAGCTATCTTTTCTATCAATTATTACCTTGAGTTTTAGACTAAATTCATGAAATAAATAGTGAAAAATAGAACTTAGGCTTTGGTATGTTTAGGTTTCAAGGGTCAATTTATGTCTTCATGGGGAAAAATCATGTAATGTTGAAGGATAAAGGATCCATATTTATTTATTTTTAAAATTAGGCATGTAGGTCACAAGAAAATGATTCTTTAATTATTTAGGTAAATAATGAAAATCATCCATCATAAAATTTGGGAAAACCCATAGCTAGTTCAACCTTGAAATAATATATAACCACACTTGTATAGCATAATTATAATGAATGAGGGGATGCTCCTATTAGTGTAGGTTTTTATTTTTCCCTATTATTTAATTAGGGAAATTATATATTTGTGCATACGTGGAGTTTTCCTACATTAGTGGGATAGGCTAGCTTATGTGGAGATGTGTGTCATAGATGTGTCATAGGTGTCATAAGAATGTCATAAGTAACTCCTTTGACTGGCTATTCTAGGTATGGGAGTTACTTCTCTATTCTTAGCACCCTGTCACCACCTTTCATGGAGGAGTTACAGACTATTCTTGGGGTGCCTTGACCACCTTTTGTGGAGGAGTTACTTACATGCTCTCTTATATGTATTCTTCACTTTGGCCATCTCATGTTAATCAAATATTGGGTTTTCTCCTATTTGTCTTGTGTAATTTATCTTCTTGTATAATTTTAAATTGCTTTAGCATCTATGTGATGTGCACTAGCTTCATCTCGTGTGATCACATCTCCATTGCATTCACATTATCTAGATTCTGGCAACAACTCTGATATGGTATCAGAGCCAACCCAGTAATCATGTGTCTAGTTATGCTATTAGTTTATTCTAAAATTCTTACTTTGCTTTCTTAGTAGTTTTTTTGTTTAACTCAGTTGTATTTGAGAGTTTTGGTAGAGTTTCTTGAAAACTCATGCAAATCCATACAAAAACCTGTTAAATTTTTTTACTTCTATTGAGTTTCATTCAGATCTACGCTTTGGATATCTGAGTTAAAATTTGCTAAAACATCTTGTATAGATCTGTTGTGGCTTTAGCAAAGGTGGTGGAATTTTTTTTTTGTCATTCTGTAGGAAAAGAGAGATCTTTGCACATCTGGTTTTTGTTTCTTAGATGCTGCTTTCAGCTTGGGGCAGCTCTCCAGGAAGCGCATCTGCACGTGGAGGTCCATGTGGGGCATCTGGTAGGGTGAGATGTGCATGGAGTAGGAATCTAGTAGCATGAGAGTGGAGAGGCATATGTTGGTGGTCTTGAGGGTTCCCAGAGGACTTTAAGTTGTCATCACGTGGAATAGTAGCATGGACTTCTTGTCGTCAGTGGTGAACTTGTTGAACTTTTTCATCACGCTCATAAACACCATATCAGTGGGGGTGAACACAGTCAGTCCCCCCTCAAGGTTGATTTCAGAGGTTTTGATGACCTTGATGAAGACAAAAACTTGATGAAGATCTTGCAGCTAGCTTTCACTAGAACTGTAGTGATGTTTGTTTGGGAGAGGGAATGTGAAGGCCCTGCTGCCACATTGGTCGTGATCAGCTGACTCACCTCGATGATAGAAAAATTGTAGCCCACCTACTTGATGGATTTAATGTACATGGATTCTAGCTTGGTGCCATTAATGGAGGTCTCGAAGCCAACCTTGCCGCCCTTCAGACCTTTTTTGGTTTTAAGCACCCCACTATTTCTAATGCCCCATTTGGTGGGCCCACTCTCTACTAAGCAAAATTGGTAAAATCTACTTTTGTCTAATTTCCTCATAATTATTCTAATCTTGTATTCATAAATCAGTCATTTGATTTTTTGAATTAAAGTCAAATTGGAAAATTAGCATTTAAAAGCAATTTAAAGGCTTTAAAAACTTGTATCTTCGACCTACGAAGATGAAGGGTGAGGCCCAGGTTGGTAGGAGGCCAATTCCCCATCACAAATACCTCTTTTGGATTCCTCACTCCATGAAAATTCCAATGAGTGGTTGCAAGGCCACTTTCTCTCTCAAAACAGGCATTTTTAAAATGTTTTAGTGCTTTTTTTGCCAAAACACTAGTTTACAGGAAAATTGAATCTTTAATATCTTGCAAATTATAGCTCAAATTTAGGTGTTATTTTTTGCAAAAGTGTTTGTATTTTAATTATCCATAGTTAAAAACACACTATTTTATAAAGTGCCTAAAATTTGGGTCTCCCAAGACGCATTTTTGGCTGAGTCTGACGTCTTGTTTGCTTAAAGTCTTGCATTGATTTCTCTAAGACACATTCTCAACTGAGCCCAATGTCTTTTGAGCATGCACTTGCATATTTAGGGGGCTCAACATTTCAGGGGGGTGTGATTGCTTTTCAGCACTTACAATCTTTGCTTTCATTCTCCTTTCTACATAATTTCACAACTTGTAATCAACACAACTTCACCTAAATTCAACTTAAAATAGATTCTTTTCAACTTAAACCCCTAACACCCTTTAACTATCATGAATGGAAGGTTAAAATGTCAATCATTCTTATAAGCAAAGGGTTGTATAAGATCACCATGGGTACTGAAGTAGAACCCAACATTGATGCTGAAAAGGTCAAGTGGTACAACCATAGTGATGAAGCCTATGGATCGCTAAGCTTGTCCATGTCTCCAAAACTTCTCTTCCATTTAGAAACCTCCAAGACTCCCAAATACATATGGGACACCCTATAAACCTTATTTGGGAAGCTTGATGAGATGAGAGGTCATGAGCTTGAAAACGAACTCATAAGTCTAAGTCTTAGCAACTTTGACACCCTACAGGACTTCTTCACTAAGTTTAAGGCCCTTAGATTACAATTGAAAGAATGTGGGATAGAGAATAAAGATGATCAACTCATCCTTTCTATTCTCGCTAAGTTAGGTCCAAGCTATTCAGTGTTTGTCTCCACTTTCCATGCCACAAAAAGAGCCCTTGGCACTACATGGAAAATACCTTCTTTGGATTCCTTCATTGCTGACTTGACTAGGGAGCAAGATAAGATAATTCAAATGGGCACAATGAAGTCTACTCAACCCCAATATTTGATAGCTAGAAATGGTAAGGATAAGACTTCAACAAAGGAGAAGAAGAAAAAGAACAAGGACTAGGAGAAGAAGAAAGAAAACAACAATCCTGCCAAAAACAACACTGAGTCTTCCTCTTCCAATGCTAAACCTAAAAAGGAGAAGGTTAAGTGTGCCTATTGTAAAAATACAAGGCATGATGAACACAAATGCATGAAGAAACAAATAGATAACCTAACTCATCTTATAGAGAAGCACACATAAGTGTTCTTAAGTCCATCAAGTAGAATTCATCTACCCAAGATTCTACTAAGGCAAAAGGCAAGGGTAAGGAGAAATAAAAGGGAAAGGCCCTTATAGCTACAACAACTTCTACATCTTCATGGGTCATTGACTCGGGTGATTCTCACCACATGGGCTCTTCCCTAGTTGAGTTTTCATCTTTAGAGCCTTGTAGCATGACTTCAATTAGTTTGGGTGATGACACATCAATTTCCCTTGTAGGGAGAGGGTTAGTTGAAATGGAAGGAGGAACATTCAATAATGTTCTAAGTGTTCCTTCTCTTTCAACCAATCTCCTATCAGTGTACCAAATCACTCACATTGGTCAAGGCATGAGAGTTGAGTTTTTGCCAAATTTAGTGGCTATCAGGGAGTTGCATAGTGATACTACAGTGGCAGTGGGTAGGGCAGATCTCCAAGCAAGGTTATACACCTTCTCACATTTTGCACTAGATTCTTCTCCAATAGCATTGCTGACTCATTCAGATGGAGTTAGAAAATTATGGCATGAGCGGTTTGGCCACATTAACTACCGCTACCTTGAGCAACTTTGCAAAAATGAAATGGTCATTGGCTTGCCTCGTGTCCAATTCTCAAAAGGACTTTAAAAGCGATGCTCCCTTGGGAAGCATCCTGAAGCAAAATTTGACAAAGGCAAAGCTTGGAGGGCTTCACAACCTTTGGAGTTAGTCCACAGTGATGTATCATGACCCTTTCCCAAACCATCTTTCACAAGGGCCAAGTACATCCTCACTTTCATTGATGATTTCTCTAGGTACACTTGGATATATTTTCTCAAACAAAAGTCTGAAGTGTTTGAAAATTTTCTAGACTTCAAGGCTCTTGTTGAGAAACAAAGTGAGAAATCCATCAAGGTTCTTCGAACTGATAATGGAGGGGAGTATGTCAGAATTAGGTTTGAGAAATTTTGCACCACAGAGGGGATTGATTTGAAATGCATAGTCACTTACAGTCCTTCACAGAATGGGGTTGCAAAATACAAAAATAGGTTCTTGAAAGAGATGGGTAGCTATATGATTCACTCCAAATCCTTAGCACCATAGTACTGGGCTAAAGCCATCAATTATGCTTGCTACATTCAAAATAGGGTTCCTCACAAAGCTTTGAAAGGGATAACACCCTTTGAAGCTTGGCATAAAAGGAAACTTGATGTTGAGCACCTTAGGATTTTCAGATCCCCAGCCATGGCCCACATACTGAAGAAAAAATGCAAAGCTATAAAATGTCAGTCCAAGCCTTGCATCTTTGTAGGATATTCGGATGGTATTAAGGGGTATCACCTTCTAGATCCGACCACTCATGATTTTTTCATTGAGAGAAGTGTCCATTTTTAGGAGAGTCCTAGAGACTCAACACTTGGCACTTCTTTTCCCTCATCAAATCTACTTCTTCATGTGATTCCTCATTAGATTCAGATCAGTCACAATAGGTTCTTGAGCCAGAGACATCTTCTTCTTCAAGTTCAGACAATGAGGATAGTGATGCAGAGTCATCCACCTCTAGTCAGTCAGAGGATGAGAAGTTAGCGCCTGACTCACCCACTTCTGGGCCACTTTGGGCCAGATAGACACTTGAGAGTGCTGGCACTTGGGCAGGAGATCCTACAGATGATAGATGTACTAGGGGGGATTTTCAGAGAGATCCTCATGCCTTCTTTACTTCAATTTCAAATCCACAAACTTTTTGAGAGGCATCAGGGGTATATGAGTGGGATAGTGCTATGGAGGAAGAATATTCTTCCTTAATCAAAAATCACACTTCGGATTTGATTTCACTTCCTAAAGAAAGGAAGATGGTTCGATGTAGGTGGATATATCAAACCAAGTTTGCAGTAGATGGGTTGGTTGATAAGTACAAGGTGTGATTGGTCACCAAGGGTTTCTCATAGGTGGCAAGCATTGACTACTCAAAGACCTTTGCACACATTTCAAAGATGACTTCTATCTAACTCACCTTGGCTATTACCACAACACATGGTTGGGATGTGCACCAAATGGATGTGAAGAGTGCCTTTTTTCATAGAGACCTAGAGGAGGAGATCTACATGGAGTAGCCACTAGGATTTGTTCAGGATTCTTCCTTAGTATGTAGACTTAAAAAATCTATCAATGGCCTCAAATAGGCCCCTCAGGCTTGGTATGCCAAGATGGATTCCTTCCTTCTCATAGTGGGTTTTACTAGGTGCCATTTTGATCCTAATGTCTACTTTTTGTGGTAGGATGACTCGTTCTTGATTTTGGTTCTTTATGTTGATGACCTTTTGATGACCAGGAGTTCTTCATCAGTTATTGCAGCAGTGAAGGCATCTCTCTAAGATAGATTTGACATGATAAACTTGGGTTTGTTGCACTACTTCCTTGGCATTAAGATCCCACAGTCAGATTTAGGGATTTTTATTTCATAGCCTAAATATGCTCTTGACTCATTGGCTCAATTTCACATGGCTGATTGCAAGCCATCTCTAACTCCCTTTCTATTAGGAGTCAAGCTTGAGGCTGATTATTTTTCACCATTAGTTGATGCCACTCGGTATCGACAACTTGTTGGTAGTCTCATCTACTTAACTCACACTAGGCCTGACATGTCATATGCAGTGGGACTTATCTCCAGATTTATGTAGGAACCTCATGAGCTACATTGGAAAGTAGCTAAGAGGATCTTGCATTACATACAGGGTTCACATAGATATGGAATTCATTACAGATTTGGCATAGAGGTTGACTTGTTTGGATATACAGATTCAAACTGGGTTGGTGATTCATAGACTCGCAAGTCCACTTCTGTTTACAATTTCTCTCTAGGTTATGGTCCTATCAGTTGGTCTAGCAAGAAGCAAAATGTTATTGCTATATCATCCATAGAGGTATTACAGGGGAGTTGTTAATGTAGCTACTGAGACTATTTGGCTTTAGGGGATTCTTTTTGAGTTTGGCATTCCTATCAGGCAACCCACCATCATTTATTGTGACAACTAGAGTACCATTCAGATTTGCAAGAATCTAGTTCAGCACCAGTGGACCAAGCACATAGAGATTCACATGCATTTCATTCAGGAGCTTATTCATAGTCAGGTCATTGACTTAATCTTTTGCTAGTCTTCAGAGCAGGTTGCAGACATCTTCACCAAACCTTTCACTAAGAGCAAGTTCATTCATCTATGAGCTCTTCTTGGGGTGTGGTCCACATCTACAGCAGCATCATCTTTGGGGGGGGCACTAGCCTCTTCATTTCTTTTATTTCTCTCTTTTAGGGGGGAGTTTTTTCCTATGGGTTTTCTCCTTTTCTCTATCTTATGGGAGATTGCATTTGTACATGGGTACCTCATCAGGCCTAGTTGCTAGGACCCATTTTATATTTCCACACTGGCCACCTAATCTACGCTTATGGGGGGTATTAGTGTAGGTTTTTATTTTTCCCTATTATTTAATTATGGAAACTATATATTTGTGCATACATGGAGTTTTCCTACATTAGTGGGATAGGCTAGCTTATGTGGAGATGTGTGTGATAGATGTGTCATAAGTGTCATAAGAATGTCATAAGTAACTCCTTTGACTGACTATTCTGGGTATGGGAGTTACTTCTCTATTCTTAGCACCCTATCACCACCTTTCATGGAGGAGTTATAAACTATTCTTTGGGTGCCTTGACCACCTTTTGTGGAGGAGTTACTTACGTGCTCTCCCATATGTATTCTTTACTTTGGCCATCTCATGTTAATCAAATATTGGGTTTTCTCCTATTTATCTTGTGTAATTTATCTTCTTGTATAATTTTAAATTGATTTAGCATCTATGTGATGTGCACTAGCATCATCTCGTGTGATCACGTCTCCATTGCATTTGCATTATCCAAATTTTGGTAACAATTTTGATAGCTCCACAGATTTACCCTCCTTTGTACACAATATACACACAAAAGGTTTAATAAACCCTAACTTTTGAAGGAAATTTTAAATAATAATTATTCTAAGACAAACTAACCATGTAAAAGAGTTAAATTTATGAGTGTTAACCATATTCCAAGTAAATTACTTTGTCAAAATTATTCTAAAACACCTCCTCCAATAACACACTTATAACTTACTCTCACATTGTATCTTCAGATTCATCCCTTTTCCATCTTAGTATATTTTGACTGGTTCTTATAAAAAAATTATTTATCTTTAAAATTTGTGCAAGTGAGTCTTTTTGATCTGTCAAATATTTTACATTTTCAAATCTTTTCCATTAACAAAAATCCCCAACTTGAGGTATTGAATCCACTTAATAATTAAATACATTAACACCTCAATCAATTTTCAAAATTTCTTAGATATCGATGATATCCTCCCTAAATTGAAGCACTTGATCACCCTACCATGAATCTAAACACTTTTTTGTTAGTTCCCCATTCCTAATGTCCCAAGTCAAATCATCACAAATTACTCTTATCAACATCACAATAAAATTCCATATGTGACATTGTGAAGGAGTATTTTCAAGTGTAAAAGTTCTATCTTGCCTATTATTATCTAAATATTTTCCCCTTGTCATTTTACTCCAGGTGTCATCCTCTTCTTTGTATGTCCACAAATCAATTTCCCTCTTAGATCTACATTATGAACTTGTAGTTATTTAATACCCATTCCCCCATATAGGTTTGCACACATTTTCCTATTTTGTGATATGGATATTTATTTATCCTCATTTACTTACCATAAAAATTGTTAATTTAATTTATTAATTCTCTAAAATACCCCAATAAGAACATGTAGAATTAAAAACATATAGACTAGGATAGCTTGACAAACTGATTTAATAAGAACATTCTTATTTCCAAACTTAACCACTTAGTTTTCAACCCTATCAACCTTCCCTACATATTATAAATAAAAATTTCCCATAATTTATATTTAGATACCATTATAAATAGAGGAATCCCAATGTATTCACTTGAGAGATATCAAATAAGAATTCCCTCCACCCCCACAATCCTAGCATGTTTTTCTGTAAATGAATTTGCAAAAAATGATTTTTTATTTTTACAAAGTAGTTTTATGTATAAAATTAGCTTCATATTTAGTTAATAGTTTTTTAAGAACTAAAGCCTCACTCATCTCAACTACCTTGAATAGAAAGGTGTCATCCATAAACTACAAATGAATATCAAAAAATCAACATCAAATGATTTTAACTCCTTAACCTTCCTATATTCTCTCATCTTCCCTAAGAATATTTATAGACAATCAACCATTATAATATAAAAGTAATGGGAAAGGGGACCCCTTTGACTAATTTCACTTAAATTCTAAAAAAAACCCAATGGACTCCCATTAACTAGTATTGAGAAAAAAAACCCTGTCCCACAATTTAGAACCCATGAAATACAATCATTATCAAACCCAAAAGAACTCAACACCTTATTTAAGAAGGTCCAATTTAATTTATCATATGCCTTTTCATTTTCCAAATTGAGCAACATCCATGATTTATTTTAGGAACTATGGTGTGAAAGATCTCATGCATCATTAAAACCCCATCCATCTATCTTTAACTTACAAAACCAATTTGTTCTATTGAAATTATCAAAAGAATCAATAAGTTCAATGTTTTAATTATTTATTTAGAAATAATTTTTAGACAGCATTGTAATAAAAGATCACTCTAAAATCTAAAAATGTAGATGGATTCAATTTTTAAGAATCAATGAAATAAAAGTATAATTTAGATATCTTAACACTTTATTTGACTGTGAAGACTCATTCAATGCTCTGATTATCACTATATCCACAATCTCCCAAAATCCTTGAAACACTTCTATTAAAAATTCATAAATTGTAGAACAACATTTAATTCCTCTCAAAAAATGTTTTTCATCAAGTCCACCTTTTATCTTTTAGAAATTAATTTTTATATTTATGAAATTAATCTATTCATTCCACATGTCCTACCTAATAACATATTAAGATAATAGATTTTTAAAAAAAATCCACATCATCATTTTAATACCCTTAGGGTCTCTAAATACACCCCATTTATATTATTTATTTTACATAATCTTTTTACTTTCATTTTATCCATATTGGATTGGTGAATGTTTTTTCATTCTTATACCCTCATTACTCCATGATTCCATAGATATCTATTTCCAAAAATATCCTCTCTCAAATAGACTTCATAAATATGTTTTGCAGTCATAGAGGAATTCTAGAAAATAAAATTTAACAACTCAAGTTCATCTTCCAAAATGACCTTTTATTAAAAAAATGAAAATAACCCTCTCTTATTACACTCCTTAATACTAGCCTTGAGTAGTCTTAGTTTCTGGGAAAATTTAAACATCACCAATCATTAAACTAGATTGAATTTATTCTAAAAAATAATTATTTGATCTTTAAAATATGGATGACTCAATCACATTAGTTCAAATTTTAAAGGGAATATTTCAAGGGCCCTGTCAATTTTAATAGATAAAAAGATAAGATTGTGATTCAAGCTTGAGACATTTAGAATTGTTGAATCTACAATCCAGTTCCCCTATAGCTAGTTAGGTAAAATAAAATATATATTTAGGTGCTTAGTAATATTAATAAACGCTTTCCTTCTATTTGTCTAAGTAAATGTATCTGATAATGGAAGAATATCCATCAAATAATACAAGGATACATCTTCTGCAAAATGCTTCTCTAATTGAGATTGTTTTTTAATTCCACCCATTTTATCCTTGGATCAAATTATAGCATTTAATTCTTCCCCCATAATTAATTTTTAATATTTCCATTGATTTAGCACACTTTTTTTCCCTAACTTTTAATTTTATGAGGAGAATTCTTAAGCTCATAAACATTTCAAATTTCCCTAATTTTTTATTATTTATAATATTATAACTCACAAGACTTTAAATTCAACCCTTTCAAAACCAAATCCCCTTTCATTGGCACTAGTTTATAAATAACACAAAAACCTCAAAAATTTCCCTCTGCCCACTCACACAACCTTTCCATCCTTTCCAATTTAAAAGAAGTAATAGCTAAATTTATGATTCAATAAACGTTTTCTATTGTATAAATATAATATCAAGTTTTTTTAACATCTACCTAGCATCCCACAATATTTATATTAGTAAGATCATTCATTCCCCTAATATTCTAAGATAGAATTAATATTTCAATAATGAAGGGACTTTTTATCTCCACTATGGAACTAAGGAATCAAATCTATTCTATGAATCTAATGGGTCATTAAAAGAGGTATCTTTAAAACCATACAACTCCATTATATTATGAAATTTCTTCCTTAATTTAATATACACAATTAGAGTATGACACTAATCTTGCTTTATCTGAGAAACCTCACTTCCATTCTTATCCTCCTCAACTTGTCAATCTCTTAAATTTACCTTAGACACTAACTTGTCTCTCAAAATTTCCTTCACATTTGATATCCCAAGAGTCATAGATTTTACTTTAGTATTTAAAAATTTAAAAATTAAATATTTAGTGTGTCCATTAGAATACACTGGCTCCATACATTTCAAACATCTTTATTAGTTGTCCCATTTTCCAACTCCAATCCATTTCTTACAATGGGTTTCTAAATATTTTATTACATATACTATTTTACTTTCGATTATTTACCACCCTCTTTTCTTGTTACAAAACAATAGGATCACATTAATTAATGATGCATTGAAATCAAAATTAAAATAACAATTATATACTAAATTTCTTAAATCATCTTCCCAAAAATCAACCTTAAACACTTCCATAATGATACTCAAATTCACATCTATACCCTCTTCTGTAACCCTTATAATAACTTCTTTATCCCCATAGTATACCTATATTAAACTTAATTTTTAAATATAATCCTTCACTAAGATGACAACCAAATTGGAATCTTCATCCTCTTGCAAAAACCCCTACCACACCTCCTTCCAAAATCCCACATTCTACCATTTAACTTATTTTTTGAAATGAACTCATTTACCTAAAATATGTCCCATTCCCATTCTAGTTTTGTGGTAGGTTTTGTATCCACAATCAAATTATCAACCATTTCTTCATTCTCATCCTCTTTCACTACCATTACCTTCCAAACCAAGGGAATTTTGGAAACACATTTTTTACCCTAACTTATCTCACCATTAATATTTGTTGAATAAAATGGTGAGTCACTTAATCAAAATTTTAAGGAATTTTAAGATTATTAAATTTATTTTGATTATGATTCCGCAAAGGCACTAATATATCCCCAATTTTTAGCAGTATATGCTTACCCAAAAAGACTATCTTTTGTTGATTAGAAGTTTTAATAGGACATTATTTAATAATATGATTCTTTGATTGACAATTAAAGCATGTCCTGGCATAATACGCATAATATGCTTTCCATGTATAAAACTAATCCCCACAAGATAACTAGATATGACTTATCAAAGGTATTTAAAAATCATTTTAAAATTTTAACTTGACATAAATGTAAGAATTCAAACTAATTATTTCTGGATAAAAAAGAAAGAAAAAAAATCCACAGCATTCTAAATATCTAAAAAAAATATTTACAAAAATCAATTAGTAGTACATTAAGCCTTATATATACTTTTATAAG
Organism: Torreya grandis; assembly: GCA_037957365.1. Classification (NCBI taxonomy): domain Eukaryota; kingdom Viridiplantae; phylum Streptophyta; class Pinopsida; order Cupressales; family Taxaceae; genus Torreya; species Torreya grandis. The sequence goes on along the minus strand of JARHVA010000285.1, from coordinate 301,036 downwards.
TGATCATTTTATTAATCAATTGAAATTTATCTTGTTAAAGTTGCACTATATTTTTTTGATTATTATTAAAAAATCTAGGTACACTTACTAATACATAGTTTTTATTAATTTTTCCTCTAAATCTAACCAATAAATACTTTAGAAAGGAAAATGAAAGAACTTGTATTCACACCTAGACACATCTTGACCATCTAGACCTTTAAATTATTGAAAATAATTATTCCTTTCAAGAATTATTCTAATGATCCAATTTTCCATCATGATACTTTTTAAATCCATCACCTTATGATGATCTACCATAACCATCAATGTTTTTTGTTGAATTATAATTTTGATACAAAATAATAATTATAATTATCAATTTGTTAGGATAAATAATAGGATTCATAGATATGTGTTCATAGTGGAATCTCCACAAAAATTATTGTTTAGACTAGTATAGTTTTCAATTATTATTCTAATGTGTATGGTTTGTGTATTTTGACTATTATCCAAGATTAATGCCCAATACAAAAAAAAAAGTGAAAATGGAGAAGGTATTCTATTACATTTTTGGGAAGATATATCCTTAATAAGGTGAAATAAATAAGTGACAACCATGGCTCACTCAAGAAAAGAATTACCTCATACTAAATAATAAAGCTTATGTAAGTAGGAAAAAATGTTTCCAACATATTTCTATCCATGGGGAAGCTTGACAAGTTGGATTTTTTGATAGAGGTTCTCTTGGAAAAGGTTGATGTTTCTAAGGAGAATCCAAAATAAAGTGAAGAATCAAAAACATTATACCATGATAAAGATAATCCCCATACCAAAAAATCCCCACATGTATTCAAAGCCAAAGAAGTGATTCAAATTTATCTTTATAAAAGAGATGAATTTAAAGAAGCTAGACCATTGGTTAGCTCAATTAAATATATATTTAAGTTTCCATCATATTTATGAAAGTTAACAAATCTATTTCACAATATTAAAGGTGATTAATCATGCTTTAAATTTATTCTTTGGTTGTGAAATTTAATGACTTATGAATATTAAACAAGATGAGTTTAAGGTGTTAATAAAAAGGAATTTTATTCTATTTATTAAGAGGATGAGAGTTCCATGTATTGGAAATATCTTAGGTAAAATTAAGACTAAAAAATGTAAGACTATACAAGTGAGTCCACAATAAGGAAATAAATATGGGGAAAGGTGTGGAATATAATGACATTATAATTACTTATGTGGGAGGAATCCTTAGACATTTAAATAGTCCTATAATATTGGCCAAGCCTATGGAGGTAGATTATGCTTATTCTCAAGCTCACTATCTTGATACGAAAAAAAGAATGGATTCATCTAGCTCTCCAAATATGCCAAAAAATGAAGGTGGTTCCAAAACAAAGGGGAAAGGTATATGTAAAGGTAAGTATAATGCTATTTCTAATGTTTTTCAAAAGTATACTAAAAGACATTATGGGATTTTGTTTGTTGATAGTCGTACAAAGCATACATGTTTGAAGTTACATTTGAATTTCATCCATTCATAAATAATAAAAATAAGATGGTCGTGACTTCATTTTAAGGAAATGATGTTTGGTTCATATCCAAAGTAAATGATAAGATGTGTTGTGTTGTGTCTCAATTTAAAATGAGGCATGATTTTTAGCAATAATTCTAAAGATAAAGGTGAACATACCAAAAATTTTCATATCAAATTTTATGTTAAGAGAACAAAGGTTGATATTATTTTTTATTCTTGTTCTCAATTTTTTTAGAAACATGTAATCATCCTAATATTTATGATTTGGGTGGGTGAAACAAGGAGTAGAGATAAATTTAAATAATGAATGCTAAATTAAGTTTAGAAATAATGAAAATTTTATTGATGATGTTGAGGTAGATGTTGTACCTATTGATGTGTGTGAGGTTGATATAGGAAGATTTGGGTCACTAAATATATAATAATTTACCACTATTACATAGATAACCTTGCTATAACATAAAAATAACTAAAATTAGGTTCCACACCTTTATATCAATATGAAATATCTAACTTCACTTTTGTACTACCAAAAAACTCCTATAATGTTATTATTCTAGACCGTAACTCATCAGTAATAGTAGTCAGTGACATCAAAACATCAATAAATTATAAATTGGTTGTTACCAAATCTTATAAAAATTTAACCAAAGATTAATCTACCTCAATTTTATATTAATTTGCACTTCCATTCTTTATATCTAGTTATGAAGATAAGAATAAAGTTAGGGCTTAAATATACACTAAACATATGATCTCTTAGATATTATACAAAACTTAGCATAATAAAAATTTGTTATTAAAGTTCTAAATTGGTGGTCATCATATTATTTTATTTATTTATTATTTAAATAAATTACACATTCATACCCTCTATCCTTCATAATTTGATTCCATTCATAAACCTCATAAATTTATTTAAGTAATTGTCCATCATTTTTATGGTCCCATAATTAGTGGCATGAGAGCATACATGCTTTGATGTATCTAAAATTTGTCCCAATTTTTGAGACCATTCATAAGATGTCTAATTATGTGAATTTAGGGATCAAGACTCTTGACCATTTATCATACTTTCCTTCATGTCCTTAAATGGGAGACAAATCTTTGACAATGTTGGCTTCATAAATGTTCTAGAAAATGATACAGGATGTATTGTAAATATAATGGGAAGATTTTGAATAATGTCATGCACATGAATGAGCAAGTATCATTGGTTATTTCTTAGACTTATTCCAACACCTTTCATTCTTATATCCATTTTATGGCCAAACACCATACAAGGTACAAGTTAATTTATACATCCCTATATTTCAAGGAAAAATAAATGAAAATGCATTGGATAAATTTATTAACCTAATATTTTCATATTACATGGTCAATTAATTCTATGACCTATAAAATATTACATTTTCTCTTTTGAAATTTTATTTATTAGTAAGGAAATGGTGGGAAAAATAATGCACTTCACATGAAAATTGTGAAGATGAATTTAACTTAGACACGTGTAAACACATTGAAAGGTTTTGTAGAAGCACTAAAAAAAACATATTACCTTGTTGGAAACTATAAGAACCAATACATAAATTTCTCTCAGTTCCAATAAGGAAAATAACAATACGTGAAACAACACATATATACCTTTCATACTTTGTTGTCCAAACTTGGGATTAAGGATTTGGAACAAAACCTTGTTTTGAAGTATAGGTTAGGCTTGAGAAAATATACACTATAAAATACGTATTTATTATAGATATATTTAATTAGATAATCCTACAAAATTAAATCAAAGTCCAAGGCCAAGACTAAGTTAAAATATTCCAAGTCTCATACCAAGCACCAATATAAATTTTCCAAGTAGAATTCTAAACCAAGGAATAATTCCAAGAACTCTCCATAGAAGAAGTGGAAATTTTCAAATGACTTGAATAAAAATTCAAAGATTGGAAAGTGGTGTTTAGTTCATAATTCTAGTAGTCATTCTAATGAAGAGTGTCACACTAGGAAGACTTTACTTTCATATCTTGAGATAATAGGTAAAAACACTACATCTTTGGAGAAAGGTAATCAAATCATGAGTTTGAACCTAGGGTCATGGTGGGTATTAAAAATATCTCTATTAACCATAAAAAATAGAGGGAGAAGAAATATTTTTACATTCTTAGATGTATATCATTGGTCAACTAATACATTTCATCATCGACAATAGAAGTCATAAGAACCTAATTCTTCATGAAGCAATTCAAAAATTGAAATTACCACTAATGCCTCACCCAAAACCATAATTTATTAGATGGTTTAATGTAAGATCCAAGAAACGTGCCACTTAGAAATGTTAATTATTGTACAACATCAAGCATTTTCAAAATACATTCTTTTGAAATATAACTCCACTAAAGTTATGTGATGTTTTACTTCATCAACCATATCTTTACCATTGACATGCAATCTATAAGTAAAATAATAGAAATGTTGTCATATATTTTGGTGATAAGAGTATTGCATATTGGAGGTAGTTCCTAAACTATCACTCATTAGCCCCAAATAGTGTAAGAATATAGTCACATCAAGTAAGAATTTTATTATATTTATGGTGGTATATAAGTGTAATAATGTCCTCACAATTCTAATCCATACCATAATCCCTCTTGTAGTAGTAGAAAATACCTTGGAATTGAACCATAAATTAAAAGAAAACAAGGATATATTTTAGTCACTGAAGGAAGTGCCTACATAACTTATGGTAAAGCACACTATTGATTTGATTCCTAGGCTACCTTTAATTAATGCTTATTTATACCACATATCATTTTTTAGAATAAGGAAATGAACTTGTGGATAAAGGACATTTTAGGCCTAACTCATTGCCTTGTAGTAGCCCAATTGTGTTTGTGCTAAAGAAGGATGGAACATGAAGGTTGCATATTAGTTATATATCTCTTAATAATATCACAAAGAAGAAACACTATCCTATTCCAAGGATTGATAACTTGATGGACCAGATCCAAAGTGAAAAATACTTCACCAAAATCAATATTAAGTCTATGAATATGTTGTAGTGAAAATTTTCAATCTTGGTTTCACTAACCATTTAATTTATTTTCATTGAATTTTCCTTTTATACTTTATGTGATCACTCCATAGCCTAATGAAAAGGTAATAATATAGGTAGATTCACAATGATTAAGTTGTGAATTTGACATTTATGGGTTTGACATAACAAATTAATTGACTTTATTCAATTATTAATTCTTTTTATAATTAATTAATAAAATAATGTCAAAAGGAAGAGACCTAGATAAATTTATGCATTTTGGATTATTGAGTAAATTAGTTCTTTTTATAATTAACATTTTATTTTTTAAATGTAAAATCAAAAGTGTATTTAATGATATAAAATGCCCAAATAATAAAATAAAGCATGAGAAATATCTAGCTAGAATAAAATTAGCTCTAGGTTGAGTTAGTGAAATGAACGGCTTTCCAACTTCCTTTGTGGGTGGAAAGATTTTACAAAATATAAAATTTGAATCATTTTGAGGGGGTTATTTTTAACAAGCACGTAGAGAAGAGATAGCTATAATTTTAGGTGTGGGCTATGTATTTTTATGGATTTGAGTAATGGAATAAAATCAAATGGGTGAGATCAATCTTTGGATTTATGGGGTTTGATACTATTTCTTTGTGAATTATGTATTTATGTTTATAGATAGACAAACCTTTAATTATGCACTTTTCTTATTTGTGTTAGCTCATGATGTTTCCAAACTTTTTATTTAAAATTTAATGTTTGGGATTTATACCAAGTATACCCAATCTGAGTTTTAATAATATTGTGTGTTTCAAAGTAAGCCTTTTGTGCCCATTACATGCGTTGCTCATTTTTCTATTTTTTCATGAAAGGAATGATTTTCAACCATTTATTGTTATTCTAAGTTATTTTGGTGATTTTCTACATTTATTCCACCATGGGTTTTTCTCCTTCACCTCCATGCTCCATTCTCCTCTCATTTCAACTTCCACCATTTTCCAAATGTCTCTCTTTTTTTGTGATTTTTGATTAAATTTAGACAAAACCTAAAAAAAACATTATACTATAAGGGAGTTTCTCCAGTCAAACATGGAGGAAAATGACCATCTCTATGGTGGTGATCTATTTATTTATTTTCAAATTAGTGTCCCCTCATATATAACGAGTAATAAAACTAATTAAAACATACGAAAATAAAAAATTTCCAATATTTTTTGGTGACTTCATTGGGGATCAAACATTGCATTTCATTTCTAGTATTTGTATGGACTATTCCCCTTTCAAAAGAAGATTGGAGACTGCATTGAGTTTAATCCCATAAATGATGGAACAAGACCCATGATTTTGATATTTGGGATTTTCCCAAGCAGAAAATACATAGATGAGTGCATTGAAAATGATTTTTAGTGACCTTACAAGAATATGAGATAATTTATGAGCCATAACAAGTTTAAAACTAGTGAAGAGGAGACATGTGTTGATGTTGAGCACAAGAATGTACAAAACGTTGAGGAAAAGACAAATAACAATCAATAAAAATGTTTCTAGTAATTTTGAGCACCATGATGTTCTGTTCCCAATCCCACCTTTGGAGGCATTTAGAAAATATTTTGTTTAGCCATTCATGCTATAAAATCTATAAGATCATCCATAAATAAAATATTTTGGAGGTATGTCTCAGGTTTTTCACAATCTGTATAGTTATCTAAACTATAATTCTTGCATTCATGAATAAAAGGTGTGTCATATGTTATTTTATGGATGTAAGTGGTATCTATGTTTCAATTATCCATATTCAATTATGTAATTCCATATTTATTTTCTCGCCCATGCCTCATATTTTTCATATGGATGAAATTAAAACCATGTTTCTATTGTTACTAGTGTCTTTATAAGTGATGTCCTCATATTTCCAAATTTTTACCACACGGGATCATATTTTTTCCAATCCAAAAATGTCCATGTTTAGTCTAGGTATCTCTCCATTTCCTTTGTATATAGTTTACTTTTATACACATTTTTGGCTTGTGTATTTTCATCTCATCTCATCTCTCTCTCTCTCTCATGTCCATGTTTAGTCTAGGTATCTCTCTATTTCCTTTGTATATAGTTTTACTTTTATACACATTTTTGGCTTGTGTATTTTCATCTCATCTCATCTCTCTCTCTCTCTCTCTCTCTCTCTCTCTCTCTCTCTCTCTCTCTCTCTCTCTCTCTCTCTCTCTCTCTCTCTCTCTCTCTCTCTCTCTCTCTCTCTCTCCTCTCTCTCTCTCTCTCTCTCTCTCTCTCTCTCTCTCTCTCTCTCTCTCTCTCTCTCTCTCTCTCTCTCTGTGTGTGTGTGTGTGTGTGTGTGTGTGTGTGTGTGTGTGTGTGTGTGTGTGTGTGTGTGTGTGTGTGTGAGTGTGTGTGTGTGTGTGTGTGTGTGTGTGTGTGTGTGTGTGTGTGTGTGCATTATTAATAAATTCAACTTGTTTATTGTGTTTTCTTCTTTCCCATATTTATTTCTTTTACCCACAATGTTTTTGGTTGGTTGTGTTATTTTTCAATAATGTTTTATTTTGGATAAATAGAGTTTTGGGAGGGAGAATATTATTCTCTTGTGCATTTAGATCCCTATCAAGTTTTTAACATGTTGTGACTATTGGAGGTCAGTCAATTGGTGGTGACATAATTTGTATGATTATTGAAGTTGTATCAAGGCATTATTTGTTGAGAAGTTTTTAATTTGGAAATGTATTTTCCATTCCTTTTTTGAGGTGGGTATTGTAATTATTTATATTTCATCATTCATTTGTATCAAAAGAGAACTTTCAAGAGAACACAAATAAATAACATAAACCATGTGATCACCAACCCAAGCAGGTAAATTTTTGAATAAAATAATGGCACTTGATGAGCACAATAAAACCATTAATTAGAATTGAGGTATACAAGCTTTCATACAACTTAACATAGTCAACAAAGGATCAACCATTTGAATTATTTATTCTACTAATTTCATTATTTATAAACCCAAGTCATGTATTTGTAAATATGTTGGCACTATATATGCAACACTAGTTTATTTTAGAGGTTGAGGTGTTTAATTGCATATAGGGAAACACACTTGAATAAATCAAAGTAACACACTTACTTAACTGTAAATACCATGAAATTAAATAGTAGGCAAGTAAACCCAATGATAGTTTAGAAGCTTTCTCACATAGTGCTAAATTGATTGGCTAGAATAAAAAATGCCTATATATAAAAATAGAAAATAATGATTATTATGGTTTAATAAAATGAAAAATGTAAGGCATAATGCATAATTGAATATAAACTAACAAATGGGATCCTTGTAAAAATTATCTTGAGTGGGCCCTCCCTTGGTTGGAGTTGTGTTGCAATCCCTTCCTTTTCCTACAATTGTTACTTAAATTAATTTCTATTGCATTAAAAAACTTGCATAAATGTGAATATTTCTACAATAAAAATATAGAGTTACAAACAAGATTCAATCATTTCTAAAAAAAACTCTATAATTATTTTTTGTCTACTATTTGCTAAATTATGCCCTATTACCCACTCTTTAAATAGAAAGGCGGGGTTTTATTTTGATCATCTAGTTAAAAAAATAATTATGAATTTTATTTTATATATTAAAAAAAATGAATAAAAATAACTTACACATGTTATGTTATGGATCAATAGAAAACAATAGAAAAAGGGACAAAATAATTTGTTTCATGGTTATAATGGTTTGGAGGAAAAATGAAATAAAGGAGTGATGACAGTGCATTATGACATTGATATTCCCTTTTTATAGATTGTAGGATCTATTTTATTCCTTATACTATGGAGGAAATCTAATTCACACTACCTACTAACTATTACATTCTTAGATGGGTGTAATAATAAGTGCTATAAGCTAGACTTAACCATTACAACTATTGCTACAGGTTAGAACATTTGTCTTGGATACTATTATGGGTTGAAATATTAATTTATACCTTTTATATAGGATGGAACAACTATATTTTCCATTAATATGGGTTGGATTACTATTGTTACATGTTGGCCACCTAGTTTTTATGGGTTAGCCTAGTCAGTTATACAAACATGCTATTTCACTACTATTAACACCTGATATGCCTCATAACTTATTCTTAAGATATGTATGCACTAGATGAGAAGTAAATCCAAAATAGTAATGATACAATCTCATTCATAAAATAAAAATTTTAGTCATAAAACACTAAATTTATCTAAAACATATTCATTTAGTATTATATAGTAGAAAGGAATACAAAAGATAACTTTGATATGTTATGGTTGATTGAAAAGGATCAATAGAAGGGGCTTTGGAAAGTATTTTAGGGTTTATTTTTCAGCCCATCACACCTCATGAAAATTAGTTTCTTATCCTAAAGCAAATTAGTTCTCATTAAATCTCATCATACATTGAGAACATAATTGACAAAAATCAAAAGGTTTAGATTAACCCTCTCCTTTCCTTAAGTACAAACCTTTATTCCTCTCAAAAATTTCCATTATTTTAATTTATGTAAACTCATCTAATTGTTCCTTTATTATCCCATCACGGATAAGAAACCAAAATCATGCAAGTTGGAATGTTATGGCCAACCATTGAGTCCTCTATCTCCTAGCTACCTCAATATACTTATTCACTATTTTGAGTGTTATCATAATCTTATATCTAAAGAAAGGATCCTTTATTATCAATTCTAGAGTTAATTCATCCCATTTAAGAGCCATTCTACTAGATATATCTAGATATGTGAGATATTTATTTTGGGCCTAAACTTATTTTTTTAAAATATAAAGCCACATTTTATTTTTCCATTAGAGTGTCCCACTCATCAACTATCTTAGATGGCCTAGTGGCCTCCCCCCTATCATTAACTTGGCATATTTTTCCCCTTTCATGATAATCAATCATTTCTTTGTCTCTTGTGTTTTCATTGGAAAAATATGGAGAAAACTATTTCAATATTACACCCCCCACAAATAAATTTAGATTCCATTCCAACTCATAAGCAACAAAATAATCATGAAAATAAAACTCGCACAGTTGATTTTGAACTTGAGGAGTAATCTTTTCATAGACATTAAATAAAGAATTGGGATCACTTACTATTGTAGGTAGGTGGCAATATAGTTTCATGAAATTAAATTTTAAATACTTCTCCTTAAGGTATAGGGCATAGACCCTTGCAGTTGGTCTACACTTTATTAGTTGGATAGTTATTTGGCATAACTATTCCATTTTTCCTTTCAATTTAGTTTTTTTTTTTTTTTTTCTTGTAATGCTAATTTTGAATGCTTTATTATTATTTTAATAGTCTTATTTTCTCCTTTCAGTTGATTATACTAACTATACTACTAAATTTTAAAGGTTTGAATTCCAACATATATTTTCATAATTATCTCCTTTTGAATTGGTTGATCTGTTTGAGTGGAAACAATGCAAATGTTCTTTCACTGGTGGTTGTTTCTATAAGAAAATATATTGTTATGGGTTGTGTTATTGGTTTTTTTATATGTCTAGTTTCTTCTTCTAATACCATTTCAAATGTGTCTAACCAATTATATTGGTTTTACAAAATCCTCATCAATACCTAAGAGTTTCAATTTCTCTTAGGGAAACACCCAATTCTAAAATTTCTTCCTTTCTTGGTGGAACATGGGCTAATTATTTATTTTCCACCTCTTTCATGATTTTTTATGCTACTCTATTTCCTTCTTCTATTGTATCTGATGTAGGACCCTAGTGCTCCATTTTACCAAAGGCTAAAACATCAAGCTAAATGAATTATAATATTATTCTTCATTGTTGCTATAAGTTTGAGCCTTTTCCTCTTTATTTTATTCTTTCTCCACAAATTAACCTCCACTCTCAATGTGGACTCATAGGGGTCTATTTCTTTGTTATCTTGATTTCGAGCCTTCTCTATTTTCTTCTTCCTCCAAAAATGAACCCCCACTTTCAATGTGGATAATAACAAGAGTCAAAAGGGTCTATTTCTTTGTTATCTTGATTTTGAGTCATTGTGATGTTGTAAAAAATATGAATAAGAGGTAGGGGGGTCAATTAGTCTTTAAAATTTTTCATTTAGTTCCACTTAACTATATATGGACCATTCTAACATGCATGTACATCTTAGCAATCTTAAGCATAAAATCATAAGAGCATGAAACACATGAACATAACATATATGTGGGAAACACTCTAGGGGTAGAAAACCCACTGATAAATAAAATGGATTATAGTCATATAATACAAACATAAATCTTTAGTGAAGAACCCACTTCACATGGAGGACCAACCCCAACTAGCTCAGCACCAACTCAGCTAGGCTTTTAACAAGCACCCACTTACAAGGAGGCACCAACCCCCTAAATAAATCAGCACCAACTTAGCCATATGATTTTTTGAACACCTTTAGAAACCCGTTTTGAACCTACAAAAAATGATGATATACTCCTTTATCTCTTCACTCACTTTTGTCCCTCTCAAATTGAACTTCATCCCTCTTTGCTCAACTAGCCCTCTTCATGGCTTGATTAGGTCTTTTGATCTTGATCTTCATATGAAAAACCTCTATTAGATATTCATGACACTTATATGATGGTCCACATGACCTAATTTTTATCTCAAATTATCTATATCATTCTCTTAACCTCTTCAACTCTCCCACACTTAATATCCTCTAATCATACCAAATAGGTCTAAACTTCCTTGCTTTTAGACAAGTCATTTAATCATCTCATTATTAGTCATATTATACATTAAAATCACTTAGGTAAAACATGAATTTGTCTTTTAATATTAAAATAACATGTCTTAATCATGAATCAATCACTACAATAGGTCAGCTGTACATCATTTAGCCCTTACTCCTCTTTTACGCTTATGAGACCTAATAAGCCTTCTTAACAACATGTTACCCTTTGATATTTATTAAATAATATCCAAAAACCTCAAAAAAAAATTAAAATTAATAATCCCATCCAATATACATTCTAAAAATTTAATTTAAGTCCACAATACCTTTTAGGTCCAACTACTCCTTGAACCCCTCTTCAAATCACTGCTTATAAAAGGCTTGCACATAATAAAAAACTTTGTCTTAAACAACTGAGAAATATACTCAATTTTAATAAAAAAATGGAACAAATTATATATTTAGAAAACTCATGACCTTAGGGTCATCAAAAACTTCATCTGATGCTTCAACTTAGGGTAAATAGGCTCAAACACTTTTTTGCAAGATGTTCACTTAAAACTACCAATTGTGTCCAAAACATAGTCAAAGAAACATGAACATATAAAACATAATTGAATACCTTAAATGGATTTAAATTCATTATAATGATCTTATAACATCCTAAAATAAACATTAATTGATTATATCATGGGATATATTGAAAACTATTGGTCTTATAGACCAATCTTCTACCCTTCTCTCTCACAGACTCTAATTTGTCAGATAAGCCATTTTGGCTTCGATGTTTCAACCTATTACACATACTTACAAGATTTTTAAAATCATGGATAAATCATTAAATACCCAAACAACATAATCATTCATTTAAATGTATCACTCTCACGTGAAAAAACATCAGGAAACATCTATACACATTTATTTGATTTCCTTATTGTTTGCACCACTAGGTCTATTAGCAGTTGGCCAAATTTGATCACAAACTATGAAAACCTAAGATATGGAACCTGTTTATAAATATTAATAAAAAAACTAAAAATATCACACTTTGATCTTCATCCACTTAGCAACTTTGACTTGGTCAACTTTGTCTTCTATAACAAATCTCTGAAAGACAAACACTTTTTTATAGGTTCTTCTCACTCTCCTGAGAAACCAATCACACATGAAGATTCATGGGAGAGTTGAATTCAACCTCAAATCAATTTTTTTATCACATCAAAATTTTATGAGCTATTTATAATAATATCTTCAACATTGAGTTTTTTTTAGGGTTTTATGAGGGTTTAGATTACCTTCCAATCTTAACGATCATTCATAAAACTTAGCTCCTCTTTCTAGAAACCAATGTTTGGAAATTTGAGACAAAACCTTTCCTCATCTTCCATGAAAATTTTAAGATCTCATTTATATTTTTCACATTCAATTGAGCACTAATAAAACCTTCTCGGGTAGACAACTCTTAATTCTTTGCACTCAAGAAACCTTGAAACAATTTTTCAAGACTTTTCCTACAAACCTTGATCTAAAACTTTACGCACATACTTAAAACAACTTGAATCACCTCTGTCAATGTTCACCTACTCACCCATGTCATGAAAACTATTCTAGTTACCTCATCTAGCCATCATCTCTCTTCTTTTTGTCTAAGCCTTGACCTACAAGTCTTATTAGACCTAGAATCTAAACTTTTAGTCACTCTATAGACTTCGCCTTGAAACTCTCCTATGTTTCAAGGTTTATTATGTATGTTAAAGCAACCTCATACATTCACTCTTCTTTATAACTTAAATAGAACATCTTAGTAACTACTTACAGATGTTTAGAGCATGATTGGGATCTTTAAAGCATCTTCAAAGTTGAAAACATAGATCTTCAAAGCTAACCTTTTGATCAATTACAAGGTCCTCAACACCTCATGTACAACATCAAATAATATCTCTCATGATCAAACACTATAAAGTGTTCGTCAAAGTTTTCTCATCTTACAGTTAATTTGGATCATCTTTGGAACTACTCACATAGATTTTCAGATCACATAACTTCTTCTTCAGAGCTCACTTATTTCATCATGGCATCTATAAATTCCATCTAACAAGATCTATAAAAATCATTACAATATGCTTTACAATTATTTTACTGACCTGTACTCACTCATGATACTTATTAATTATTTCACTCAAGCTGACATTAGAACTCATTCATATACATACCTCAAGGCTTACTTGACCAAGAATTTTTACAATAACCTTTGACATCAATGATATTATATTGATATCAATAAAATAACCATGTATCTTCATAATAAATTTTAACATTAATGCCAACATTAAGTATCAAAGCTTAACACTCAATGATAATTTTCAACAATCTCACCCTTAGTCAATGCCAATTTTCAACAATCTCCCCTTTGTCATTGATGACAAACATACTTAGAAAACTCTGTCAACCACTCTTGATTGGAATCATCTCTTATTCCTTGTTCTTGCTTCTTCTTTATCCCTTTTTGATCTTGCCCCTTTTTTCATCTTTTTTGATGTTTCTCCTTCTCATTTTTTTTTATCTTTCTCCCCCTTTGACATTAATGATAAATGTCTTCCACAACTATCATCTCTTTCAGAATAGACTCAAATTAAAAGACCACTTCAACACAGATTAGGTTCAATCAATAATCTAAATATTTCCCCCTTAAACCAAGTATCCACCATGCTTATATTATCATTATACATCAAGGATCATCCACAACTACTGAAATCATACTCTTCTCCTTATAAGTTGATACTATCTCTCAAAGACACTAGATGACACACAGACTTTAGAAACTATAGAAACCACTTATGAAAACCATTTTTAGAAACTTATCAATCATTACAATATCCTAGCGAATTCATCAAAAGATCAATAATAGAGTCTATGAAGCATCTCAAACATAATATTTCCTTAACTCCATGCATATAAAAAATAAATCACTTTCTTGACAAAGAAAATAGAGCTACCAAGTTCCCCCTTAGACCAAGTATATGTTATTTATAAGAACTAGGAACTCAAGATCACATACATTTCTTGGCATGGTAGAAGAAGATACCAAATTCTTGACCATATACATGGCTATCCCATACTAGATACCAAATGTAGAAATAAGGATTCCCCCTTTGTCTTCACAAATCTAGATTAATTACTCATAACAAACATATCTTAGAAACTTACTTCATATATACCAATTTTATGCATTTTAATTTCAGATACGTGATACCAGTCTTGGATATATCATTATGCTTATACTTTAAAAAAAATATATATCAACATAAGAATGGATAATATCCATATTCATCTCATTACTTGTCATGTTTCTACCGATAAAAGAATGTATCCATGAAGCTTAATAGAGCCACCCCATGTTCATAGGGCACTAAAAAAATATGAAATCAAGATATTACCAGATATCCATACTCTTTTCACAAGACTAAATATTCTTCAACATTCTTCTGGACTTGATTGGCTCTATAGGTTTGATCTCATCATCAACCTTGTAATCCTTCTTCTTTTATTTGACTGCCTTGTCAACACATGTAGATAACAAGTGTTATTTACATTCCTTAATTTATTTCTCACTTGAGGTGTAATCTATCACAACAAGTAGTTAAATTTAGCTTGTAGATTGATAATTACTTATCTTTACTGGCTTTGGTTTCCATACATTCATTTGCCTTTTTTCTTGAATTCTAGGAGCTTCAAACTTCCTACTTTGACTTGATAATATTATAACTCTGTTAGGATAGAATATTTCAATGTGTCCTACATTATGATAGCTATAATAGACCAATTTATAGATACCATTTGATTGATGATGACTATGACTTCTCTTTGACCAATTTCTTCTTCTTCTATAGTTTTATGAGTAGTCATTCTTGGAAGGTCTTCCACATTCTCTTGCTTTAAGACCAAATTGACTATATGAAAAATAGTAACCATTAAAATAACTAGCATACCTTATAGTAATGGGTTGTTAGATAGGTCTTTTCATGTTGACCTTCTTGTCTTCAATAGTCTTCTTTTCAACTTGAGGTGCCTTATTTTGATCTTTTTTAAATCCAAGACCAATCTTGTCACTTACAAACTTATGACTAATCATGATATCATATAGAGCCTCAATTCTCTTTTCAAACTACACATAGATCTTCACCTTGATGTATGTTTTATCCAATTCAAATTTCAAAGATTTCATCTCCATTTCATATCTACTGTAATCTTCCTCTTTAGCCTTTAGGTTTGTTGTCACAATATCTATCTAGGTTTTAACTTGTTGGATGATCTCTTCATACTCCTTAGAAGTGTTGGTCAGCCTTTCTTCAAATAATCCAATCTACTCCTCATAGTTCTAAACTAATGACTTCATTTTTTTGGTATTTTTCTTCATAAGCTTAAACTCTTCTAGGTCATTTATGAGCTATGCTTAAAGATCCACTTTAGCTTCTTCACTGTCATATTATACTTCATCTAATTCTACATTAATCAAAAGGCCTTTCCAATTTGAACAACCCTTATTATCTGATTCTATGTCCATGAATAAATTTTCATTATTTTCATAGTTAGGTTCATTCTTATCATCATCACTATTAGATGTGGCTAAATCATTCACATTAGATAAGCTGTCTTGTTTGGTATAAAATGTTTTCTTGTTATTGAATGACTTCTTCTCACCTTCATGCTTTATGAAACTATTCTTACTCTTGTTAGATCTATAGGATTTCTTGTCTATATCATCATCCTTAGTCTTTTGCTTATGAAGACACTTGTTTAAAAAATGTCCAATTTCTCCATAGTTTAAACACTTGAATGGAAACTTACCTTTGTACTTACCTAAACCTATTCTTAGCTTTCTAGAAAACATGGAAATCAATTCATCATCATAAATACTTGAATCAATATAATCCTTAACCTTCTTAGTCTTTGACATATTTTCAACCTTGAAAGTAGCTTCCTTATTGAGAGTTCATCCTTCAAATGATCTCATCTCATAAGCAATCAAGATGCCATGAAGCCCATCCATCTCAAGCTTA
Source organism: Torreya grandis (assembly GCA_037957365.1). Classification (NCBI taxonomy): domain Eukaryota; kingdom Viridiplantae; phylum Streptophyta; class Pinopsida; order Cupressales; family Taxaceae; genus Torreya; species Torreya grandis. Next base: position 284,695 of record JARHVA010000285.1, on the reverse strand, counting down.
TCCAAATCTTTCATCTCTTATATTGTAGACACTTTAGTATCAAACTTAGGAGTTAGTGATCTCAATACTTTTTGAACAATAGTATATTATTTCACTTCTTCTCCCAATACTCTAATGATATTGACAACTTTATCAAATCTTAATAGGTAAGATGTAATGGATTCATCTTCATTCATCTTTAGGATTTCAAACTATCTTCTATAGGTCTACAACTTGTCCATATTCACCTTGGTGTTTCCTTCATAGATGGTATTTAATTTGTCCCTTATGTCTCTATCTGAAACATAATGTATTACCTTTACAGCCTCTACCTTTGATAGGCAACATAGAATGCCATTTATTACCCTGGAGTTATTTTCACTAACCTTCTTACATATTATATCTATTGGTGGAATTGGAGGTATAATTTAGCAATCCATAACTAATTGCCAATTATCATGTCCTTGTGATATCAAATATATCTTCATTCTGACATTCTAGAAGTCATAGTTAGATCTATTAAATAACATATCCTTACTAAAAGAGACTCCACCTTTAGCTTGCTAACTAGTCATCCTTGCTTCTTAGGATCTCCTTTAGGCTATCAAACGTGTTTCAAAGGACTTGTTGTGATACGAAATATTAGAAATAAGATGACTGAGAGGTGGAGTTGAATCAGTCTTATTTTTTTATTTAATTCCAATTAACCATATATGAACCATTCTATCATACATGTATATCTTAAAAATTTAAGCATCAAACCATAAGAGCATGAAACACATGAACACATCATATACATGGGAAACCCTCTAAGATCAAAAAAAAAATTGATGAAGAAAATGGACTATAGTATTATAAGACAAACATCAATCTTTAGTGAATCATCCACTTCACATAGAGCACCAACCCCAACTAGCTTATCGCCAACTCAGTTAGGATTTTAGAAAGCACCCACTTGTAAGGAGACACCAACCCCCTAGATGACTCAAAAACAACTCAAACACATGATTATTTAATCACCTTTAGAAACCCTTATTACTTATACAATATATGATGATCTAATCCTTTAGCTCTTTGCTCACTTTTGTCCCTCTCAAACTAGCCTTCATCCCTCTTTGCTCAACTAGCCCTCTTCATGGATTAATTAGGTCTTCTGACCTTGATCTTCATATGCAAAACTTCTATTAGATATTCATGACACTTATCTAATGGTTTGAATGAGCTCCTTATACTCTCAAATGATCTATACCATTTTTTTAACCTCTTCTTCTCTACCACACTTAGCATCCTCTAAGCATACCAAATAGGTCTAAAATACATTGCTTTTATACAAGTCATTTGATCATATCTTTCTTATTCAACTTATACATTCAAATCACTTAGATCAGCCATGAATAGGTCTCTGCATATTAAAATAATATGCCTTAATCATGAATCAATCAATACAATAGGTTGGCCATACATCAATTTGTTGAGCATGGTCATTGATGTTAGGTTTTCATTGATCTCAAAGAGAGTATGAGATACTATTGCATGAATGACAAAGAAATTATGTTTGATATATTGGAGAGTATATGTCATATGTAAGGATAAACAAGAGGTTTTGAAGAATCCATAGATGTCTTGGTGAAGTTATGGTGTGTCATCTGATCATTTGGAAAGATAAACATGAATCTTCTAGCTTAAGAGAAGCTAGACCATCACTACACATCATGAATATATGAGTGATCTAGCAAGTTTATGCATTTATTACAGGTACTCAAAAAGTCAATAGTGGTCAAATATTTTTATGGAGATGATGTCTATAGTGCTAAGAAGGTAAAGATTTAGAGTCTTGAAATATTTTCTATCTCAAGATTTAAATATTCAAATTTGCTTTAAAAGACTGTGATGGTCCAGAGACCGTCAAGTTTAACTACATTAAAGTCCAGGGTCAAATAGTCTAGATAGATCTAACGGTGATGTTTAATCAGATCATAGATCTAATGGTGAGCATTTATTCTAACTAGATAAATATTCAATGGAGTGCATGATATTTTTAGTAGTGATCCAATAGTGTCTATTTAGTCAATATGTCAAAGGATGATCAAAAGATGCATAGAGATGACAAGTGATAGAAGTTCATTAGAGACTGATAGAAATATGTGTAGAAGGCACACGAGGGTGCTAAGTGTCCTAATCATTGAAGTGTAGATCTAAGATCAATGGTGATTGATGTAAGGTAAATATTAGGTTACTCCTGAGGAGATTGATGGAGTGTTTTTTTCAAAGTTGCCAGGGAGCATGAGATTGAGTCAAAGTGTCCAATGTTTAACATTAAAACATTGACCATTGGAGTTTGAATATTTAAATTAATGAGGGAAAATAGAAATTAATTTTTGAGCTATATCTTTTGATCCAAGAAAAATTTGTTGATCGATTAAAAATAAAATTTGAAGAGGACTTTAAGGTGCATTCAGAGAATCTAGTTAAAAGGTTTAAATGTTCATATATTCAAATTTATTAAGTGTTAGGAATTAAAAACTTTAAACCAAGTTTAATATGACCATAAATCATATCTAAATTATGTAATAACATGCATCACAAAAACATTCCTCAAATCATAGATATTATGAAAGCATAAATAAAGAGAACAAGAATCAATCACACATAACATAGATCTAGCATGGTTTAGCCAATGCAGGCTACATCCACCAAGAAAGTCTTTAAATAAAACTATATTCTAAAAAACAAGATGAAAATGAACTCTCACAGAGATAAAAAATCTCTTGTAGAAAATGCTTCACAAATAAATGCTACACTTTCACCTGCACTTGCACAATACTATATCTCACAAGGTTCTATACCACACCTTGCAATAAATACTTATATTTTGCAAAAACATCTATACTTTGACTCTGATCCTCAAAGCCACACCCTGCAAATAAACCATAAACCTATAAAGGTCACATGACACCTATATATATAACAAATGAAGGAAAATCCACCAAATAAGGAGAATTTTTCCATGGTTGTCAAAGATAAGCATTATCCATGATGTGACAACTCTCCTCTACCTAAGCAAGCTCATCCATAAGCCCACCTAAGAAGGAATTCAACATGTTTATCTCTCCTCTTATAAAAAGCACATTTTCCAATGAAATGTGATCAAAACCAACTCCTTGAAATAAGGAAGGCATCCCATTTTCCAATGAACAACCAACTCCTTCAGATCAAGGAAGTTAACATGGAAAATAGGCATCTAAAAACCAACTCCATAAAACATGGAGACATAAAAATTAGATAAAATAAGGAATATTCCACTCACATGTAGAGCAAGGTTCCACAAAAGGTGGAGTAAGGAAAACTATGCTCCCCACATTTGTGGAGATCTCTAGGCCCCAAAAGGAACAACACTCAACAGTCTCCCACTTGGAGACTATTTCTCCTGAATAGAATCTATCATTGTTCCATGACCACTAAGACCAAAAAAAAAAAAATAGTCTTAGTTTATCTAATGTGACCACCTTTGTCATCATATCCACATGATTTTGGCTAGTATGAATTTTATCCAACTTTACCAAATTCTCCTCCAAAATTATCTTGATGAAGTGATAATGTAATTGAATGTGTTTCATCGTCGAGTGGAAAGTGGAGTTATTTTCTAAATGAATAACCTCTGACTATCATTGTGTAGTCTCCCAACTTCCTACTCATGCCCTAACTCTCAAAATAACACTTGTAACTAAATAATCTCTTTTCTAGCCTCTATGGTAGCAACATACTCTACCTTTATGGTTGATAAAGCCACAACCTTTTATATCCTAGAAATCCAACTAACTGTTGTATCTCCAACATTAAATATATAACCTATCATACTTCTCCTGGTATCAATATTCCCTTCCATATTTGAGTCCACATAACCATACAAAGTGGTATCTAATCTACCATAACATAATGAAAAATCCATGATTCCTCTCAAATTCCAAAGAATCAATTTCACTACCTACCAATGATCATAACCTTGATCACTCTTATACCTATTCATAACTCCCACTACTTGGGAAATTTATATAGCTTAGTGTAAACCATGGCATACATCAAGCTACCAACTGCTAATGAGTAAGGTACCTTGGAATCTTAAGCTTTTCAGATTCCATTTTGGGACACTAATTCTTTGATAATCTAATGTGACCTGCCAAAGGAGTACCAATAGATTTAGCATCCAACATGATAAACCTTTCCAAGAATTTCTTCACATACTCTCATTGGGATAAGATAAACTTTCTCTTATTCCTATCATGAGTAATCCTCATACAAAGGATTTGCTTTGTATTACCCAAATCCTTCATAGAAAAGGAGTTAGTAAGTTGTTTCTTGAGTATATGAATATGTTGTATGTTCTTTCCTGCAACTAACATGCCATCTATAATAAAACATCAAATAATAAAAAAACCATCATCAAAATGTTTGATGTACATGTAATGGTCAGAATTACACCTTTGATATTCTTTTTTCAATATAAAACAATCAAATTTATTATACCATTGTTGTGGATCTTGTTTCAGGCCATACAAGATCTTTTTAGTCTATACACAAAGTTATCCTTCCCTTTGACCTCATATCACTGTGGCTGCTTCATATACAAATCTTTAACCAAATCACTAAGAAGAAAAGTAGTTTTCACATCTAATTATTCTAAGTGCAAATCCTCAACTGAAACTAAACCAAAAATAGTCCTAATATAAGTCATTTTTACAATAGGGGAGAAAATCTCATCAAAATCAATACCTATTTTTTTTTAAAACCCCTTGACCACCATCCTGGCCTTATACCTTCTTCTCCCTTCATCCTCTTCTTTTATTATAAAGACTCACTTGTTTGGCAATGCACTCTTACCCTTGGGTAGCCTTACCAAATCCCACATTTGGTTCTCCATGAGCGATCTATGCTCCTAATACATGGCTTGTTCCCACTTCATCCTGACATCTACTTATATTGCTTCCTCATAACACTCTAGTTCTCCATTGTTAGTGAGTAATAAATAATTCAAAGAAGGAAAAAAACATTCAGGTGATTTTCTTACCCTAGAAGATCTTCTTACCATAGGAGTTTGGGGTCCTTATATAGAAGGTTCCTAAATTGATTCATTAGATACTTTGACATCCACAATGCTATCCAATACTATGTAATCTTTTTGTTCATGTTCTTGTTCATGTAACTAATTCTTATACATAAATTTTTCATTAAAGGCTACATCTCTATACTAAAATATTTTCTTATCTTTCATGCCCCATAAATGAAAACCAAAGTTATCCTCACCATATCCAACAAATGTGCATTTATCTAATTTAGCCTCTAACTTGGCACTATCCTCTTTCTTGATGAGAGTAAAAGCCTCATATCCAAAGACTCTAAGAAAAGAATAATTGACATTCTTACTAGACCAAGATCGTTCAGGGATGCCTCCATCCAAAGGCATAGAAGGTCCTCTATTAATCAGATATACATCAATGTTAACTACTTTTGCCCAAAAATATAAAGGAAACCTCATATGTAACCTCATGCTCATAGCACATTTCATTATTGTTTTTTTCATCTTTTTAGATACCCCATTCTATTGTGGAGTTCCTTGAACCATCATTTGCCTATGAATTCCATGATTAGAATAATAGTCAAAGAAAGCATTACTACAATACTCAACTCCATTATCTGATCTGAGACATTTCAATTTGAGACCTATTTCATTCTCAACAAAGGATTTCCACTTATTAAAAGTGTCAAATAAATCAAATTTATTTTTAATAAAATAAACCCAAACTTTCTTAGTTGCATCATAAATAAAAGTGACATAATTGTATCCACCAATGGAATATACCTGAGCTAGTCCCCATACATCTAAATGTACCAACTCTAACTTGTGCTTTTTCCTTGTGGGTCCAACTTTTAGGAACTTAACCCACTTCTATTTCTCATACACACAATTCTCATAGAATCTAGATCTATATATTTTAATCTAGACAACTTGTCTTTTAAAATCCCCATGCCCTTATGGCTCATATGACTGATCTTATAGTGCCACATAGTTGCATTTCTATTTGCACTAAATCAAAAGAATCAACACTAATAGTCAAATATAAAGTACCAACTTTATTACCTCTCAAAATCATAAGATCACCTTTGGTAGCTTTCCAAGAGTCTATAGTAAACATTAACAAACATCCCTCACTACCTAATTGCCCCACTAAAACCAAATTCTATCTCAACATAGGCATGTGTCTAACATCCTTAAATAGCCATGTGTTCCCATTATGCATTTTAACCTAAACAAAATATTTCTATACTATCTCACATGGTTCATCATCACCAAGATAAAAATGTCCTAAATTCTCTTAAACATAATCAATAAAATAATGCCTATGTGGGGTGGCATGAAAAGAATCCCTTGAATCTAATACCCAAGACTCATAAAAATAATCCATAGAAAGAATTAAGTCATCCTAACATGATTTACTCGATGTCACATTAACCTCATTCATTTCCTCCTTGTTGGAATTCTTATCTTGAAGTGACCAATAATCCTTATTTGAGTGTCCACTCTTCCCATAATGCCAACATATCATCTTGGATCTAGATCTAGATTTAGATCTAACCTTTAACTTTCCACAATTGATTTTGATCTTGTCCTTTTGCCTTCCTATAGTATCAATAGACAAATCATTACCTAAATATGATTCACCAATGATTTTACTTTGTGTTGCCTTGCTAAGAATCACACCTACAACATCCTCAAAATTTAAGCTTCCCTTGGTAGGGACTGCATTACTCATAGCCATAATCAAACTATCCCAATTATCAGGCAAAGAACAAAAAATCAACAAAGCTATAAATTCATCATCAAACTTAATTCCAACTAAAATGAGCATACTTACAACTGTATTAAAATCATTTAGATCATTAGCAATTGAACCATCCTCATACATTTTCATGTTAAATAATCTTTTCATAAGAAATTTTTTATTAGAAGCAGAGGGTTTTTTATATAACTTTCCAATTTTATCGATGAGATATTTTATGGTTTTCTCATCAAATATATTAAATGCAATAGAAAATGCAAGGCATAATTGTATGGCTCCAAATGCCTTCTTGTCAAGTAATGACTAATCTATATCACTCATACATATAGGTTGTTCTACTTTCCCCTCCAAGAGCAGATGAATCTCCTTCTGATACAAGTAATCTTCTATCTACATTTTCCACAAACTAAAATTCTTACCATCAAACTTCTCCACTCTAAATCTGATCTCTTCTCCCTTAGCTCCCACTCAAGCTAATAACCTTTCTGTGATTTACCACTTCAACAAAACATAACCAATTACTTTGATACCAATTTTTAGGAATTAAAAACTTTAAACCAAATTTAATATGACCATAAATCAGATCTAAATTATGTAATAGCATGCATCACTAAAACATTCCTCAAATCACATATATTATGAAATAATAAATAGAAAGAACAAGAATCAATAACACATAACACAAATCTACTATGGTTCACCCAATGTGGGTTACATCTACCAAGAAAGTCCTCAAATAAAAATATATTCTAAAAAATAAGATTACAATGAACTCTCATAGAGATAGAAAATCTCCTGTAGAAAATTCTACACAAATAAATGTTGTAATTTCATCTACACCTACACAATATGGTATGTCACAAGTTACTATACCACACCCTGCAATAAACACCTATACTTTACAAAAATATCTACACTTTGACTCTATTCCTCAAAGCCATACCCCTAAAAATAAACCATCAACCTCTAAAGGTCACATCACACCTGTATATATAATAAATGAAGTAAAATCCACCAAAAAAGGATAAATTCACCATAAGCATTATTTACCATGTGACAACTCTCTTCCACCTAACAAAGCTCATCCATAAGCCCACCTAAGAAGGAATTCACCATGTTTATCTCCCCTCTTCCAAAAAGTACATTTTCTAATGATATGTGATCACAAAAAACTCCTTGAAACAATGAAGGAATCCCCTTTTCCAATGAACAACCAAATCCCTCAGGTCAAGGAATTCAACATGAAAATAGGCATCTAACAACCAACTCCATACAATATGGAAACATAAAAATTAGATAAAATAAGGAATATTACACTCACATGTGGAGAAAGGTTCCACAAAAGGTGGCATATGGAAAACTACACTACCCACATTTTTGGATCTCTCTATTCCCTAAAAATATACTCCTAAGGTTATGTGATAGACCCAAAGGACTCCACACTCACCATTAAGCTCCAAATTTGATTGTGTGTTTTGACCATGTTCTCCAAGTGACCTGAGAAGGGTAATTGAAGTGTTATTGATAGTATATTTATGTTTCAAGATGAACTAACTATTGGGGAGTGTTATATAATATATTAGGACCATCTGTGTGGACTATGGAGGTTTGACCAATCCATTATTAGTGTGAATAAAGGCTTAGAAGTTGATTGCATTTATTGAATGTACTAGCAAATTGAGTGACCATATTGTAGGAGTGAGTTGAATATGTTATTAGTATAATTGAAGAATAAAATTATTATGGATATGTTATATAATTATCTAAGTCTTGTGTGAAAGTATTGGTTGTCATGATATGCCCCTGATCATATATTTTGACTATGTGTGACTAGTCTGAGTGGTCATTTTGAGAGAGCTATTTTGAGTGTTTAGAGTCTGTATTAAAGTACCTAAGACACATGAAAGTATTGTATATGTCTTGAAGGTTTCATCCATGTGATCTAATAATATGTCTAAGTGAAATATTCAAGTAGTTGCTTCAAAAGTTTGAGACCGTGTTTTTTGTATATGAAAGCCTAAAAAACAAGCAGACATAACTGGTAGGTTCAAGGTGTGAGTTGGTGTTCTAAGTGACATGGAACCATATGGGATTAAGTAATGGGATATTGGAAACATGTTTTATGTGTTTGAATAATTGGTAAAGAATGAATTTGGTCCAAGTAGTCTCACATGTAACCTGTGAGTATAAAGACCTAATTATTTTAGGTCTCACCAAGACCTAATGGTGGTTTGGGGCTAATGAGGTAATATAAAACCTATGATAATGGATTTGGGCCATGTATTATCATGGTATAAGACTTAAGGGTTAATTCAAGTCTTTTTTTTGATGAAGAAGATAATATTCATGATGACTCTATAAAGAGTGAAAGCAAAGGTGATGGTTTCTAGATTTGAGAGAGCGGAGTTGAGCAGTTATGATAGTGTGAGTTAAAGAGAAGAAGAGAACCTTTGAAAGAGAAGGTATAGGTCATTAAGGAGCATCAAAGTGTGAGGAATTTTAGACATGTTTATCTAATTAAGTTGATGTAGAAGGACACATACGTCATTAGACCTAATGAGCCTAGAAGAGTTAGTTTGAACAAGTTAGCCCTAAAGGCAACTTAAGAGAGATTAGAGGTGAAAAGTATAGACAAGAGTGATCATTATCAATTTAAGAGAAGTAATAGGTGTTCAAGGTGATATATTCAAGTAGATGAGTGGGTGTTTTTTTTCTTATGGGGTTGATTCCTCCTTACAAGGTAAATCTTGCTAAATGTCTAGTTGTAGTGGGTGCTTAACTACATAAGGGTAGTAGTTCCTTATGGGATTGGTTTCTCACTAAACTAAGGGATGGGTGTTATTTGATTAGTTGGTGCTGGTCTAAATGTTAGATCTTATTTTATAGGACTATAGTTCATATTGTAGGTTTTAGTGGGTGTTATCCTCCAAGAGGGTTTCCCACATATATGATGTGTTCATGTGATGTATGATTTGGATGTATGTGATTTCATGTTTATGTTTCTTTATCAATTTGATGAATGATGAATGTTTAAGAGTTTTGAATTGAATTAGAATATCTTGCATCATTGATTCACCCCCTAGTGATTGTACCTCTAATAATTGGTATCAGAGCTGGACCTTCTTAGTAAGTTTAGCCACTTAAAGGTGATCCAAGGTACAAAGATGGATAAGCAATTGAGGAAAGAAAAATTAGATTTAAGGTCATTGGTCAATGCTCTTCAATAACAAGCCAAGGCATTCATAGAACAAAGAGAAAAGGAAAGTATTTTTCAAACCAAGGCTAAGGGAATATGTGAAACAATCAAAGAAGATAAAATGATCATTTTGGATCTTAAAAATCAATTAAGTATTAAAAATACCAATTTGAGTTCAAAAGAGGAAGAATGTAGATATTTCAAGTCTCAGTTAAAGGAGAATCAAGAACTAATCAAGTCTATAGAAGAGAAAGCATGTAGATTGAAATATGACATGGCCAAAATGGCTGAGGATAAGAAGACCATCTAAGATCTCAAAATTTAGTTAGAGGATACAAGTTCAAGTATGAGAACTAAAGAAGATGAATGTGTTTAATTAAAGACTAATATTGTTTCTCTGAAGGATGAGCATGAAAAGTTTACATTCAATATAGTCAAGCTTGAATAAGAAAAAAATAAATTAGAATAAGATAAAGAGGATGAGAGCATTCAATTGAAGACTAAGCTAGATTCATTAAAGGATGAGCATGAATAATTTGTTGTCAAGGTAAAAAAGACTGAGAAAGAGTAATAGAGGTCAACTCAAGATAAAAAGGATACAATCACCAAGTGAAACATTAGAAGACCTATCAATAAACCAAACACCATGAGGTATGAAATATCTTTTGATGGTCATTGTTATGCTTGTCACAGGTTTGGTCATAAGACAAGAAACTATAGAAGGAAGAACAACTAGTCAACTAGAGGTATGGATAATGTTGTCTACTATAATTGTCATGTCATGGGACCTATTTCTAGATTCTACCCTAAAATGCATGGGAAAGACTAACCTAGGTATGGATACCTAAGATAGTTGAGCTTGATCATAATTAACATAAGATACAAGATGTTATGTGTGCTGAGATTCATAATATTTATCAAGTAGAAGGTATAAATGATGTTATTTGTTTCATTTGTCATCAAGTTAGTCATATTGCAAGATATTGTAAAAGTAAGCTCTCAAGTCATAAGAAGGTGCATGGACATCCTAGCATGCTCAAGAAAGGTCAATCCTTGGTATGGAAACCTAAAACCAATAAAACTAATTCAATTGAGCTGAAAGATAAAGGTGGACTTCCTACTAAAGCAAAAGAGGAATCATATATGAATAAAGTTTAGGAATGCCAAGAGAATGTGTTATTTGTCTAAATAGAAAAAGAGAATCAAAACTTGGTTCAAGTCAAGCTCAAATAAAATACCAAAGTGCTAATTGAGGCTAGTTCTAAGGTATGTATGGATATAAGAGAATATCCTACTGTTGTTGAGCAAGTTTCATGCAAATAAAATCAGTTGTCAATGTTTAGTGAAAAGGTATGTCATGAATCTTTGTTGTCTCGATATATTATCAATCCAATCTTAGAAAAAAAGGAGAATTTTGTAGTGGATAAGCATGTTTATTATCTCAAGCCTAAGAAGAGTAAGAATTATCAGTATCAAATGACCAAGGAGGAGAAGGAATATGAGGAGTTATGGGCAACTCTTGGATTCACATTGTTCTAGGACATTGTGGGTCAGGGTGTCTCTATCTAAAAATCAAGGAGATACTTGACAACAAGAGGAAGCATGGTGGATGCCAATTGAGATTTTGTTGATGTTACAGGATAAGAAAGGTAATAAGAAGATGTGTTGGTTTATTGTGGAAGGATATGATAAGAAATTTTCAAAAATAGTGATCCTAAAGTAATTTTGATCAAATATGAAGGATGGTCTAGTTGGTCAAATGGTGAAGAATGAAGATCTACAAGTAGAGAATGGAGGTTTATAAGTGTTTGATAAAGGATGGTGAGTTATCAAGATATTCTATTGTATAGAAATATCTAGTTTGTTGAGAGGATTTGTTGAATATGTCATGATTCAAGTGAAGCATGGAGTTAGGGAGAGCTAACTTAGATAGTTTGAAAGGCTTGAAGAGTTATACATGATGTGAGGGGGAGCATATGTGAGATGTTACACTCATGGTGGAGATATGAAGAAGTATTTTATAGTTATGAAATCAATAAGACTAATATGATGACTTGATCAAACTAAGTCATAAGTTTTGACAAGTATTGAATCTTCATGCATGAGTAAAGGGATCTTGTGAGTTCTGTAGGTAGACAAGTCCAAGGATGAAAAAATACCAAGTTTAGATTGGTGTGTGTCAAATAATAGATGCATGAGATGTAGATTGATGTTAGGGGAAGCTTTCTAGGCTTTGTGAGTAGTTTATTAGGTCTAAGGATTAGAGAATTCCAAGTTCAGATTGATGCATGTCAAAGGGGGAGTAATTGATTCATATGATTAAAAAAATGTAAGTATCCTGAGTATCTAAAATAGTATTTGCATACATAAATAATGTTGAATAATGTTTGTTGTCATGTTGATCAAGAGAACCTTTGTCATTAATGTCAAAGGGGGATACATATCAAAATGAAGGAATTCAAATGAATAAGAAGTTATTATGAGGGTGTTTTGCCATCAATGAAAAAGGAGGAAATTGTTGAGCATGATCATTGATGTTAGGTTTTCATTGATGTCAAAAAGAGCATGAGATACTATAGCATGAATGATAAATAAGTTATGTTTGATAGCTTGGAGAGTATATGGCATATGTAAGGATAAATCAAAGGTTGTGAGGCATACATAGATGTCTTCATGAAGTTCTGGTGTGTTATTTGATTATTTGGAAAGATTAAAATGCACCGTCTATCTTAAGAGAATCTAGACCATCATTGCACGTCATGAAGATATAAGTGATCCAATAATTTTGTGCATTTAATATAGGTACTTAGAAAGTCAACAATGGTCAAAGGTTTTCATGGAGATGTTGTCTATAGTACCAAGAAGGTACCCTAAATATTTGGAGTCTTTAAGTGTTTTCTAGATCAAGATATAAATCTTAAAAGTTGTGCTAGTAGACTGTGATGGACTAGATACCATAAAGTTTAACTATGTTGAAGTCCAAGGTCAAATAGTCTAGACATATCTAATGGTAAGCATTAAATCAAATCACATATCTAATGATGAGCATTTATTCTGACCAGATAAGGATCCAATAGAGCGCATGATAGTTTTAGTAGTGATATAATGGTGCATATTTAGTAAATATGTCAAAGGATGCTCAGAAGATGCATGGAGCTTCCAAGTGGTGGAAGTTCATTAAAGACTGATAGCAATGTGTGAAGAAGGCATGTGAGGGTGCCAAATGTCCTAATCATGGAAACACAAATCTAAGATCAATGATGAGTGCTGCAAGGTAAAGATTAGGTTACTCCTGAGGAGATCAATAGAGCACATTTTTTCAAAGTTTCTAGGGAGAATGATATTGAGTCAAAGAGTTTGATGTTTAACATTAACATAGTGACCATTGGAATTTGAAAATTTGAATTAATGAGGGAAAACCAATGCTTAGTTTCTGATCTATATCTTTTGATCTAGGAATAATTTGCTAATGAAGTAAAATTAAAAGTTGAAGAGGACTTCAATGCAAATATATAAAATATATTTATAAGGTTTTAATGTTTTTAATGTCAAATTTATTAATTTCCAAAGTTGAATATGTGTTTGACCATGTTCTGCAAGTGACCTAAAAAAGGCAATTAAAGTGTTATTGATAGTATCTTAATATTTCAATATGAAATAACTATTGGAGAGTATATATACTATATATTAGGACCATCTATGTGATTTATGGACGTTTGAACAATCCATATTTAGTGTGAATAAAGGCTTAGAAGTTGATTATGTTTATTAAATGCACTGGTAGATTGAGTGACCATATTGCAGGAATGAGTTGAAGATGTTATGAGTAAAATTGAAGAATAAAATGAGTATTTAGATGTTATATAAGTATCTAAAGATTATTTGAAAGTATTGGTTATCATGTTATGCCCCTGATCAAATATGGAGAGTCAAAATATTTTGACTATATTTTGACTATGTGACCAGTCTGAGTGGTCATTTTGAGAGATGTTTTGAGTGATTAGATCTTATGTTGAAGTATCTAAGGAACATGGAATTATTAAATATGTCTTTAAGGGTTCATATATATGATATAATCATATGGATAAGTGAAATATTTGAGTAGTTACTTCAGAAGTTTGAGACTATGTTTTCTATGTATGAAAGCCTAAAAAGTAAGGAGACCTAATTGGTAGGTTCAAGGTGTAATTTGGTGCTCCAAGTGGAATGGAACCATATGGGAGTAATAAAGGGTATATTTAAAGTATTTTTTATTTTTTAAAATCATTGGTAAAGAATAAATGTGGTCCAAGTAGTCTCACATGTACTGTGTGAGTATGAAGACCTAATTATTTTAGGTCTCACCAAGACCTAATGGTGGTTTGAGGCTAATGAGGTAATGGCCTACCTATGAGAATGGATTTGAGATATTTATTATCATTATAGAAGACTTAAGGGTTAAGGAAATCCTTTTGGCTAACTAAGAAGATAATATTCATGAAGACTCTATAAATATTGAAAATAAAGGTGATGGTTTCTAGATTTGAAAGAGTAGAGTTGAGCAATTGTGATAGTTAGGATTCAAGCAAAGAAGATAAAATTTTAAAGAGAAGGCATAGGTCAGTAAGGGCTATAAAATTTAAATTAAGGTTAGACATGTTTATTTTATCAAGTTAATATACAAGGATAATAGGTCATTGGACCTAATGAGCCTAGAAGAGGTAGTTTGAACAAGTTAGTCCTAAAGGCTGCTTGAGAGAGATTGGAGGTGAAGAACAGACAAGAGTGATCATCATAAATTGAATATAATAAATAGGTGTTCAAGGTGAGATATTCAAGTAGTTGAGAGGGTATTTTGTTTCCTAGGGGGTTGGTTCCTCCTTGAAAGGTAAAGCTTGCTAAAGGTCTAGTCATAGTGGGTGCTTAGCTAGATAGGGCTATTAACTCCTTGTGAGATTGGTGTCTCACTAAACTAAGGGATGGGTGTTATTTGATCACTTGATACTGATCTAAATTTTGGATCTTTTTTTATAGGACTTTAGTCCATCTTGTAGAGTTTAGTGGGTTTTATCCCCCAAGAGGGTTTCCCACATATATGATGTGTTCATGTGATGTATGTTCTTATGTATGCTTTGGATGTATGTGCTTTCATATTTATGTTTATTGATCAAGTTTATGTATAATAAATGTTTAAAATTTTGGAATTAAATTGTATTATATTGCATCACTTATTCACCCCCATCTTAGTGATTATAACTCTAACACAATTAGCCCTTACTCCTCTTTTAGGCTTATGAGACCTAATAGGCCTTCTTAACAACACGTTACCCTTTGATAATTATTAAAGAATATAAAAAAAACTCACATGGTAGGAATAAGTCATAAAACACTCCAATATACCTTAGCTAATTTTAATTTATGTCCAAAATACCTTTTAGGTCCAACTACCACTTGAACCCCTCTTCAAATCATTGCTTATAAAAGGCTTGTGCATATACAAAAAATTTGTCTTGAAAAACTGAGGCATATACTCAAATTTTCCAAACAACCATGGAAAAAAATTATATATTCAAAAATATAATGAACTTATGGTCATCAAAAACTTCATCTAATGCTTCAACTTAGGGTAAACAGACTTAAACCCTTATTTACAAGATGTTCACTCAGAACTGCTAATTGTCTCCAAAACACAGTCAAGGAAACATGAACATGCATGAATAAATATATTAAAGGTATTTAAATGAATTAATAGGATATTATAAAATCCTTATAGTAACCTCAATCAATTAGATCATGATATCTAATGAAAACTATTGGTCTTACAGATTAATCTTCTGACCTTCTCACAGACTCTACTTAGTCAAATAAGCCATTTTGGCTTTAATGTTTCAACCTCTTACATAGAATTCCAAGCTTATATAAAGTATGGATAAATAATTAAAGACCAAAAAAAATCATCATGCATTTCAATGCATCACTCTCACATGAAAACACATCAAGAAACATCTATACACATCTATATGATTTCCTTATTGTCTGCACCACTAGGTCTATTAGTGACTGGCCAACTTTGATCACTAAATTTTAAAATTTTATATATAAAACCTATATTTAAATATTCATGAAAAATAAATAAAATTCTCACACATTCATTTTCATCCACTTAAAAAATCTAACTTGGTCAAGTCTATCTACTACAACAAATCTTTGAAAGACAAGCACTTTTTTGTAGGTTCTTCTCACTATCTTGAGAAACTAGTCACACCTAGAGATTCTTGGGAGAGTTTAATTAAAATTATAATAAATTTTATAATCATATCAAACTATTTTTATCTATTTATAATAAGATCTTCAACATCAGGTCCTTGTCAGAATTTTATGAGTGTTTAGACTACCTTCCAGTCTTAACAACCATTCATAAAACTTAGCTCCTCTTTCTAAAAACCAATGATTGGAAATTTGAGATATAATCATTCCTCATATATGATGAATATATTAAGATATAATGTATATGCTTCACATGTAAATGAGCACTGATAAAACCTTCTCAAGTAGACAACTCTTCATTCTATGCAATTGAGAAACCTTGAAACACTTTTTCAAGAATTTTATTCCAAAGCTTGATCTAAAAATTTATGCACATACTTAAAAAATTTTAATAACCTCTATCAACATTTAATTACTCACTCATGTTATAGAAACTAATCATGTTACCTCATCTAGCCACCATCTCTCTTCTTGCTTTCTAAGCCTTCACCTACAAGTCTTATTAGACCTAGAATATGACCTTCTAGCCATTTTATAGACTTTACCTTGAAACTATAATGTGTTTCAATGTCTCTTATGTATGATCAATCAACCTCATACATTCACTCTTCTTCAAAAAATCAAAAAAATAGAATATCTTCAGATATACTTAAATATCTTTAGATCACAACTAGGATCTTTGTTGCATCTTCAGAGTTGCAAACACAAATATTTAGAGCTAACCTTTTGATAAATTTCAAGGTCCTCAAAAAATTAACATGTGTAGATTCAAAAATTATCTTTCATGCTTAAACACTATCAAGTGTTCTTCAGAGCATTCTCATCTTCATAGCTTATACGGAGCATCTTTAGAACTGCTCACATAGATCTTCAAAGTAGACAACTTCATATTTAGAGCTTGATCATTTCATCATTCCATATAAAAATTCCATATCACAAGATCTAGAAAAAGCATTACAAGATTATTTACACATGTTGCACTAACCTGTACTCACTCATGCTACTTCTCAATGATTTCACTCAAGTTAACATTAAAACTCATTCATATACATACCTCAAGGCTTAATTGAATAAGAATTTTCAAAATAACCTTTGACATCAATGATATTAGATTGACATTAATGAAATAACCATGCATATTCATAATAAATTTTGACATCAATGAAAACTTTAAATATCAAAGCTTAAGACTCATTGACAATGCTCAACGATCTCTCCCTTAATCAATGATAATGTTCAACATGTGATTTCCTTCTAGGATCATTTGGAGGTGAAACACTTTTCATTTTCTTGGTTTTTGAGGTTGAGGGCATATGCTCTACCCTTTATTCTTGGATTTATTCCTTACCTTTATCTTGTGACTCTGAGGAGGAATGGGTTAATATTATCCTTCTATTTTTTTGATAGATCATTCCACTCTCACATTTTCTCCTTATTCTTCAACTATCATATTTCATTCTTGTTCCTCAACTTTTACTTATTATTTATCTACCACCTTTTATTTAGCTATTAATTGTTTCATTATAAAAAAATCATCCTAGCTAATTTGGGCCTTTTTTCCATTAGAGATTTCTATAATATAGGATAAATAAGGTAATTATGAGATAAATACTTTAATTTTCCTTTTTGGTACTCTTTTACCATCCTTTTTAATATATTTAGCATAAAATTGGGCACATTTACCCTCTTATTATGCCTTAGGTGATTAAGGAGTCTAAAGTGAACTACATAGAGTATAGAGTGACATACCTAGCATGTAACATCCATACCCAACCCATAAATTATACTACATATCATGTAGCATCTACTAATAACCTTTATAAATTGATATTTAACACTTAGAAACTACTAATTAACCCATAACAACTACTACCTTTATTATAACAACTAGGATGTAGCCCATAACTACTTTTAGACAATATGTTGAAATAAGATGTAACTTGTAACTACCTACAAACTACTCAAAACAATCATACATATCCTATAAATGACTATGATCTAGTGTCTAAAGGTAAAACCAATTTTTTTTTTATTTGTATATTTTTTCACTTGATTGGTCAATAAGATGGTTTTCTAATCAATGTTATTTATTCAGTCATTGGTTAGCTAATCAATTGGTTTTACAACCAAGAATATTAATAACACTCAAAGGTTTTCATTTTTTATTTTGTTTTATAATTTTTTAAATTTTGAATGATTAGAAGATTGGTCTTTTAATCTTAATTATCATTCAGTCCTTGGACAAAAATAATTGTGATTAGCCGTCAAGACTCTGAAATTATATTTAACCGTTATCCAAGGGAATGGAGGATGAGTTTTAATGATCATTTGAAACTTTAACATGATCCTTAGAGGGATCTGAGATATCATTCTCATCTAATGCAATTGAAAAATACATATCCATGCAATGTTTCTCTTCTTTCATAATATTCCTTATGAAGCCATATTTGGAGAGTGGTATATTACATAAAGTGAGGTGAGACCATTAACTAATAGAGAAAATATTTATGGATCAATTATTTGTAGCTTAATTTCTCTATTTTAAAAATATTTCTATATCACATAAGGACCAAGACATATAGTTTGTATCTTTCCATTTTGGTACTTGTACTTAGAGTCATAGAGTAGTGCCAATATCATAATTGAAATTCTTATGTCTAGATGAACCAATCATGCCACTTGAATCATTGTTGAACCATTTATGTATGTTGTAATAATTATCTTCATATTTCATCTAAAGAGTTGAGTTGCATAATTATTTCATTTTGTACATCATACAAATCTATGCCAAGTTTTAAGGCATTCCTTAGAGTTTTAAGTTCAAACTCTATGAGGATAAAAAAAAATCTTACCATAAACCAACTCATAGGATGTACACCTTATTTTGGTTTTACATGTAGTTTTATATGCCCATGAAGCCTCCAAAATCCATACTTCTCAATCCATTTTTGTAATAATGTTTTTCAATTCCCTGTTTGTGACCTCTCCTTGGACATTAGACTATGGATGATATGAAGTAATATTTTTGTGTATGATATCATATTATTTATAAATGGATGCAATAAAGTATATATGAATTATGGCCCTTGAAATGTAATTATTTCCCTCAACACTCCATACATTGTGAATTTTTAATCATAAATGAATTATGTAACTTTCTCAACCCTTGCATGTATTAAGGCCCTTATTTCTACCCATTTGGTGAGGTAATATGTACATACAAATATTTAATCATTATCATATGTTTGATCTATTAGGCCAACAAAATAAAGTCCCCATTTATCAAAAACTTCTAAGACCAATTTGGGTTAAAGAAGAATTTTAATATAATGTGTGTGTTTCCATATACATTGGCATTTATCACACTAGTGGGTGTATGTTTTTGCATCCATGTGTAAGGTAGGATAATAATAACATGTTGAAAGGATATTGGAAGTAGTAATATTAGATAAAAAAAATCCCCATTAGGGTTCATCATGACATGCTCAAATAATTTCAACTAATGCATCCTCCCTTACACACCTGCACATGATTAAGTTAAGCCCAATGTAAAAGAGGTACAATGAGATCCATGAGTATGGGGGGATTATTTCCACTAATTGGAATTTCCCTTGGAAATAAATGTTGTGGGATTTACCTAAAACCATATATTTATAGAAGTCTATAAAACAATGAGTGTTAATAGACAAAGAAAAAATATGTTCATAAGGAAAAACATCATCTACCAATGGACTATGTTCTTTATATATTATTCTTGATAGAAAATATTCGACTATATTATCCTTTCCTAGTCTATATATAATAGTAGTGTCAAATTATTATATAATAAAAAACCATTTAATTATTTTCCCAATAACTACTGGTTTGTTCATTAAATACTTGATTGCAACATTGTTAGTATGAATAATAATAGAGTATTTAGTAACACAATGTCTAAATTTATTGATGACTTACACTATCAAAAGGACTTACACTATCACAAGGACTTATTTTTATATCATGATGTAATTAAACTCAGCTCCATGAATATTCTTGTTGATAAATTATATAACATAATTCAAGGATCCTTATTTTTATCCCAAGACAATTACATGTGTTGTATTAGAAACATCCATATGGATGTGGAAAGGTGATTTCAAATCTAGGTCTCTCAACACTAGAGTTGTTACTAGTAAATCATTTAATTCTTGGAATGTTCTCTAGCATGAAATGATTCCATATAAAGTCAACATCTTTAAACAATAAAATAAATAAAGGTTCTGCTATTTTAATAAAGTCTAAAAATCTATGGTAATATACATGTCTTAAGAAACTACAAACATATCTTTTTTTTTGTGGGGTTGGTAAGTTTTTAATTAATTTTATTTTTTAATATCTAACTCTATTCCTACCAATGAGATATGGTGTCCTAATATAATTCCCCCTATCATCATGTAACACTTTTCATGACTTAATGATAATTAATTATCTTGACGACATTGAAGGATTTTCTCTAGGTTCTTGGTGGCTTCTTTGTATGTATCCCATAGAATGTGAAGTCATATATATAATTATCTACATAGTCATATGACATGTTATAAAAATACTCAAGACAACCATTTAAAATTTGGAATGAGAAGTACATAATATAAAAGGAATTACATAATATGTGTAGGTATGTAGAAGACATGTAAAGGTAGATAAAGGATAATTAATTCCTCACTGAGAGTGTGTCAAGTACTTGGTCAATGAAAGGAAGAGGAAAATATCATTTATTTTGGTTAATTTAATTTTTATATAATCCACATAAATATGCCATTTTCACACTTATCTAGCACAATGAAAATGGGTGACACCCATTAGCTATCAAATATAGGATAAATAAATCATACATCCAAGAGATTTTTTAATTCTATTTTCACCATGTCCTTAACATCTATGTTCATCCATATTTATGGTTGTCATATGGGTTTTCATTCCTCTTTTATTTATATATTATGGGTGTATAAGTTAGGGCGTATGACTCTCATACCATGATATTCCCATGAAAAAGTGTTTATGTAATTTTGGAACATGGTTACTGGCTAAGTTTATTATCAAAGGTTTAGCCTGTTGATGAAATTGAGAGGTCATCCATGTAGGGTTTATAGTTGCTTGATTAGGGAAAACATGGAATTTATGTTTCCCAATAGAGAGTTGAGGTAGAAATGATGTGGTAGGAGTTGATGAAAAGTATGAATGTCTCCCATGAGATATAAGAAACCTTCTATTGGGAATATTTTACTAAGGGGAAATTATATGCATTGTAATTGGTTGTATGTTTTTGATAAGTTCAACAAGAAAAATGGTCTTGAACCCTATATAAAATAGCCCCTAGGGAAAAAAGGCCTAAAACGAGCCATAAATAGTGCATTACCAGCACTTAAACAAAAAAATAAAATGAAAAACACTAAAGCAAGAAAGACAACAAGGAAATTAAGGACTATCAACAATCCCATAATTGGACAAAAACATGACCATATCATTATAATCACTGAGGCTTTACACCCCCACATCCCTAACCTTTTCATCAAAGTCTTTGATATCAACAAACACTGAAGCCGCATGGTGAAGAGCCTTCACAGCAAATTCTGCCATCACCCACCATTTTTTCTAAATTTTGTCCATCTTATCTTTAAACTCCATAATTTCATTAGTAGTCTTAACACACAATGAGTAGTTTCCCTTATTTCCATAGGCTTCAACAACAACCTCTTTAATCTCCTCTAAACTAGATTTGTTTAATTCAACAAAATGGTTTGCTCTTTCCTCCTCATAAACATATTCAATAGGTGTTTCATTTTCTCCCTTCCCTATGGAATCCTCAAAAGACTCATAGTCATTAGAAATTTCAATTGCCTTGGGGTGAATCGATAGGATTCCAATAATACAAATGGATATGTGAACTCTAGTTCTACCAAGCTTCTCAGAACCACCCCCATGATCACTCCCATCCTATTTGGGGCTAGGGTCCAAATTTTTGACTAGCTCCTCAACCTAGTTAGAGTCCTCCTTTTTAGTTTTAGCCTTCTTAAACACTTTTCCCTCATCCTCTGCAACCTTTTATTCCCTTTTAGTGGGCACCATTGTATCCACCTATCTCCCAAATAGGTGTCATAAGTTTTCCACTAGCTTTCTTTAGAGATTAAATTTTGGAATCAGAGGTTGGGGTCCCAATAGGAATATTACATTACTCAATCCTATGGTCCCCCCTTCATGTTTTTAAAGGAGGTTTTGGGATTTTTAATGGATTTCTTATCTTTACCTTTGACATCAGGAGATAAAGTTGACAGGTTATCCTCCAGAAAATAGACTTTAATAGGTTTTTGTGGGCACAAGGCCAAATAAAAGTGGTACAACCTCAGAATGAGGCCTTGGTGAATGGGAATGAGAGGGGAATTTTTAGCATGGGATTTATTGGCATGATTAATAGAGTTTTCCAAAGAGGACAATAGGAAGAAGGGAAAAATAATCTCCATTCTATTCCTAAAATGATTGAGCAAGGAAAAATTGTAATGATAAAATACCTTAAATCTACCCTCGAGCATGAAGTATTTAATAATCATGAGATAGATTTGCCACCATAACTCTGATAACTTCTCCCTTTCAAACCCCCCATGAAGCTTCATAGTAAATTCTCCTTCCCTAAAAAAAATTACCATGTTTTTTGGGTCTAACACCCTACTACATCTATAATACTTTTTGACTTTTATGGGGAGCCCTGTGGCTTGCCAAATCACTTCCTTTGAGACTTTGAAACCAATACCCCCCAAATGGACCTATCTAGAATCTTCCTCTTAGGACTCTGCAAATTGGTGAGATAGATTCTCATCATGTATATTCATAACCTCAAGGAAAGAAGCCACATTGCCCTCTTGTATAAGATGCTAGACCATAGGATCTTGGTAGAATTCTTTAGGGGAGGTTAGATAAATCTTAACAATGTCACCATCCATTTTCAAACCCTTAAAATCTCACAGCCAAAGAAAAAGATTAAAGGAAATGAAGGACCATTTAGAAATATACCTTATAGTATTAGTAGGTCTCTTAAAATACTTTCACTGGTTCCCAAGCCATGAAAATCTAGTAATGATGGCATAATAATTTTTGAGATTGGCATTACATTTGTTATCCTAGTTATCATCCTCAAAGAAGACCCACACTCACCACCTTAAGTGAAAATGATGATCACATGAGATGGGGATTATGGGGAAATTATTATTCTCATGCGATCATATCCTTTGATCATCATTCCCAACCATCATGTGTCATCTCATCCTCCTTTCTGGCCAACCTCTCCACTTATTAACCTAATCAGAAGTCTTTTACCTCCTCAATGTTATGTCAAGTCAGGCTATCATCTGATATGTCTATCTACTAGTGTCTTATCTACTCAACTTTCTAATTATCCTTTCATTTATATATTCCTTTCTCACATCCCTCCCATACCCTATTGGCATCTTAATGAGTCTCTTAGTCAGTTCCCCTCTTTTCCTATCCTTAGTCTTACTCTAATGAAATTGAAAAAATAAAATCCTATTCTCGCCATATAGAGTTTGAAATCCAAAAATTCTAGACTCCTCAACAAACTTATTGCTTTGCCATAATAAATAACCACCTCCACTAATCCATAGAGTGCTAACAAAAAAGAGATTGTAGCAACTAATTTTTGCATGTGCTTCTATCCTTATTAATAAGATTTTAAATCTTAAGAGGCAACTTGGACACAAGCCTCCAATATCGCCAACCATTGCTATGATTTCCAAAATTTTCCATAGCATTTGCAATAACATTACCTTCCCTATATATATGAAAAATCATATAATCATCCAAATCATTGAGAAAAAATCAAATGTCACCAATAATATATGTCAAATTCCAACCTATACTCGCAGATCTTGAGGCAACATTAACTATAAGCTATGAATCCCCATCCACATTAAGATGTCAAATGTTCAAGGAGATAACAATTGTAATACCCCACAACATGACTAAAGCTTCAACCTCATGACTAATTTTAATGCCAATTCCCCCAGTGTAAGCAGCCATAAACATTCTTGAATCATATCTAATTATGCCTCCTATATTGGCCACCCCTAGATCCCTTTTACTACCCTAACAAATTTGATCTTGAACCAATATTTTTGAGGCACAATCCATTTAGTTCTAGTCCTATCTATCTTTTTAGAATTATCAACTTGATAGATATTTGGATTAATAGTCCATTATTTTAATAGTCCTTAATCTTCCCCTCTAAGTGGATTTTCAACAACTTTAAATTTACAAGAATTGATATTCTCCAATAGTAATTTGGAGACAGTCTGGAACACCTCTTAGGGGGTTTTATACTTTTCCCTAAAAATTATATTATTTCACTCTTTCCACAAATTCTAGGCTAGGTGAGGGGTAATTTATACCCACAGTTCTTTAGTAATCAGAGAAGTATGTAAGAAAGGGGGTTTCTAATCTTTGACCAAGGCGATTACCCTATCACTAAAAACCCATCTCAAATTCAATCTTTGCATAATAAGAATCCAAATCTCCCAAGTAAATTTACATTACAAAAGGAGGTAGATGATAGTTTCTAATTCTTGACCACAAAGAATATACTTGTTCTAAATTTGGAAACCTCTCTACTTTAAGTTATCAAGAATTAGGATTTTATTGTGAACTAGGTCCCACTAAAAGAAGTTGATTTTAGGTAATATTTTAGGAAACCAAAATTTTCCCCATATCTTATCTTTTTTAGGTTATAATAGTAGTCCATAGGCACTTTTCACACTAAACAAGCCTTTAACATCCTTATCCCAAATCATCTAGTGTTGTTTAGGAAAGAGGGATAGTTGATAGTCTATCAAATCCTTTTGTGGCTGAAGATCAATCTCATTATCCTCTTTTTGATTAGTTACACAATCCATGATACTCTTCCAATTCTTAATACCTTCATTCCTACTAATATAATTGATCACTTTATCACCAAATAATTTGTAAGCTCGATTCATTAATCTACCATAACCCATATCTTTCAGGGGAAGGTCCTTCAACCATTTATCCTCCTAGAAGTTGACCTTCCTACCATCCCCAATCTTCCATTTGATACCTCTATGAAGAAGGCCTCAAGCTTTGAAAGTTCCATTCCAAATTATATAACTTTTAGGAAGTACAATATTAGTTAGTAGCTTGTAACCTATATCCCCATTGAGATATTTGGCATTCATGATATCACTCCAATCTTTATCACCTTGAATGATTTTCCACCCTATCTTTGTCATGAGGGCCTTATTCATGAGATAAATCCTTCTCAAGCCCAAACCCCCTAGAATTTGGAAGTACAAGCCTTATCCCAACCAACATAATTCTCCTCTTTTCCTCCACTCCAGACTAGAGAAAGTTTTTTTTGAATCTGCTCAATCTTCTTAGCTGCATATCTTGAGATTTTGAAAAGATTTAGGAAGTAATTAGGAATACCTTGTAGGGATGCTTTGAGGAGTTGAAATTTCCCTGCTTGACTCAGAAAAGCTCCCTTCCATCCAACCAAATTTCTTTTCATTCTCTCAATAATCATATTATAACAGTCATATGTGACTTTAGTTATCATGAGCAGAAGGTTAAGGTAGGTAGCAGGAAGTCTCATACTAGAGCATCCCAAAGATCTAGTAAATTTTTGCTATAAATCCTCCTATGTATTTATAAAATAGATGTGGATTTTATCAAATTTAATACTCTACCTAAATGTTTCTTCATAAACATTGAGTAGTCTTTTCCATCTACTAGCCTCAACTATTGAAGTGATACCAAAAAAATAGTATCATCAACAAACTGTTGGATGACCAATGGCTAGATAGTAGAATCAAGATTAATAACCCTAAGACATCCTTATGCCAACAAGTCATAGGCATATATACCTAGCACCTCTACCATCAAAATGAATAGATAAGGGGAAAGAGGGTCTCCCTCTCTGAGGCCTCTCCTTGAGGGGAAAAAACCCCTGGGGGAACCATTGACCAAAACATAAAATCTAACCATGGAAATGCACTCCCTATTAGGGTGTGGAGCTAAAAGCTTCACCAAGGAGCACACTTATCAGTTTCAGGTCTACACAGACACTGGCATCGGTCAGGAGCGACCGACGTCGGTCATGAGCAATTGCAGAGACGTTGATGTCGGTAGAGGATCGGTCGACGGTGGTCATAGGCAAGCAGCAGGAACTGACGTCGATTACCTACGTGTCCAGAGAACTATTTTCGTGGATGGAAGCGAGTGTTTGCATGATGAGTTTGAGTTGTAGTCTCAAGCTCGTGTCTCTATTATTGGCAATACTATTTTTAGAGCCCTTGTTCAAGTGGCTTAACTGTTTGTTGGAAGTGCATGCTCAAGTTTCCTAATTCTATATGTAGAATTAGATCTTCCTAGCTTATTGTAGTTTTGGAGTAGTCATTGTGAATTATTGGTGTAATTCATTATATGTGAAGAACAGTACAGAATTGAATCAATCCAGTTTTGTTGGAGTTGATTGTTCTTGAGAGAGAGAGCTCTTGAGGAATAGAGATCTAGTGAGAGATCTATACATCTAGGAGAGGTGTGGAAGAAAGAAGTTTCTTCAATTGTATTCCTTTTGTAAAGAGTTTGTTAATACAAGTTTTCAGGGTGGTTTCTTGTATCTCTCATTTTTGCTATTATCTCATTCTAATTACTTGTCTATCTAATTTATTTCCACGTTTATTACTTTCACAAGTGTAATATATTGTTGGTTGATCCCCAACAAGTGGTATCAGAGCCTTGGTTGCAGGTTTAGAGCTTGATATCCAACAATTGGTATCAAAGCTCAGGTTCACTAACAGGTGGTTCAGATCTGTGTAGTGTGTATTGATTACAGGTTCTCATAGGAGTTTTTGCAGGGATTTCTATTTGAGTGGGAGAAGCAATGGCAGATGAAAGTAAATTGAGAATGGAAAAGTTTAATGGCAAAAATTACCAACATTGGAGAATGCAGATAGAGGTTTATCTATATCAGAAAGATCTCTACTTACAATTAGGTGGGGTTGCAAAGAAGCCCAAAGACATGGAGGATGAAGAATGGGAAGTTCTTGACAGAAAGGCTCTAGGGTCTATAAGACTGAGTCTAGCATCCACTGTGATATCTAATTTATCACAGGCAAAGTTTACAATAGAGTTGATGACTATGTTAGCAAATTTGTATGAAAAACCCTCAGCTTCTAATAAGGTATATCTTATGAAGCAGTTATTTAATTTGCATATGAATGAAGGTGGATTTGTTTCTACTCATCTGAATGATTTCAATGGAATTGTGAATCAGTTAAGTTCAGTGAATATAGTGTTTGATGATGAAATAAAATCTCTTTTAATATTATGTTCTTTGTCTGAAAGCTGGCATGGCTTAGTAATGGCAGTAAGTAATACTGCATCTGCATCAAATATTTTGAAAGTAGAGGATGTTGTTAGTGTTATCTTGAATGAGGAAATTTGCAGGAAAAGCACAGAAGAGGCATCTGGGAAAGCTTTAAGTTTTGAGAGCAGGGGAAGGCAGAAAGAGAAGAGCAAAAAAGGCAGATCAAGATCCAAATCTAAGGGGAAAGGCAGATCTAAATCCAGAAATGGCAGAAGGCCACAATGCTGGAATTGTGGAAAGATGGGGCACATAAGCAGAGATTGTTGGTCAAAGTCTAAGGAGGACAATCAACACGAAGGAAAGGAAGAAGCCAAGGTTGCAGGTATTGCACAAGATGCTTTAATTTTCTCTCTGCATAATAATATAGAATCTTGGGTATTAGATTCTGGTGCATCTTTTCATGCTACCCCTAATAGGGAATATTTTAGTGACTATATCCATGGAGATTTTGGAATAGTGTATCTAGGGGATGATGAGCCTTGTAAAATAATTGGCAAAGGTAAAGTGCAGCTGAAGATGTAGAATAGCAACACATGTGTGTTGAGAGATGTGATGCATGTTCCTAGCTTGAAGAGAAATTTGATTTCTGTAGGAAAGTTAGGGGATGAGGGTTGTACAATAACTCTCACAGTAGAATCTTGGAAGGTGACCAAGGGTGCAGTTGTTATGGCTAGAGGTAAGAGAGAAGGTACTCTCTATTTGTGTAATTGTGTTACTAACAAATCTCCTTCTATATTATCTACTTCAGATGTGGACGCTAAATTGTGGCACTCAAGGCTTGGCCACATGAGTGAGAAGGGGATGTCAATTCTTAAGTCCAAAGGTATGCTTTCAGATTTAAAAGGCATAGATCTAGAGTTTTGTGAGCACTGTCTATTTGGAAAATAGAAAAGGGTTAGTTTTCTCAAGACTGGGTCTACTAAGAAGAGGCATAAGTTGGAGCTTGTTCACATAGACGTGTGGGGACCAGCTCAGGTTGCTTCCATTAGAGGATCACAGTACTATGTATCTTTCATAGATGATGCTACAAGGAAGGTATGGATCTATTGTATTAGAAGAAAATCTGATGTATTTGAGACTTTTAAAGTTTGGAAAGCTATGGTTGAGAATGAAACAGGTAAAAGATTAAAGTGCCTGAGATCAGACAATGGCGGTGAGTTCTGCAGTCATAAGTTCAGAGATTATTGTTACATGCATGGAATCTGTAGGCAAAGGATGGTTCCAAGGACACCTCAGCAGAATGGAATTGCTGAAAGGATGAACAGGACAATAATGGAGCGTGCAAGGTGTATGAGATTGCATGCCAGTTTGCCCTTACAGTTTTGGGCACAAGCTGTTGACACTGCAGTATACCTGATTAACAGAGGACCCTCTACAGCTCTGGATGGCGGTATTCCAGAAGAGGCATGGACAGGTAAAAAGGTTGATCTCTCATATCTCAAAGTTTTTGGTTGTGAAGCCTTTGCGCACATAGATAAGGAAAATAGAAAGAAGCTAGATGCTAAGTCTATGAGATGCACGTTTATTAGCTATGGCTCAGATGATTTTGGTTACGGATTATGGAATCTAGAAACTAGCAAGGTAATTAGGAGCTGTGATGTTGTTTTCAATGAAAGAGTGATGTATTGTGATCAGCTAAGGAAGCTGAATCAATCTGAGCAGAGCAATGGTGAATTGGACAAGGTGAAAGTCCAAGATGAGCTCACGGGAAAAAGAAATAATCACTTGCAGGAAAACACAGAGACCGATGTCGACAGTACAGAAATCGGCATTGGCCGTACAGAGACCGACGTCGATAGGACAGGAACTGAGGTCGGTCAGGCAGAATTGACGTCGGCTAGTAACAGGACTGGAGGTGACCGAGGTCGGTCACTATCGGAGAATTTGGGTGGACAGCGTGTTGTGAACGAGTCTCAAACACCCATCAGGAGGTTAAAAAGGGTGAGTAAGGCTCCAATTAGATATTCTCCTTCTTTATTTTATTTATTGCTAACTGATGGTGGAGAACCAGAGAGTTTTGAAGAAGCAATACAGGTGGAGTCCAAGAGTCAGTGGGAGCGTGGCATGGTTGAGGAGTTGGAGTCCTTAAGAGAGAACCAAACATGGGATCTGGTTAAATTACCAGCTGGTAAAAGAACACTCAAGAATAGATGGACCTACAGGTTGAAAGAAGGCGAGAATGGACAGATGAGATATAAGGCCAGATTAGTAGTAAAAGGATTTTCACAAAAACCAAGTATCGACTTTGGTGAGATCTTTTCTCCTATTGTTAAAATGACTTCTATAAGGGTTGTATTGTCTTTGGTTACTTTTGAGGATTTGCATCTTGAGCAGCTAGATGTTAAAACAACGTTTCTTCATGGAGACTTGGATGAGGAAATTTATATGGAACAGCCAGAAGGATTCGAGGTCAAGGGTAAGGAGAAGTTTGTGTGTAGATTGAAGAAAAGCTTGTATGGCCTCAAACAAGCTCCTAGACAATGGTATTTAAAATTTGACAGGTTTATGACTGAGCATGGCTACAGTAGGTGTCAATCTGACCATTGTGTGTATTTCAAGAGATTTGATAACAGTAGATATATTATTCTATTGTTGTATGTAGATGATATGCTCATTGCAGGATCTCACATGCAGGATATCTCTGAGCTTAAGGTGAAATTAGCTCAAACATTTGCTATGAAGGATTTGGGAGCAGCAAAGAAAATCCTTGGCATGAGCATTAAGAGAGACAGGAAAAATCACAGGTTGATATTGTCTTAAGAAGATTATGTGGACAAGGTGTTGAAACGGTTCAATATGCAGGATGCTAAACCAGTAAGCACACCTTTGGATGGACATTTTAAGTTGAGTAAAGAACAATGTCCTAATTCATATGATGAGGTAGAGTACATGAGTAAGGTTCCATATTCTTCCATAGTAGGGAGTTTGATGTATGCAATGGTGTGTACTAGACCGGATATTGCCCAAGCAGTGGGAGTGGTAAGTAAGTATATGGCCAATCCAGGTAAGGAACATTGGAAAGCAGTTCAGTGGATCCTTAGATATTTGAGAGGAACCAGCAGTAGGCACTTGTGCTATGGAGGTTCAGATACTTCTCTACATGGCTATGTAGATTCAGATATGGCAGGTGATTTAGATGGCAGGAGGAGCACTACAGGTTATGTTTTCACTGTAGGTGGAACAGCGGTTAGCTGGATATCTAAGTTGCAAAAGGTTGTTGCCTTGTCAACTACAGAAGCAGAGTATATTGCAGCCACAGAGGCTGGCAAAGAGATGATATGGATGACACGGTTCATGGATGAGCTTGGTAGGGAGCATGAGAGTTGCAGATTGTATAGTGACAGTCAGAGTGCAATCCATTTGGCTAAAAATTTAGCCTTTCATTCAAGAACAAAGCACATACAGATAAGGTATCACTTCATACGACAGGTATTGGAAGATGGTGAGTTGAAGCTGGAGAAGATCCATACAGATAGGAATCCTGCTGATATGTTAACCAAGCCGGTTACAAAGGAGAAGTTGAATATTCATTCAACTTCTGTTGGTCTTCATGATTGAGTTGAAGATGGAGGAGCTAGAAGATGTTGCTGTACAGGTATTGGTGCAGCTATTTATCTCCAAGTGGGAGATTGTTAGGGTGTGGAGCTAAAAGCTTCACCAAGGAGCACACTTATCAGTTTCAAGTCTACACAGACACCGGCATCGGTCAGGAGCAACCAACGTCAGTCATGAGCAGTTGCAAAGACGTCGACATCAGCAGAGGATCGGTTGACGGCGGTCACAGGCAAGCAACAGGAACTGACGTCAGTTCCCTGCGTGTCCAGAGAGCTATTTCCATGGACAGAAGCGAGTGTTTGCATGATGAGTTTGAGTTGTAGTCTCAAGCTCACGTCTCTATTATTGGCAATACTATTTTTAGAGCCCTTGTTCAAGTGGCTTAACTATTTGTTGGAAGTGCATGCTCAAGTTTCCTAATTCTATATGTAGAATTAGATCTTCCTAGCTTATTGTAGTTTTGGAGTAGTCATTGTGAATTATTGGCGTAATTCATTGTATGTGAAGAACAGTACAGAATTGAATCAATCCAGGTTTGTTGGAGTTGATTGTTCTTGAGAGAGAGAGCTCTTGAGGAATAGAGATCTAGTGAGAGATCTATACATCTAGGAGAGGTGTGGAAGAAAGAAGTTTCTTCAATTGTATTCCTTTTGTAAAGAGTTTGTTAATACAAGTTTTTAGGGTGGTTTCTTGTATCTCTCGTTCTTGCTATTATCTCATTCTAATTACTTGTCTATCTGATTTATTTCCGCGTTTATTACTTTCACAAGTGTAATCTATTATTGGTTGATCCCCAACACTCCCTCACTAGGTTGATCAGTCAGTCTTGAAAACCAAATTTTCTAAGCACCCTAATCAAGAAATATTAATTAACTATATCATATGATTTGAAAATGTCTAATTTAGAAATCATACTTGAGGTTTTGATTTTGGAGATAGAATGAATGATATTATGAGTGATGATAGCCACATCAATAATTTGCCTACCCAAAACAAAACCTTTTTGGTTAGAAGAAATGAGTTTATCCAAGAGTTGTTGTAAATGATAGACCAAAATCTTGGTGAATATTTTATACACCATATTGTAGAGACTGATTGGTCTAAAGTCTATCACAAATGTAGATTTTATCTTCTTTAGAATCAAGGCTATAAAAGTGTTGTTCAATTGTTGTAGGAGTCTAC
Source organism: Torreya grandis (assembly GCA_037957365.1). Lineage (NCBI taxonomy): Eukaryota > Viridiplantae > Streptophyta > Pinopsida > Cupressales > Taxaceae > Torreya > Torreya grandis. Next base: position 252,273 of record JARHVA010000285.1, on the reverse strand, counting down.
TAGTTTAAAATAAATATTTAGTAGTATTAGTGACATCCTTCCTTGTGACATCCCAAAAGGTTTAGAAGAATTTTAAGGGGAACCCATCTGGGCCTAGAGCTTTAAATGCTCCCATAGCAAAAATGACTACCCTAGCTTCATCTTCTTTAACTGGTTTAGTTAGAAGGTTGTTATCTTCATCAGACAATATAGTAGGAATGGAATCCATAAGGGACTCATAATCTTGCATTCTAACATTAACATCATTAGTAGCCAAGAGAGACTCAAAGTAGTTGGAAGCTAACCTCCTCGTATCCTTACCATCTTCTACTACATTCCCATTCTAATCATTAAGTCTACTAATAGAGTTTCTTTTCCTATGCCTTAGAGTAGACTGATGGAAAAATATGTATTCCTATCCCCCTATTTCAACCATTGGACCCTAGACTTTTGTTTCCAGTAAATCTCTTCCTCCTTCAAGGTCACTATCCAATATTCAAAGAGAGAGAGAGAGTAGGTATGAATTTCTTTTGATAAATTCCCTTGCTCCATTCTGGATTGAACTTCTAAAAGTTGACTCATAATGTTTTGCTTCCTTATCAGTACATTCCTAAAAGTATACTTATTCCAACCCTTAAATTATTTCTAACATTAGCTAATTTTTGAACCAATCTATACATTGTCAACCCCTAGATAGGGATATTCCACCATCTAGCTAGATAATCTCTAAAATCTAGATGGAGAGCCCACATCATTTCAAAATGAAAGGGAAAGGGTCCTTTAGCATTCCTTTCTTGCCAATTTAGCATTAGAGGGTTGTGATCCAAACCTACGCAGGGAAGAGCTACTAGATTAACAAGGTTGGAATGGTCTAATTTGAAGATATTAAAAATCTGTCAAGCTTAACTTGAATAAGACTACTTCCTTATCTTCTATTAGACCAGGTAAAATAATGTCCCTCTAAATCAATATCCATAAAGCCAGTACTAGTTAATAAATCCACCAGATCTATCATGCTATCAAAGAATCTATCTAACCCCCCATTTTCTTAGATGGATAAATGGGGGAGTATAGATCCCCCACCACCATCCAATTGGTTCTCTTGGCATTTTTAATCCTATCTGATAGATTATCCCATACCTCATTTCTTCTAATTCATATATTTAGGGCATAAACATTGGCTAAGGATCGCTAGATAGAACTACATTAAAAGGAGATTTCCATATAATTTTTGAAGCAAGACACCACCTTCCCTTAAAAATTATGACTCCATAAAGTGGCTATACCTGCCAAAGCTCCTTGAGCTCCACTAATGGCATAATTGGAATTGGGCAAGATGTTTTTAATCACTAATTTAAAGTTATCCTCAGTCATATTGACTTCTTGAAGTAACATAATATCCATCTTATTATCAAAAATGTAGTTCCTAACAAGCAACTACTCATAAGGGTTGTTAAGCCCTCAAATATTTTATGAGACTATCTTCATTTTTTGGTTCTCTTAGGGGGAACTACCAAGGTGGTTTGCCTTCCCCTAAGAATTTAATTCTCCATATATCTATATATTATTTGCATGACTGAGGGTCTTCCCCTACTATTATCTCCACCCACATCTTCTATATTTCTCTTGTTTCCCTTCCCTTTCTTCTTCACAATGGACCAACCCTCCAGGTCCTTCATACTCTTGCTAGTGCTTAAACCTAAGGATGGGGAGAAAGTTTTATCCAAAGTTCTTGTTCCTATTTTGAAACATCCCCTTATGGCTTCAGGGCTTTGAACATCCTGGGTAGTTCCCATTTGAGTCTTCTCCATCATTTGAGATTCTGAAGACTAGACTAGCTCACCCTCTTCCCTTTCCTCAATTTTTCCATTTAGGTCTTCCACCTAATTGATAAAGTCTTACTTAATCTATTTATTTTGATCCTTGATTCTCCCCACTAGAGGTCACTCCCTAATAATCTCCTGAAGGCATGGTATACTCCTCTAACCTTTGATGAGTATCTTCCACTGATTCAACCACCTTAGGATTCTTTTTTGGAGAAACTGAAGGGGAATCCATAAATTTTAGGGATATCTTCCTTAAAGGGATATTCCTATGAATCCTCTATGAATCCTCTTGCATCTCTTTCTAAAGTGGGGGACATTTTGGGGCCTTTCACTAGGTGAATACATGACCCAATTTCATATAGTTCTGACAAAAGACTCTAGAATTTTCATAGAGAATACTCTGGTTCCACTTCCCATATTTGGATTCCAGAATGATGGAGGTGGGGAATGTTTTGAGAATGTCTACATTAACATAGAAGCTGACATAGATTAATCTTGCCTTAAATTTAATAAATTTGTCAATTGTCACATAATCTCCAAAGGAGTTACCTATCCAGGAAAATATTTCCTCATCCCAAAACTCCAAAGGGAGGCCTGAAAGCCTAACCCAGATAGGAGCCAATTTGTTAAGGTCCACTCTCAGAAGGTTTCCATTTACACATAGATAATTATTGTCATATAGCCATGGGCCTCTAGATAAGATTGACAATAGATCCTCTTGAGTAGTAAACTTAAATACAAACAATCTACCTGCCATAGAGATGTTTCCCTTTAGAGCCCATTTGGTAGTCACCCATCTTCTCACCAAGATAATATTAGGTTTGAAAGCAAAAAATATCCCCACAAGTGTATTCTCCATAGATGACACCACCCTTAAAATTCTCTAATATAGTATTTTAAAAGCCTTAGTGACCTCACAATCAGACATTATTAGGGCACTCATTAAATATAAACTACCATTGTGAGCAGCGCCCATAAGGGCCTCCTTCCATCACTTAGATCCAAGATCCAAGGGTTGAGTCACGTGATAAACATGATTACCCATGTCAGGAGTATAATGTCTAGGTATAGAAGGGGGGTCTAGTTCATGGGGCCCCAAATGGACTATCTCCATTCATTCTTGCCCAAAACTAGATTAAAAAATCCAAACAGTTGCAGAATGGTAAATAATTTTTTTTATCCAATAATATATAAAAATTGGTTGTATATTTTTAGGTCATCTTGATAATTATTTTTTAGAACATTAGAAATGACTGTCAACATATTTCTTGTTTAAGGGTATGTTGAGTTTAATCATGAGTATAGTATATAAAGGATATTACTTATTTTGCTCATCTTCTAGCCGAAAAGGTTGTTAGGCTTCACTCAAAGCCTAAGATAGTGGGTATAAAAATACATATTTATGGCATTTCCATTTGAGATTATCTTGTTTATTAACTTGTATCTAATTAATACATCAGTTGTAGCTATTTAAGGTCTCCATAAGATAAGGGTGCATCACCCCCAAGTTAACTTTGGGATATAATATTCTAAAATATTATGGGTACTCACATAAGTCCATGATGATGAACATGTCTTCAATAACCTCTTTAGGGTTCATTGTTGATTTATCTACCATTTTAAAAATGTTAGGGGTTTTTAAAAGGCCTTTGAGGTGAAGTTTTTTCATAGTTTCCTTGGTCATCATATTCATGACTAACCCTAAATCTATTAAGGTGTTCCGAATGAGGTTTTCATAGATGTTGATGTCAAACATTGGGCTACTTGAGCAAAAATACTTATGTGGGACTCTATTTACCTACATAATGTTAGTAAGTTGTCAACTAATTAGATATTCTTGGGATTCTTCCTCTTCTGACAAGGATTCCTTAGGCATAGTTCTTGGACAACCTTAGTCTAAATGGATATATTTTTTTATACATAGAAACAATTAAATATTTACATAAACATTTTTTAGTTGTTCTAAAAAATAAAATTTAAAGTCCTATTCTTATTTTGGGAGATTTAGTCTTTCAGCAAAAGGAGGGGTGTTAGGCACTCCTTGACTAATAGATGGGCTTGGTTACATAATGTCATCTCTATTATATAATTGTAGGTTAATTACAATGTCAAAAAACCTATTCAGGATGTTTCATCATTATGAGTGTGTTTGGATTTTTGAGAATTAATCTTGAATGAAGTTGTACTTTATCTACATCCATTGAATAAATTAAGTATTGTATCATGTCATTTGTGTATGTTAGTTAAACTGACTTATTGCTAGGATTAGGTATAGTTTGGGCATTAAATTAAGGGTATTTAGGATGATTTGAAGTAATATATCCTAGCAAAAATGTTGGTTTTTAATGTTGTTGTGCTTGTTTTGGTCTTTGGTACCCAATAATATAATTAAACCATGATTGGTTTCCTCTCCATGGCTCTAACCATTTATTTTAAGATGGAATCATTGATAGTTAACATTTTATGATTTCCATGGTGAATGTTGGAATTGACAATAATTGGCCTAAGGTTGGTAATTTTGTTGTGGCAAAGTTTTATCTTATGATGTATTTTTTTTGTTTCATTCCAATGGGTGGATCCATAATAATTTTTAGGAGGGGAAAATGAAAATTGTGAATTATGAAATGAAGTGATGGATGGCATACCTGGATTTTGAGGTCTTTATGACCATAGTTTATGTTGACCCATGTAGAAGATCTGATATTCATATCCTTTGATTATGTGAAGCTTTACTATATTTGGGTCTTCCTCCATCATATTTTATATCTTAATATGGGAAGTTTGGCACCTAAAATCCATTTTATTTATATATAAATCCATGTAGTTTATAGTTATAAAATTTTCTACTTATTCTTGTTTTCTATGTGTATGAAATATATGAAGTTGTGTGGCTGAGTGGTTGTTAATATCACATGGTGAGAAAAATCATCTCTCTAATTAAATTTACACAATTCAATCACTATAAATACAACCTACAAGAGGTATTCCATGGGGCATCCACTTGGTTTATTGAATAAGATACTTTCACTGATTATAAACTCGAGGTGTGAACATTTTATCAATATGCCAACACTCTATGTGAAACACTAATCTTGTTCAAATTTTAAGGTGATTATAGGTTGCATATAAGAAACCACTCTTGTATAAAGTAAATTTCATGAAAATAAAGTGTTGGAAATGAAATCACACTTGCATGAAGTAAATTGATGGAAATGAAATGAATCATTGATTAAAGGTTTGGAATATTCCCAAATAATATTAAATGTACATACATAGAATTTAATGATACACACTCAAAGGTAAATTGCATATATGCAATTAAATTGTTGAAAATAAATAACACATACATTAATGAAATTATATGAAGGAAATAAATCACACAACATAAAGGAAACTAATTTAATGGATGGGAATCTTCATAATAACTCATGCTTCCTTACACACCTACATATGTATGTAAAAAAATACACCAACTAGTGTGATAGATGCCAACATATGGGGAAACACACAAATTCTAATGAAACTCCTCTCCAACCCCAATTGGTCTTGGAAACTTTTAATAAATGGGGACTTGATTTTGTTGGCTTGATAGATCAATCATATAACAATGAGTAAATATTGGTATGTACATATTACCTAACCAAAAGTTTAGAAGTAAGGGCATTAATAAATGAAAGGGTTGAGAAAGTTACATAATTATTTTATGAATAAATAGTCACAATATATGGAATGTCAAGAGAAATATTTATATATCAAAGACTATAATTCACATACGTTTTGATTGTAGCCATTTTTAAATAATATTAAATCATACATAAAAAGTCTACTTTGTATCATCCATAGTCTAATGGCCAAGTAGAAGTCACAAACATGAAATTGGAAAACATTATTATAAAAATGGATTGGGAAGTATGCCTTTTGGAGGCTTCATGCGCATATAAAACTACATGTAAAATGACAATAGGGTGTACACTCTACAAGTTGGTTTATGATAAGAAAGTTTTTCTCCCCATAGAGTTTGAACTTAAAACTCTAAAGAATGCCTTGAAACTTAGCATAGATTTGTCTGAACCAAAAAATGAAATAATCATGTAACTCAACTCCTTAGATGAACTATGAATAAAAGCATTACAATATACAGAAATGGTTCAACAACAAAGAGTCAAGTCGTATGATTGGTTCATCAAGACATGGGAATTTCAACAAGGAGATTGGGACCTAATCTATTAATTTAAGTACAAGGATCACAATGGAAAGTTATAAAATATATGGCTTGGCGCTTATGATATAGATAAATAATTCCTAGGTAGAGTAATCAAGCCAAAAATAATTGATACATAAATATTTTTTATATTAGTTAATGGTCCCATCTCACTTTGTACAATATACCACTCTCCAAATAGGACTTCCTAAGTAATATTAGTGAATAAGATAAACCTTGCATGGATATGGATTTTTCAAATTTATTGATTGACCATGTTATCTTAGATCCCTCTAAGGATCCTGTTCAGGTTTCAAATGAGCATTATAGATCATCCTCCATTCCCTTGGATAAAGGGTAAATATCATTTAGGAGCCTTGAATAGGTAATAAATTTTATTTATATCCAAGGACTAAATGTAAATTATGACTAAAATACCAATTTTAGTCATTTAAAATTGAAAAAATTATAAAACAAAATTAAAAAATGAAAACCTTTGAAAAAAGTTGACAGTCTTGGTTATAAAATCAATTTACTAGCTAACCAATAATTAAATAAATAAAATTGATTGGAAAACCATCTTTCTAACCAATCAAGTGAAAAAATATATAAAACACACACACACACACACACACACACACACACACACACACACACACACACACACACACACACACACACACACACACACACACACACACACACACACACACACACACACACACACACACACACACACACACACACACACACACACACACACACACACACACACACACACACACACATTTGGCAACCAACTCATATTCCTCTATAGGATATGTACAGTTGTTGCAAGTAGTTTATAGGTAGTTATATATTACATCTTGTTACTATAGATTATCTATAAGTAGCTATGGGTTACATCCTAGTTATTAGAATAGATGTAGTAGTTGATGAGAGTTAAGTAGTAGTTTCTAAGTATTAAGTATCAATTTATATAGGCTATTAGTAGATGTTATACGATAAGTAGTAGATGCTACAAGATGAAGGTAGCTATAATAGGATGCATGAATACAATTACTATGGGTTAGGAATGAATTTTACATGCAACATATAGTTTCTATATGTTGTTTGAAAGTGTTCTAGATTTCCCAAAAAGTAATACAAGTTTCACTTACAACAACCTACAAACCCCCAACAACTCATCTTTGTAATAATACACATATTCCTAACTTACAAGCCCCATAAGTACTTAAAAATATATGCATTAAATGAATATCACCATAAACACTTGGCCCATATCAAATTAGTAAAGGAATTATACCCATGTCTCTCAAAGGTCAAGTAGAATCAAAACCACTCTTGGACATTATCACTAGGATTAGTGTTACTTTTAAATAAAATAATCACTACCATATTATTTTATCTTTCTCATACGTGTTTTTTATCTACCCACTATAGGAATAAAATAACCATTTTTTTAAATAAATTGGAATCCAATTAAACATTACCATAAAACTTCCAACTCACTCATCACCTGAAATCAACTATTAGATATAGATCTTACAAAAGATGATTTTAGAAAATATTTTTTTCTTCAATTCTCACATCATCCTCAATGACTACTCAACAAGTTGTAGAGACTAATCCAAACATTAACAAAACATAATCAAACCATAACATACAAATTGGATTTATTGGTAAATGAATACATAATAGGTAATGATATCATTATTTTTCTGAAATAATCATGTTTTTAATGTTAAACATTTAAAATCTATGTAATCATGTGCATTAAGTAATATTTCTATGCAACAATATAAACTAGCGGAAAAACATTTAATTTTTGGCATTATGTCAAATCAATCTACACATCCAATCATTCTCAATGCTTCCCAAGCATGTCATGTCTTTTCCCATATAGACTAACCATTATGACATGACACTTGAATTTGAGAGATTTGATGCATGGGTGAAGGGATGACATTAATGATGATATGAGATATAAAGAATAATATTGGGGGAGATCCATCTTATAATGGTTGTTTTAAGCACACGTAGAATAACTAAAGAGAATTTTGATGATGAAAATATAAGTACTAAATACCATCACATCAACCACATGAGGACATAACAAGCATTCTAAACTTTGTAACCCTCTATTTTATTTTCTAAGTTGTGAATCATTTTTTACTAAAGGGAATAAACATCAAACAAACACGGGTGGAGATGTACTCATAAGAGAGCTAATAGACCTCACACAATTGATAAGGAAACAAGATATTTCCAACATCTTCAAAAATGTAGATTGGTTGAATTATTTTGAGAAATTAATAGGATATAGTGACCAGATTATTCAAGAGATTTTATAAACCATAGAAGATGGTGTAGCTATAATTATGAGGCTACAAGTTGAGGTCATCCAATAATTAATGGCATAAATGATTGACCTACATTGGATAGGTGAATTGTGATAAAGAAGACTTAGTTATACTACAAGAATTGTGATACATATACATATACATATACATATACATATACATATACATATACATATACATATACATATACATATATATATATATATATATATATATATATGATACATAGACATATATATGTATGTATGTGTGTGTGTGTGTGTATATATATATATATGTATATGTATGTATATATGTATGTATATATGTATGTATATACATACATACATACATACATACATACATACATACATACATACATATATATATATATATATATATATATATATATATATACATGTACACACACACACACACACACACACACATACATACATACATACATACATATATATATATATATATATATATATATATATACATACATACATACATTATATATATATATATATATATATATATATATATATATAGAGACACACACACACACACATATGTATATACATCTATACATATTCTAACCATGGCACACTTTAATTTTCATTACCTCTATTTCAAGATTAATTTTCTTCTTCATTATAAAATACCTAACCTATGATGGAAGGCACTCCATGCTCTATGCAGTTCACTTTAGGCTACTTAATAAACTAAGGCATGATAAAAGGGTAAATGTGCCCAATGTAATGATAAATATATTGAAAATGAGGGTGAAAGAGTACCATAAAATAAAAAATAAATGATTTATCTTGTTATTACCTAATTTAGCTTATTATCCATAAATATCTAATGGAAAAATGCCCAATTTAGCTCAGAGGATTTCTTATCAATGCAATAATTACTATCTAAATAAAATGTGATAGATGAATAATAAGTAACAATTGAGGAAAAATAATGAGATATGGTAGTTTAAGAATAAGGAGAAAATGTGAGAATAGAATGATCTACAGGATAAGTAAAAGGCTAATAGTAACCCCTTCCTCTTAGAGTCATAAGATAATGATAAGGAACTAGTCTAGGAACAAAGGGGAGAGGATATGCCCCCAACCTCAAAACTTAAGAAAAGGAAAAGTGTTCCACCTCTAAATTCTCCTAGAATGCAAATAGAGAGGATCAAAACCAAGATAAAAAAGAAAAAAAACTCTGTGACCCATGTTATTATCCACATTGAAAGTGGAGGTTCATTTATGGAGGAAGAAGAAAATAGAGATGAATAAGCTCAAGATTCTAGAAACAATGAAGATTAATATTTTAATTCATTAACCTCATGGATTTTAGCCTTTGGTGAAATGGAGAACTAGGGTCCTACACTGGATGTAATAGAAGAAGGAACTAGATCAACATAATAAATCATGAAAGAGGTGGAAAGTAATAGGTAACCTATGTTCTATCAAGCAAGGGATTTTTTTTTGGAATTGGTTATTTCCCTAAGAGAATTTGAAACTCTTAGGGTATTTATTAGGTTTTTGGAACACCAATAAAATTAGTTAGACACATTGAAAAGGGTACTAGAAGTAAAATCTAGACATATTCAACAACCCATAATACAATCCGTAATAAAATATTTTTATATAGAAATAACCATTGGTGAAAAAATGTTTGCATTTGTTTCCACTCAAAAATATGGGACAATTCAAAAGGTGATAATTGTGAAAAGATATGTTGGATTTCTAACCTTCAAAATTTAGTGTTATAGTTAGTATAATCAAATAAAATAAAAATAAAGGATGTAGAATTAAAATTATAAGAAAAAGAGAAATAAATAACTAAATTGAAAGTAAAAATGGAAGAATTAAGCCAAATACCAAATTGATAAAGTGTATACCAACTATAAGGGTCTATGCCCTATATTTTAAGGAACACTTTTTGAAATTTAATTTCATGCAACTATATTGCAACCTAAATTCAATAATAAGTGATCCCCATTCTTTATTTAATATCAATGAAAAGAGTACTCATAGAGTTCAAAATCAACTATGTGAGTTTTATTTTCATGATTATGTTGTTACTTATGATCTGGAATGGAATCCAAACTTATATGTTAGGGGTGTACTATTGAAATATTTTTCTTCATATTTGGCCAATGAAAACAAAATATATAAGGAAATGATTTATTAAAAAGGGCAAATATTCTAAGTTAGTGATAAGGGGGGATGCCACTAGGCCAACTAAGATAGTTGATGATTGGGACACTCTAATAGCAAAATAAAATATGGCCATATATTTTGTAAAAATAAAGGTTTAGGCCCAAAATAAATATCTCACATATCAGGATCTATCTGGTAGAGAGACTCTTACATGGGATGAATTAACTCTATAATTGACAATAAAGAAGCCTTTCTCTAGATATAAGATTAGGATAACACTTAGAAGAGTGTATAAGTATATTGAGACAACTAGGAGATAGAGTACTCAATGGTTGTCCATCACATTCCAACTTAAACCATTATATTCACCTATCCCTAATTGAATAATAAAGGAATTATTAGATGAATCTACATAACTTAATATAATACAAAATTTTGAGATGAATAAAGTGTTCTACTTATGAAATAAAACTTTTGATTTTTGTCAATTATGTTCTCAATGTATGATAATATTTAAAGAAAATTAATTTTCTCTAGGACAAGTAACCAGTTAGTTGTGGGGTGTGATGAGCTGAGAAATCAACCTTGAAAGAACTTTCAAATCCCCTTATGTTGAATCTTTTCAATCAGCCATAGCATATCAAAGTTGTTTTTTGTACTCCTTTTTGCTAAATAATACTAAATGAATATGTTTTATATAACTTTATTTTTTTTCTAAATTGTCATAAAAGGTATAAATATTTGTAAAACATTTGTCTTGGCTACTATTAACATGTCTCTTATAAAAGGTAGAAATGAATATTTCAACCGGTAATAGTAGCCAAGATAAATGTTTTAACATGTAACATTTGTTGTAGTGGTTAAGTCCATCTTGTAGCACATGTTGTTACACCCATATAAGAATGTAATGGTTAGTAGGTAGTGTGAGGTGTATTTAATCCATAGTATAAAGAATAAAATAGTTCTTACAATCCAAGAAAAGGGCAGATAAATGTCATAATACATCATCATCACTCATTATTTATTGGGCCATTCCTCCAAACCATTGTGATCATGAAACAAATTGTTCTATGTCCTTTTTTTCCCTATAAATATATTATAGAACATGTGAAGGTTTTTTATAGTAGATTATATTAATATACAAAATGAAATTAATAATTCTTATTTTAACTAGATGATCAAAATAAAAAACTCCCCTTTCTATTTAAAGAGCAGGCAACATGGCATATGTTAGCAAGTAATAGACAACAAATAATAATTGAGATTTTTTTTAGAAATGATTGAATCTTATTTGTAACTGTATAATTTTCTACTAGAAATACTCACATTTCTACATATTTTTTTTAATGAAAGTGAAGTTAATTGAATTAACAAGTTATAGCATAAGGAAGAGATTGTGACACAATTTCAACCAAGGTAGGGCCCACTCAATATAATTATTTCAAGGATACCATTAGTTAATTTATATTTAATTATGAATTGTATGTTATAGTTTTCATTTGATTAAACCATAATAATATTTTTTTTCTATTTTTGTATATAAGCATTTATGATTCTATCCATTCAATTCAATTTTATGTGAGGAAGCTTTCAAAATATCATTGGATTTACTTTCCTGACATTTAATTTCATGTTATTTAAATTCAAGAAAGTGTTTTTACTTTGATTTATTCAATTTTGTTTCCCTATATACAACCTTATCACCTCAACTTATGAAATAAACTAGTGTTGTATATACAATGCTGACATCTTTACAAATACACACCATAGGTTTACAACTAGTGAAATTAGTAGAGTAAACAATTTAACTAGTTGATCCTTTGTTGACTTCATCAGGTTATATAAAATATTTGATACCTCAAGTCTAATTGATGGTTTGATTATGCTTGTCAAGTGCCTTTTTTTCCTTAAAATTTTTCCCTACTTGGGTTGGTGATCATATGGTCTACATTGTTTATCTGTGTTCTCTTGAAAGTGCTCTTTTGATATAAATGAATAATGAAAGATAAAAAACTACAATACCCACCTTAAACAAGGAATGAAAAACACATTTCCAAATAAAAAATTCTCAACAAAAATTTCCCTTATACAAATTCAATACTCATATATATTGTGTCACCACCAATTGACTGCCCTCCAATTATCACAACATGCTGTAAACTTGGTAGGGCTCTAAATGCACAAGAGAATAATTTTCTCCCTCCAAAAACTCAATTTAAACAAAATAAAAATTTCTCTAAAAATAACATATCCAACCAACATTTTATGGGTAAAAGAAACAAAAATGGGGAAGAAAAAACATAATAAAAAAGTTGTGTTTATTGAACAAATTCACATACCAAAAAAATAGAATGAAAATATACAAGACAATTTTTTTTAGAAAAGTAAACTATCTACAAAGGAAATGGAGAGATACCTAAACTAAACATGGACATTTATAGGTTAGGAAAAATATGAACCTGTGTGAGAAAAAAATTGGAAAGAATAGGATAATGCTTGCAAAGACATGATTAAAAATAGTAGCATGGTTTTAATTGCATCCACAAAAAAAACATGAGGCATGGCTGGGAAAACAAATATGGATTTACATACTTGACTATGGATAACCAAAACATAAATATCACTTACATCCAAAAAATAAAATAGGACACACATTTTCTTCATGAATGCAAGAATTATACTTCATATAACTATCCATATTGTGAAAAATATGAGACATACCTCTAAAATATTTTCTTTATGGATGATCTTGTGGATTTTATACCATGAATGGCTGAACCAAATCTTTTCTAAATTCCTCCAAAGGTGAGATTGGGACCAAATCATCATGGCATTCAAAATTACCAGATTTTTTTTTATTGATTTCTACTTATCTTTTCCTCAAATCTTTCTACATTTTTATGCTCAACATTACCACATGTTTCCCCTTTACTAGTGTGAAACTCATTATGTTCATTATTTGTATCATATGCTTGGAAGGAGACTAAAAATACATTTTCAATACACTCTTCCGTGTATTTTTTTCTTGGGCCGAAATATCAAGATCCTTTTGGTTTTGCATTTGCTCCACCTCCTAAAATTTTTTAATTTGGAAAAATTCTCTTTGCTTTATTTGTATCGTTCCATAAAAATATTTCAAAAAAATTATCTCTTTAGATCAATAGCAATTCAAATTGAATTTTATTTGAAAGTAGAGGTAAAAGGAAATATTTGAAAACAAAGATAAAAAGAAAGCATTTTTTTACAATATCATCATTTTCAAGAACCAAATCACCCCTTAGTTTCAAATTCTCTATGATCATTTTCTTGTTTATTTCTTATCTTTTCCACCAACTATCCATGCTACCAATTTTCACAATCCCAAATCAGCTTTTGAGAAGTAATAAAAAATCCCAAATATCAAAATCATGGGTTGTGTTCCATAATTTATGGGATTAAATTAAATAACATCTCAAATATTATTTTTAAAGGGGAAGATTCCATCCAAACATTGGAAATTTAATACATTGTTTGATCCCCAACAGAGTCATTAAAAATTGTCATTTTTTTTTTAAAATAAATTTCTTATGTTTTGATTAGTTTTATGACTCACCAAATATGAGGGGACACAAATTTGACAAAAAATGGATAAATCACCATGGAGATGGTTATTCTCCTTCATGTTTTAGAGTATAAAATCCATTATAGGATAACGGGTTTTTAGGTTTTATGTAAATTTAACTAGAAAGCACAAAAAGGAAACATATTAAGAAAATGGTTGAAGTTAAAAATGGGATAAGAATGGAGGGTGGAGGATAAGAAGAGAAAACCATGGTGGAATAAATGTAGAAAACCATCAACAAAAATTAAAATAAAAATAAATGGTTGGAAATTATTATTCTAAAAAACAATTGGAAATATGAGCAATACATGTAATGGGCAAAAAAGGCTTGTTTGGAAAGATAATGTCTTACTAAAAATTGGATTGGGTACACTTGGTATAAATCCCATACACTAGATTTTTAACACAAAGTTTGGAAACACCATGAATTGAAACAACCAAGAAAAGTTCATAATTAAAGGCTTCTCTATCTATGAATATAAATAAATAATTCACAAAGAAATAACATCAACATATATAGATCCAAAGATATATCTCACCCACTTTCTTGTATTTCATTGCTCAAACACATAAAAGTACATAGCCCAAACACAAAGTGTATCCAAATCTTCTCCAAATGCTTGTTAAAAAAAAATCCCCCTCAAAATGATTCATATTTTCTTTTTTGTACAATTTTTCCACCCACAAAAGAATTTGGAAAGCTATTCATTTCACTAACTTAACCTAGAGCTAATTTTATTCTAACTAGAAATTTCCCATAATTTATTTTATTATTTGGGAATTTTACAACATTAAATGCACTTTTGGTTTTACATTTAAAAATAAAATAATAATTATAAATATAACTAATTTACTTAATGACCCCAAATGCATAACTTTCTCTAGGTCTATTCCTTTTGACATTTTTTTATTAATTAAAATTAATTAATTCTAAAAAGAATTAATACTTTAATTAAGTCAATTAATTTTTTATCTCAAACCTATGAATGTAAAATTCACAACTTGCTCCATGTGAATCTACCTATATTATTACCTTTTCCATTATGATATAGAGTCATCACATAAAGTAGAAATGGAAAAATTAATGAAAATAAATCAAATGGGTACTGAAATCTGGATTGAATTTTTTAACTACAACATATTCACAAACTTAATAATGATTTTGATGAATTATTTTGTATTTTGGAGCTGGTCCATCAAGTCCTTAGAATATGATAGTATTTATTATTTATGATATTGTTTAGATATCTAGAGTCAATGCACAACCTTCATGTTCCATCCTTCTTTGGTGCAAACATAATTGGGATACTACAAGGCAATGAGATAGGGCTAATATGTCCTTTGTCAATAAGTTCATAGATCTATCACTTGATTTACTTAATCTTAAATAATGATTTATGGTGTAAATAAGTATCAAGTAAAGGTAGTCCAGGAATAAAATCAAGATTGTGCTTCACTGCACATTGTGTAGGCACTTCCTTTGGTGACTAAAATATATCCTTGTTTTATTATAACTTATGGTTCAAATCTAAGGTCTATGATACTACTACAAAAGGAATTTTAGTATGGATTAACATTATAAGGAAATTATTATATTTATATATCACCATCAATATCACAAAATTCTTATTTGACATGATTATATTATTAAATTGTTTAACACTAATGATTGATAGCGTAGGAAGTACTTTCAATATGTGATATCTCTTATCACCAACATCTATGACAACATTTATAGTATTTTACTTATAGACTACTCGTCGATGGTAAATATATGGTTGAATAATTAAAACATCACATACTTATAATGGAGTTATATTGCAAATGAATATATCTTGAAAAGGCTTGATGTTATAAAATAATTGACACAACTAAGTGATGCATTTATTGGATCTTGAATTAAACCATCCAATAAAGTATGGTTTTGGGTGAGGCATTAGTTGTAAGTTCAATCATCAAATTGCTTTAGGATAAACTAGGTTTTTATGATTTCTCTTGTCAATGATGAAATGTACTAGTTGACCAATGATCCACATTTGATATTAGAAAAATTATTCTTATTCCTCTATTTATATAGGGGTAGTATAGATATTACAATACCCACCATGGTGATAGGTTTAAATTTTGTGATTTTCTTACCTTTGTCCAAAGATGTAGTGTTTGTACCTATTGTCTCAATATATGCAAGTAGAGTCTTCCTAGTGTGGCAATCTTCATTAGAATGACTACTAGAGTTATAAACTAAACACCACTTTCCAATCTTGGACTATTTGTTATTTTTATTCAACAATTATCACTTCTTCTATGGATATTTTTTATAGCTATTTATTGATTTATAATTCAAATTGGAAGATTTAGATTGATGCTTCGTCTAAGACTTATATTATTTTAACTTAGTATTGGCATTGGATTTTTTAAAAAATTTGTAGGATTATATAATTGAAATGTTTGTAATAAATACATATCTAATAGGATTATGGTATCAATCCTAACCTATACTTCAAAACAAGGTTTTGTTCCAAATCCTGTATCATAATTTTGGACACCAAAGTGTGAAATATATCTATGTATTGTTGTGCATATTATTCTTTTCCTTGTTACAATTGAGATAACTTGATGCATTGGAAATTATGGTCTCCAATAGGGTAATATGTTTATTTGAGTGATTCTATGAAGCCATTCCATACATCTACATATGTGTCTAAGTTAACTTCATCTTAATAATTTTTATGTCAAGTGCAATATTTTTCCCACCATTTCTCTACTAATAAATAAAATTTTAGAAGAGTAAATGTAATATTTTATAAGTCATAGATTTTATTGACCATTTAATATTAAAATATCATGTTAATAAAGTTATCTAGTGCATTTTCATGTAGTTTTCGTTCAAATATAGGAATGTATAGATTGAATTTTATGTTATATGGTGTTTAGCCACCAAACAGATGATGAGAAGGAGAGGTGTTGGAAGAAGTCTATTTATTGATAGAAATAAATGATCAATGATACTTACTCATTCATGTACATGACATAATTCAAAATCTCCCCATTATCCTTATAATGCATCCTCTATAATCTTTTAGAACATTTATGAAGATGACATTGTCAAATATTTGTCTCCCATTTAAGTACATGAAGGAAAGTATGATGAAGGGTCACAAGTCTCAATCAATGAATTCATATAATCAGACATCTTATGAGTGGGCTTAAAAATTGGGACAAATTTTAGATTCAACAATGTGTTTATGCTCACATGTAACTAATTTGTGGCATGAGAGGAAACTTGACAGACAACTATTTAAATAGATTTATGAGGTTTATGAATTGAAGCAAATTATTAATGACTGAGGGTATGAAGGTGAAATTAATTTAAAGAGAAAATAAATAAAATAAGAAGATGTCCACCCATGTAGAATTGTAATATAAATTTTTTATTTTGTTAAGTTTTATTTAATTTTAAGAAATCATATGTTTAGTGTCTATGTACTCCATAACTTTATTATTATCTTTGTAACTAACTAAAAAGAATGAAAGTGTACATTCATATACAATTGAGAGAGATGAAGATTCGGTTGAATTGGTACAAGATTCAAATAGTAACAACTAATTTATAATTGATTAATGTTTCAACATCATTGACTACCATTAATGATGAGTTATGGTCTATAATAATAACACTATATGAGTTTTGTGGTAGTCAAAAAGTGGAGTTAGATATTGAGGATTAGTACAAAAATGTGGAACCAAATTTTAGTTATGTTTAAATTAGATCAAGGTTGTAAATTATAGTAATATTTATTAACCCAGATTCTCCTCGATCAACCCCACACACATCAAGAGGTACAACATACACTCCAAAATCATCAATGAAATGCTCATTTATTCCAAAATTAATTTAGTATTACTTGGTTAACTCGATCTCTACTCCATGTTTTACACACCCAAAGCATAAACATTAGATGATTACATGTTTCTAAATAAAAAATTGAGAACAAGAATAAAAATTAACATTAACCTTTGTTCTCTTAATCTAATAAAATTTGATATGAAAAAGTTTGGTATGTTCACCTTTATCTTGGGAATTATTGATAAAAAATCATACCTCATTTTAAATTGAGACACAACATATATTATCATCTAATTTAGAGATGAGCCCAACATCATTCCTTGAAATGAAGTCATGACCTTACTATTTTTTCTTATGTTTGAATGGATGAAATTCAGATGCAACTTAAAACATGTATGCTTTGTATGACTATCAACAAATAATACCCACAATGTCTTTTAGTATCCTTTCAAAAAAAATAGTAGCAACATTATACTTACCTTTCCCATTTTGTTTTGGAACCACCTTGATTTTTTGGCATGATTGGAGAGCTAGATGAATCCTTTGTTTTTTATGTCTCAAGGTAGTGAGATTCAAAGAAAAGCCTAATCTATCTCCATAGGCTTGGCCAAGATTATAGGACTACTTAAATATGGCTAAGGATTCCTCCCACATAGTTCATCAGAATGTCATGATCTTCCACACCTTTCCCCATATTGATTACCTTCTTGTTGAAATCATTTGTATATTCCTACATAATTTGGTATTAATTTTACCTTATACATGGACCTCTCCTACCCATAATAAATAGGATAAAATTTCATTTTGATTAACACCTTAAACTCATCTTGTTTAATTTTATAGGTAAATAAATTACATAACCAAAGAATAAATTTAAAGCATGATTAATTACCTTTAATATTTTAAAATAGATTTGTTAACTTTCATGAATTTGATGGAAACTTAAATATGCCTCTAATTGAGATAAGCATTGCTCCAACTTCTCTGAATTCATCTTTCCTTCATAAGGATAACTTTACATCTCTGTTGTGGCTTTGAATATGTGTGGATATTTATTAGTATGGGGGTTATATTTCATATGGTATATATTTTAAAGATAGATATCAGGGTTTGTAGGTCCCTTGCCCATTTATATTAAACAAAAAAGGATTACAAAAATGACTTGGGGTATTGGTATAATTGATATTACAAATGCCACCAAAAACTAGCTTAGTGAAATAAATAGGAAAGTCAAAACAACTAGATCAAAAAATAATATAAACATCATCGATCTAGGCACAATATACCACAAACCAGAAAATAACAAAGATATTGACCAAAAATTAGGGACCTCCCATCCTAGTCCAAAATGACAATAACATATGACATAGATCCACCCTCACCATCTACAATAGCTACTAAGACCTGTATGACCCTTCTGACCATCACCAAAGAAGCATGAGGATCCATACTTTGAGATCTTATTTCTGCCTTCTACCTTGTGAGCACACCTCTAATCATCAATGAGGAGTGAATCTTGATTAGTTATCCCTGCATTATATCTATCATAGCCCAAAAAGGGACCCAAGGAATCCATGGAGGAGCCAACCCATGCCTATGAAAAACCAATTTATCTAAGAATTTAATATATAAACACTCCCTAGAATGATGCACAAACTTTCAAGCTTCCAACTCTATTATAAGGATTTTGGTTGATGCCACTAGAGGAGGGGGAAGAAAGTGCCCTAGATGAGAGGAAGGAAAATATAATTCTACTTGAAATCTCTCCACAAAACCCAAAAGTGCCACAAAAGTGGTTTTTAAAGCCTTGAAAACCAAGATAGGGACCACACCTAGACCATCCTAACTAGAAAAAGGAAAATTAATGAAGGGCCTTGAATCCATAGCTATAATTTATTCTATCAAGCCCACCCTATGCATAGGAGAAACAAATAACTCCACCATTTTTACAACATGTTTCATATTTGATACCAACACCAAATGATTACTCATGAACATGGAATCCATGTTTCAATTTTCTCTACTTATGGGACTATGACAAAGGTAATCCTCCCCAAGAAAATTTTGAATCAATTACTGAACCTCATCAGAAGTAACCCATAAAATATTTTTCAAATAATCCCATACTAAAAATAATAGGTAGGCCCAAATATTTGACCACCTCCCTCTCCATGCCACTTCTGAAAGAACCCAAAATATGACACATTAAAGTAGACATAGAGATTGATGACACAACCAAATCAAAAAATAAGACGTGGCCACCCCAAGTAACTATTTTAGATGGCAAGAACCATTGGAATTCCTCTAAAGATTCCCTTTGGTTTTCTATCCTTATAGCTTCCAATTGGTCGATACCAATATTTGTAAGGAAATCAATTGTTATGTTGGCTTCCCAAAAGCAATAATGAAAATCCAATTACAAAATATATTTCAAACAAGACCAAGAATTTTCACTAATATTTTAAACCTTCCAAGATGTAGTAGTTTTATTTCACAAGGCTTGAATCAAAATATGAGAATCCCCTTCAGTCATCTATCTTTCAATTCCACATAAAACTACCATCTCACACCCAACCACCAAGGCTTGAGCTTTTGCTTCATTATTGGTCCCATCAACTAATTTAATGGAAGCCACACAAATAAGAGTCCCAATGCAAATGCTTATAAGGCACCCAAAACATGAGGCTCTATGGTTTCCTTGAGAAGCACCATCGAAGTTCACTTTGAACCATCCTAGGGATGGTGGAATCCAAATCACATATTATTTTTTTCTATATTTTACAGTAGACACCAATGAACCCTTAATGGGGATGGTATATTTTTCTGATTTTTCACTTTATTTTGGATTCCCCTTAGAAACATCAACCTTTTCCATGAGAACCTCTATAACATAATTCAACTTGTCAAGCTTCCCCATGGATAGAAAGATGTTGGAAGAATATTTTCTAGTTTGAATTGATTGTTATATTACAGACTATATTAGCCAATGTTTATATCATTTTATAATGTGTTATAAGTACATAAATAAGCTAGATACAATCTATCCTTATCTTCCTAACCACATCATCCAACTCAATATAGTATGTGTTATTATCCATAACTACATCATCCAACTTGATACAATCTATGTTAGTCTTCCTAACTACATTGGCCAACTTGATACACTCTATTGTATTCTCCTTGATTGCATCAGCCAACTCGATATAGTTTATGTGTTTTATCTGAATACATTGGCTAGCTCGATATAGTTAGTTTCATGTAGGTTAACTACATCGGCCAACCCAATTCAGTTAACCCTTTATTTTTCATCATGTTGTACATCTTCACTAATCTGAATAGAAAACCCAACAATATATGATGGATTTAACCCCTTCTTCTAAGACATATAAATCTCTCTTTCCTTATACTACCTTATAACACAAAAATTTGATCAATTGTCATGTGGCTACTTGAACTAGCAACTATGAACCACATGTTAAATCTACATTCATCAATCTTCCACATATAATTGAGGTAGAGGATGAAAGTGATCTTGAATACACCCTAGAAATCATCATCTTCATTAATGATCATATTGAGCATAAAGTCAAAGACCCTGTAGTGATTTAAAACCTCACGATGGGACCTCATGCAAAATTTCCTCCTTCACCTCATAAAATATCTACTGGATTTGGGGTAAGTCATTACATGAATTCCCCTTTCCTTGCTTACCTTATCATGCCTAGTATTTACACTAACATGGTGGGTATTAACTTTAGTGGGCCCACTCAAAATGTTTAGACTCATACCCATATTTATAAAAATACTAGTGCATCTGAGCAAGATACACAAACTTCTCTTCTAGCCAAAAAAATATTGATACTCATCAAAATTTGTTTCAAGCCATGAACAAAAGGTTATTTTACAAACCACTAATGCTAACCTTAGTGGGTAGCACAAAATCAAAATCCAGCCTTTCCACCCCGCCCCCCCCCCCCCCCCCCCTCCCCAACCTTGCCTTATAGATGCACATGGGAATTTAATTCCCCAATATCCACTTCTTAACAAAGCAATTAAACATATTCAAAATGAACCATTAGTTCCTCAAATTACAAACATAGACATAGGTTGTATCACTCCTAATATCAAATATAATAGATATATTAACCCTTATTTACATTTTAAACCTTTTAAAAACATTCATAAAGATTGGATTAAGATAAAAACCTTCATGGATACTGAACTTTTAGATTAAACTTGTTCAGGTGATGCTCTAGGTTGGAATAACCAACTCAAGTCTAGCATTATCTCTAGCTTAGGAGACTTAGTTAATGTATTGGTTTAAGAGTTTTAGACCAATGACCTTCCTTAAAATAACTTATCCCATTTCATTAATTGTAAATAAGAGGAAACTAAAATATCCCAAATCTTCATCAAACATTGGAAAGCCTTATCTAAAAATGCCAAACACAACATGTCAGAAGCCAAAATTTTCCACTTGTTTACAAATGCTTTCCCTCCTAAAATTTAGTATAAATCTAGGAAAATATCTATAAAATCATTGGAATAATCTTGTTCAAGTTAAGCATCAAGTCTTCCTCATAAGACAATTTAATCCTTCCCAACCTATTCCTAACCCTCACATGATTATGAGGTCTAAAAATAGACATTCTACCAATGATGGTGTTAAAAATACATATGAATCCATGCACACCATCCATGTTATTCTCCTTAATGGTTTCAATGAAGTGACACTTTAAAAAACTCTTATAGGATGTCCCTTCCATCCCCCTTCATCCTCATTGACTTATGTAAACAATATAGAAGCTCATAAGCCTCTTTCCCTAGTTGAACTTAAGAAACACATTCCAAAACCTTTAACTAGAGACCTTTATCCCCTTGCTCTACAAAGCATTGGTATGATCCCCAATTTTTTTCTAGTATCATGCAACTTGGGGACATTCCCAAAAAACCTATAGACAACTTAAGAACCTTGATCTTGACTATCTTCTTGGTTCTAACTATGATCATCAAACTATAATATGAGAGCATCAACAATCCTATGATAAGGTAGCTAAGGATCATGAATCTAAGGTAAATCATGAAAATCTTAATCAAGACAATGTTCACCTTTCTATCTAAAAATATCCAATTCCAAAACATAGGAAACAACCTCGTCAACCTACCAATATCAATACCATTGAAACCATTGTTCACTCTTCTACTAATGAAGATAAATTGGTTAATATGAATAACATGAGGCATGTAGTTTATTATATTTATTATTCTAATAATTCCACTTATGATTCCTATCCTACTTATAAAATATTTTAGGACACCTCTCTTGTGTAGTATGAGAAAGTTATCACTAGACCAAATAGTTCAAATACATTGGCCAACTTGATGTGGTCATCCTTTTCACTTACAATTCTAAATATGTAGACAAGATTGATGTAGTCTATAAAATCTTAGATTTTTGTTCCAAACACATAGACTATCTCAAAATAGTTTGTTAGTTCTCAGTTCTTTGTTCCAACTGTATCATCCAACTTGATATAGTCTATTGACTCATAATCTACTATATTGGCCAACCCAATATAGACCGTCACCCCCAAATCACATCCTAATACATCATCCAACCCGGTGTACCCATTTTATATTATTAGATTTAATTCTAATACATTGTATGGACTGATGCATTTAGATTCTATTATCTAGTCCCAAACTAATACATCGACTAGTGTAATACAGTTTGTTTCCTTTATTTCTATGTAACAAACTACATTTGTCAACCTAATGTAGTCTATTCTACTTGACCCAACTACATTGGTCAAGACAAGACCACATAATATGTTTCATACTCAGTTTAAAATCATTTCAAATCCTCCCTCGGTTGATCTACATTGATAGTACACATCGGTATCACAATCTTGTCCAACTCTACTAGGATTTGATGAGTGGGATTCCATTACAAAATTATTTATGTTCACTTCTCAAATCCATTTTTTTTATATCATGAATACTTATCCACATAGTTGTAACCAATTGATGCAACTCTTATTTTAAATGAATATCCATTAACCTCCACCTATGGGGCTAAAAACTACCTTGCTTAGGTCTAAGGATAGTATCTTATAATAGAGTGAAGAAATGTTCATTCAAGTTGATGAGAGTATGGATGCTTCTCTCTCACTTAAGTTTCTTATCGCTTCTATGATCACTACCAAAATATTAATTAGAATGGATGACCCTCCACTATTCATTAGTGTCCAAGTTGGTGATATTCAAACCAAACTCAATTTGATTGATGAAGTATCTAGTACTTGTGTCATTGTTCTTTACTTCATTAAAACCCTTGGATACTCTGAGTGAAACCTTAAGTCTTCCCAAAGTACATGTAAAGGCTAAAATAAATTATAAATGACTCATTGGCTATGTTTGGCTTCCTATCATGATCTTTCTCATCATAGTTAGAGTTAAGGTCATGATCTTCAACTTCTTATTATCCTAAACATTTTGCTTGGTTGACCTCGGACTTATTGCATAGGAACGGTCACCTCTTCTACATGCAAGTGCATATTTTTTTAACAAAATGGTGCTATATATAAGATTTAAGGTGACACTAAGCCTTGGCATTTTAAATAATTCCAAGAATGTGATGTCTTTAAAATACCTACCCTTAAATCTCTACCTATCATCCATTTTCATGAATCTCAATGCTTTAACTATCTCGTTAACTCTAACCAAGGCTATAGTGGTCACCCCAAGCTTGTGGGAAATATACCATCTAAACTCTTATATTATGATGATGATGAGACCAATGAGATCAACCTTAAAATCAAAACCTCATCCCTTCTTTATAGTATTAAAGCTTAGTTACCCCTTTCTTTATGACCTCATTCTCACAAGAAATTGACTGATGAACTTTTTGCTTCTTTGGACATTCCTAAGAAGCCATCTCCCAACTCTTCCTCTAGTGAGAGATAGGTTGATTATATATATATATACCCCTTTCTTTATGACCTCATTCTCACAAAAAATTGACTGATGAACTTTTTGCTTCTTTGGACATTCCTAAGAAGCCATCTCCCAACTCTACCTCTAGTGAGAGATAGGTTGATTATTTACACACACACACACAAACACACACACACACACACACACACACACACACACACACACACACACACACACACACACACACACACACACACACACACACACACACACACACACACACACACACACACACACACACACACACACACACACACACACACACACACACACACACACACACACACACACTCAATTATGATGATGTCTACACTTTGGATGATAAATACTTAGCTAGTTATGTTCAAGTTAAGGATTTATAAATCCTTCATTGTCAATATTCCCTTTATCACTCCTACTGGTATCCTTCAAATTCATATTTCATTAATTTATTTGATGTCATTTGTTCTCCTTTTGCTTCACTTGGCATTATTTATTCTTTGATTTATGTCAACAAGTTAAATATGGAGGGGATTCTAGTATCTTCACACTGATTTCATTACTTCCAAGCCTCTTTAGAGCATGGTTCTTAATCACTCTATGATAGGACCTTATAGGTTTTGTAAAAATTTTATCCTTTGAGTTTGTTTCCTCTTAAAATATTGGCCACATTGATACGACCCACACCAAGGAAGTCTCTTAAAGAAGTAGTTGTAGCACCAACTCATACACCTACTCTTTCATGCTTTGATAATGATGATTTACTTGATTAAGTTTTAGATAGACCATAGTATGAATCTCCACCTAGATGATGGGAAGAAGAGACATATTGTGAGTACCATAAGATAGTCAATCATTAGGCCAAATATTTTTGATCATATTAGATATTTTTAGAACAATAATCACTACAAGGCTCAATTCACACATCAAATCTCCTTGATGTTTTTTTTCCACAATACAAACATACATTCTTTGACTTACTACTAATCTCTTTGATAGTACCTATATGCACTTCATCCTAAAGCAACCCAATTCCCTATTGATTTGACTTTTTCACCTCCGAAGCCATCTCTAAAATATATCCCCAAACATAGGGAAGTCTATTTTCTTTGGCATCAATGCACTAAACATCATAGAGATAGACATAGAGTACTCTAATAGCACTTTCATGATTTTCAAGGCCCACACCTTTGCCTTCTTAGCAACATTTTCAGGATTGTTCTCAAATAAAAGGTTAGCCTTCACCTCAATCTGAGCCTTCTAGTAGATCAGAAGATATCAAGAACCATCTGCCATAGGTTCTTTACATTAGGTTTAATTTATAGGAGGCACTACCTCCCCCTCCTCCTTCTAATATTCTTGCCTTCTCTATAGAGCTCGTCCACTAGACAATCCTTTCATGAATCTACAAAAAAGTAGAAGAGACTATGATTAGAGCCATATATCAATTATAGTGAGACATATCAAACATTACTTATGATGTACATCAAGGCTTATATAGACATTTGTGAACACATATATGCATCATTTAAAATTATTCTTCACATTTTCATGTGATTAGATTTCATATTTATAATATAAATGACATTTGTTATGCCCTATTGTGTGTGTGTGTGTGTGTGTGTGTGTGTGTGTGTGTGTGTGTGTGTGTGTGTGTGTGTGTGTGTGTGTGTGTGTGTGTGTGTGTGTGTGTGTGTGTGTGTGTGTGTGTGTGTGTGTGTGTGTGTGTGTGTGTGTGTGTGTGTGTGTGTGTGTGTGCGCGTGTGTGCGCGCGTGTGCGTGCGCGCATGTGTGTGTGTGTATGGTTTTCTTCCATTTTTCAGCATTTATTTTCCACTTAACTTAAACCATTATTTATTTTCTATTTATTTGGTTTTATATTTATGTTTATTGTTGACCTTTGTTTCTCTTATAGAACTTAGGTAGCACCTTCAAGTATTTTATTATTTTCACATATATAAGGTTTTGCCTTAGTTTATTTTTGATCCTTAGGCTACCACTTATATTCCCCCTCTTTTGGATGACCACTTACAATCCCCATATTTTAGGATGATTATTAATTTTATTAATGCTTGTGTTAGATCCTCTGTAGGTTAGTATGATTTCCCTTATGATATGACTATCACAACATAGCCCTGTCTCATTTGGAGCATCATTTCCCCTCTTTGTGATCAATTATGAGCATAATTCATAATTGTATCACTTTTATTACATGGATAGATCTTTCATGATCTATGTCATTCCCTAATTTCCTTTCACTTGAAGCACACATAGGTCAAGTTTGAGATTGCACAATTACATATTGGAAAGTCTAGGAGTCTTTAGACATCATGGTCTTTAGGTCACTCTTTCTAGTGGTCAAACATAAACTCTCTTATGTTTGTTATTTATTTCATCCATGTTTGGTTTTTCAAAGATATATTTATAAGTCATCTATAATAATTTTTTTTGATAGTATAAATAATTGAGAATCAAATTTAAAAATTTACGTATTTGTAGGTTCTCCATAATTAATTTTTTTATAGAGTGAAATATACATGAATACCTAATATTTTGGACTATTTATATATTTTATATCATCCTTGGAAGTAGATGGAGAATGATATATCTGTAATGTTTTAACAATGGTGAGGATGATGTATAATTTTAGTTTTTTTTCTGATTGTATGTCTGAAGGCATTACATGGAATCACTGAATTACATAGAATATCGACATTATTGGGTGAATATTTTGTCACCAACTAAGTGAAGGAAAAATAGGTGCATCAACCACAACATAAGGAGATTTAAATAGCAAAATGGGTGTGGTGACCAAAGTCAGATTGAGATAAATCTCTCCTCTCAGCAAGGGGAGGTTCCCTATAATTTAAATACTATATATATATATATATATATATATATATATATATATATATATATATATATATATATACTGAAAATACACATAGGGGTGAAATCATACCATCCATCTCTCTTTTTTTAGATATGATGTTCACAAAACATAGGATAATCTGGTGTATTTACTGAAAGCACTTCTCTTCTTTCAGAAGTGATATTCAGCCAACAATAAGATTCTTCCTAGGTAGTAATAGAAACCACAAGAAACTAACGAAAGCACAAAGTCTTTCATTGTCTCTCCTATTGATTAGGACAAAGTAACACAACATGATTAAATGCAGCTCAAAGTCTACACCTAAAACTACAATAGAGTAAAGGATAATTAAGGATAAAGAGAGCTCAAAGTCTCTCTAGTATCCTTTACACAAAACACAGACTGAAGGTAATTATGGTAGCACAAAGTCTCCCATAGTTGGCTTCAGGACATCTTCTAGTTTACTTCCACTTGTTCTGCTTGTTTGATTATATGGACAAGACTGTATTTAGGAAATAGATATAAGAACAATTTCCTAGATGACACAAGCTTATTCTAACATGAAGTTTGAAAGGTCACTTGCTTTCTCATTCATTTAACAAAATATGATTAATAGTCTAAGCTCAAAGTCTCAGGATTTCCTTTCAACTTGGGCAGAGCTTTTCTTCTGACAACAGAGAGATCTCCCTTATACAAAATGGGAGTTTACAATATATAGCATTACAAGAAAGACTTGGGCGCATGTTTTCATAAAAATGGCCCATGCTGAATTGAATGCATTAAATATCTGTGAAAGGGCCATGTTAGAATAGGGTATTAGCCTTGATTTTAGCATTCTAAATTATCTCAAATGTCCCTCCTCAGCATGGGTTGTCTGGTCTTCTTAATAATGTTTACAAAACTATCCATTCACTTTTACTCAATGAAGAAAAATAGGCCACATCCTTGAATATTTGTGTTCCCTGATGTCCACCTAGTGGACTGTTCCACCTACTAAAAATAACTCTCTTGCAGATATTTCTAGATTTCCTGTAGTTTCTCTCTCTTGTCTTCTCGCATTTTGTCTCTTCTTAGAAATTTGAGCTCTCGAGGATATCTTCTCACTTTCAGCTGGCTCTTTCAACTCCTTTTTGGGCTGGTCGATGAGTTTGTTCTCAGTTCTTTTGAAAATCAACGACTATTCTATTACCCTAAATTTGACATCTACAAGGATGTCATTGGTCGCCTTGAACCTCTTTGAACCTTGAACCTTGAAATATTTTGGCTCAAAGGTTCAATGGTTCAATGTTTTGTGAAGGGCTGCATTCGCTTTCTTTTTTTCTTCTTCGATTGAACCATTTGTTTGAACTTCTTTCTAGAATCTTCCATTTCCTTCATTCTCTCAAAGCTTCCTTTCAAACTTATGAAATCGTTGAACCCATTGAACCTTTCTGGTTCAAGGTTCAATGGTTCAATGATTCATTCTCTTTCTTTGAAGTCTTTTATTCTCTAAGTATGCTAAAATCATTGAACTCATTAAACTCATTGAACCTTGCAAAGGTGGGGTTCAATGGTTCAACGGTTCAAAGTGGTTCATTATATTTGTTTAAAGCCTGTTGTTAAGTCTTTTGATTAAACTTTGACGTTGAACCATCCTCAAAACACTAAGGAAAAACCTGAAGTGTTTTGAACTTCCTTTGAAGAAATCTTGCCTGTTGAACCTGTGACTTAGCTAAAAAAGCTTGAATATTTTAAAAACTTAACTACTCATAACATTTTGAAAGAAAGAAAGAGAGCATTTTGTCTTGCAGGACCAAAATGGTTGACTTGTTGTCCACAAAAGTAAGTGACAAATTTTGGGAACAATAGTTGGCTCCAGTTGGGGAACTTCCATTGATTGAAAATTGAAGTAATCGAAGGGAGTAGAATCCAGAATCTCAGTGCCTTCATCTATGCCATTGGGTTATAGAGTCATGCTCACCTAAAAAGAAAGGAACCAAAAAAAAATAAACGGTGCCCAAAAATGAACAAAAAACATAAAATAAAGAAAGACTATACAAATATACAAATGGACTTATCTGATACTTCAAGGATTGAAGTGCTTCAAATGCTGCCCATTATGAGGCAGAGTAAATGGCATTCCATCTTGATATCTCAGCAAGAAACTATTTTCGCCATTTAAATGATGAATGGCAAATGGGCCTCTCCATAAGAAATCAAATTTTCCATGCATTCCTTTTGGTTCTCTCCTCTTGTCCCACAACAAGACTTGATCTCCAATCTGAAAGTCACAGAATTTTGCTTTCTAGTTGAAGAGTCTCTTCATCAGACTTTGATGTGCAGCAATTCGGTCTACCACCATAGTTCATTGCTCATTAAGCTTAGTCAAGCACATGATCCTTTTGTCGATAGAACTTTTAAAAGTTGAATTTTCCACTGCCTTTGCTAACTTTAACATTGGTAATTCTAGGGTGATTGGTATCTCTACATTGAGACCATACAGAAGTTGAAATGGGGACATACCAATTGCTCTCTTGAGTGTAATTTTGTTTGCCCATAAAGCATCAAGCAATGCTTTATGCCAGGTTCTTTGATTGTCATCTACCAACTTCCTGATAATGGTCACTAGATTCTTGTTGCTTGATTCTGCTTGACCATTTCCTTGTGGATAATAGTCAGATGAGTGGGAGAGAATAATCTCATAATGGTAGTAGAACTGGGTGATCTCATGAGAAGAGAAACAGGCTGCATTGTCTGTTACAATCTTGGTTGGGACCCCAAACCTAGAAATGATGTTTTTCTTGAGGAAATCACATACCACCTCTAAAGTAGCATGCTTGACTGGAATGGCTTCCACCCAGTTGGTAAAGTAATCAGTGGTTGTAAGGAATAATCATGTCCAACACTTGAGGAAGGATTAATAGCACCAATGAAATCAATCCCTCACTACTGAAATGACTCTTTTATCACCACATGCTTGAGAGGTAATGCAACCAACTTGGGTTTGCCAATGAATTGTTGAAACATCTCACATCTATGTACCCAAGCGTATGAATCTTGAAATAGAGTAGGCCAATAGTACCTAGCTCATAGAATTTTATGGGCAGTCACAGACATAGAAAAATGTCCTCCACAAGCCAAATTGTGAAATGACTCAAAAAGTTTGTTATGCTACACTTTATCCATGTAGCGAAGGAATACCCCATCAAAGTTCCTCTTGTATAGACTATTATTCCACAAGATAAAATTGGAAGTTTTCAACTTAGCAGTCCTCTTTTCTTTATGAGATAGGTGAGCAGGATACTCACCATAGGTAAGGAAATGAGCAATATTTGAATACCACTCATTCGTAGTGGTGACAAAGAGAACTGTTGGCATGTCTTCAACTTTGATTTATTTATGCTCTGCTTCTTCTGATATGTTATCAGTAATTAATTGATAGAGGCCCCTTCCCCATAACAACATCGTTGGTTTGATAATAAGATCAAACTCCTAGATTTTGGCAATCTAATTGCCCCTTTTGGTTCCAAACTCCTATTGAGTTAGTATGGACGTGATTGCTGTATCAGGAACCAAAGCAATAGTGTGTGAGTTCAGGATATAAAAATGAAAGTGCTTTACCACTTTTACTACATCATAAGCATCTTCTCCATGTTTTAATACTTCAGCTCATGAGCTTTGAGAGGACAACTCATAAATGATATGGGAGATTCCACACCTTCTTTATTCTGTTGAACCAAAATAACTAGAAGTGTATGTTTAGAAGCATAGCTATACATCATGAAGTATTTGGTGTAATCAAGGCAAACCAAAATTGGGGCATGGGTGATAGTTTCCTTGATATCTCAAAACGTTGATTTGCCTTATTTTGTCCAACTGAAAGTGGCTTTGCCTTTCATCATATTGACAATGTGGCAAGTCTTCTTTGCAAATTTAGGAATGAACCTTCACAAAAAATTCACCTTTCCAAAGAAAAAGTGAACTACAGTCTTACTAGGAGGAAGAGCAATCTCTTAGATGGATTTGACCCTTTCTGGGTCGATCTTTATGCCTTCTCAAGACACAGTGTGATCGAGGAGTTTCCCTTTAGTAACTCCAAAAATCAATTTCTTGGGATTAAGAGAAATAACATTTTACCTACATCACTCCAGCACTTGTTGTAGATGATGCACATGATCAGGATGATGCTTGAAAAAGACTGTCAAGTCATCAAGGTATACCACAATGAACTTACCCATTTCATTTCTGAAAGTAAGATCCATTGCTCTTTGGAAGGTGGTGCTAGCATTGATCAAGCCAAAAGACATTCTATGATATGCAAAGGTGCCCCAAGATGTTGTGAAAGTGGTCTTATGTTGGTCTGTGTCACCAACTTCTACTTGATTATATCTTGAAAATCCATCTAACATTGATAACATCTCAATGCCAGTCACTGTTTGCAGTCACTGATCCATGATGGTTAGGGGATAGTTGTCCTTTAAAGATGAATGATTCAAATTTTTGAAATCAACACACAAGTAGATTTCTCTATTTTTATTTCTTACAAGGACTATGTTCACAACCCAGGTGGAATGATGGATTGGGAAAATAATCCTTGCATTTAGTATTTTTTATATCTCAGACAAAATCATGCCTGATATCTTGGGGTTTTACTACCTTTGCTTCTGCTTGTGAGGTAATGATCCAATTTTGAGAGAAATTCCATGCTTGATTTCTTCAGGTCTGAGAGATTTCAGATCATCATATGAATATGCGAAAACATCAATGTAATGGTGAAGTAGAGTGATAAATTTGAGTTTCTCATTAGGGGTACAACAATTTCCAATGTTGACCATTTTTGGATTGTCTTCTGTACTCAAATTGATTTGATTAAAATCCTTGGAAGATTTTGAATCTATTTGTTATTCATTGATAAACTTATCATGCTTGTCGAAAAGTTTCTCAAAAGAAACTAATCCTTTGGGAATTTTATTCCCTTTTAGCTGAAGGAACTCTTTATCAACATTTAAATTTGTTTCAGGAGCTGATTCCCATGGTGGAGATTCACTGCCTTCAAATTGAAGCTTTTCAAAGCTATCTCTTTGTTCTAGAAAATCAATGATTTGGTTATCACCATTGAGCACCTACCAATGTTCAGCATTGTCAAGTACACTTGGTCGAAAGACCAACTCAATAGTGTACCTATCTTCTTTAAAATCTTGGTGAGGGATCAAGAGAGTTGTAGAGATGGCCAATGAATCTGCACGGCTGTTGAATTTTCTAGGCAGGACAAAAGTACTAAAAGCATCAAAGTTTTCAATGCAGTCCCACACCACATTGTGATAATGTCACAATCTCTCATTTTTGGTTTGATATAGGTTCCTCACTTGACAAACCACTAGCTCAGTGTCTCCTTTGGCATGAAGGATTTTGACACCTTTATCTTAAGCATCCTTAATTCAAGCAATAGAGATTCATACTCAGCAGTGTTGTTAGTGTTGCTGAACTGCAACTTATATGCATATGAAAAAATATCTCCTTGAGGAGATATCAAAACAACTCTGGCTCTAGAACCAGTTGAAGCATTACTGCCATCAAATTCTAGAATCCAAATATCATCAGAATTTGATCTTCTTTTAGATTTTTATGCATCAGGAAGAGAAGATCTTTTTTCATGTGTACTACACCCTACCAATTTTTTTGATGTTTCATTTGAATTCTTTGGATTTTCACTTATAGAGATTTCATCTGCTAAAATAAGAACGTCTTCAGTAGATAAAAATTAATTACCCATGTCTAAAGACTCAAACAAAATTTGAGCTTCATGGGCAGAATTTTGAGTGACAATGTACTTCGATTCCTTCTTAGGAAGCAACCGCTACATGACACCCTTGAAAGGGATCCTCACCTCAGACAGGTCCATGCTTAATTCTCCACCAACATCCTTGCAAAAATTTCATCCAAAAAGAATGTCGTAGGAGGCTGGGACATCAGTCACTATGACTATCATTTTAATTCTCTTATCTGGAAGGCCGCAAATGCAAATTGAGCATATTTGATTTGTCCCATTAGAGTCACCTATTTTTTTTCCATGGAGAAACATCTCTCAAAGGTCTTAGTCAACGTGAGACCAAGAGATTCTGCCACCTTGGCAGGCATGACATTGTCAGATGCACAAGAATCAATTATACAATTATTTAGTTGATGAGTGTTTATCAGCAGGGAAACATAAAATTGTTTTATCTTCCTAGGGGTAGCTAGAGGATTAATCACAAGATTATTTCAGGTGGACATTTTTTTGGGGGGATCACAAGTTGCTTTCAAAATTTCTTGTCCTGTAGGGACAGTTTTATTTTTTACATATTGAACTAACCTATCGAACTGCTCAGGGTTGGATTGCAAAAATTCAAACTCAGATATTTGAATTTTGGCTTTCTTAACATGGTGAATTATATCAAATGATTGAAATGAATTTGAAATAGAGGAAGGTAGTCCATTGATTTGGGTTTTACTGGGTATGGGACTGGTTTGCAAATTTGAAGCAAAATCGAAGGAACATTTGAGGTACTTACTTTTTTAGTGATCGAGTCCTTTGATTGGAAAGGTAGTGAAGTTCCTCATTTAGTAATTGAAATTGATGGTTGAGATTCTTTCCCTATTTTTCCTTTATCTGTCTATTGAGCTGACTAGTTTTGGGACTTGGCAAATACATCGTATGATCCATCAAATGCTTCACCTTTACTTCTGGGTTCATCTTGGTAATTCAGGAATCCAATATTGGAGTCACCAGCTGATTCTTCTTGGCCTTCTATAAAGAGATCAACGTCATCTTCTTGGTTCAAATTAGGTTGGAAAGAAAAATTAGATTTAGTTTCAAGGTAACCAACTACTAATTTAGCTAGTGCTGCTTCAATGGCAAGCTTACCTGGTGGGGGAGGAAGGTGATTTGGTTTCCCTTGATTTTTGGTAGCATTGCCCTAATATGACTAATTGGGAAACGTCCTCCTTGGTATATCCCGATAAGAAGGAGAAGCAGACATCCCTTATGCCATTTGTTTTTTAAGAGCTAGCAATTTATTTATTAGCTTTTACACCATAGGATCTGTGGTGCCTATAGATGAATATTCAAAAGATGAAAAAGATTTAACTCTGTTAGGATCTCTTCTTATCTTTCCTGCCAAGAAAAGATCATTTTCAACCTTAATCACCAAAATTTGAGCTGCATCAAGATCTATTTGGCTAGCCCACCTCAAAAAGAAACTCACTTCATGAAGCTGAGAGTTGATGAAGAAGCATTTGAGATTCTTAGGCATCGACTGAGCAATTGTGGTAATCTTGTTCCTTAGCTTGTCAAATTTAGCAATGAAGTCTCTCATGGGTTCATGAGGCTCCTTATTCATTTGTGTGAGCTGGGCTAACAGGGCATGTGCATCTTCTGCAGGCTCGAACCTGGCCTCAAATTTGGCTTTGAGAGTGTTTTATTCAGTCACTATTTGTGCTTGCAGATGACAGAACCAGTCTAAAATAGCGCCTTGTAATGTCTCTACAAATAATCTGACTGTAATGTCTTCATATTCATTGCCTATCACACCACAAGCTATTCAAAACACTGTTATATGTTCATCAGGATGAACCTTTCCATCACCATAGAACTTGGGGAAATTTTTTCTTGACCTACGAGGTAGCTCATGTAGAGGTGTGGTCAGATTCAGGTGACCAAAAGTATTACCCCAGGGGCCTTGGACTGCCATGATATGACTGTTGAAAGGAGGGATAATAAATCTTTGTGGGATATGTATGGACAAAGCTCTACTAGTAGAGGAAAGAGCATATTTGCCTGGTATTGGGGACCTGATATTTGTAGGAGGAAAACTCCTAGTTCACTGAAGATGAGTTTGTGGAGGAGAAAGATCAAAATTATTTAGCTGCATAAGCTCAAATACAGGGTCAACAATACCTTGAGCTCTCTGGCTTCATGTGTATGGTGGGTCTGCTAGAGTGCTAAAATAGATAGGGAAAAGAATTGGAACTACTTCAATTTGAAGCTTGAGGCTTCAAATTTCTTGCAATTCCCTAGTGGAGTCACCAAAAACTGTTGGCATGAAGTTGGCAATGTTCTTTCCTACTTCACACCATTCCCCAACGATATGAAATGCTTTAATTTGAATAGACTAGAAAAGGATTGGAAATGATCTTCAATCCCCAGCAAAGTCACCAAAAACTGTTAGGTGAATATTTTGTCACCAGCTGACTGAAGGCAAAATAGGTGCATCAACCACAGCATAAGGAGATTTAAACAACAAAACAAGTGTGGTGACCATAGCCAAATTGAGATAAATCTTTCCTCTCAGCAAGGGGAGGTTCCATATATATATATATATATATATATATATAAACTAAAAATACACACAAAGGGTGAAATCATACCATCCATCTCTCTTTTTTTAGAGATGATGTTCACAAAACAGAGGAGAATCTGATGTATTTACTGAAAGCACTTCTCTTCTTTCAGAAGTGATATTTAGCGAACAACATGATTCTTCCTAGGTAGTAAAAAAAACCACAAGAAACAAATGAAAGCACAAAGTCTTTCATTGTCTCTCCTACTGATTAGGACAAAGTGACACAACAGGGTTAAATGTAGCTCAAAGTCTGCACCTAAAACTACAACAGAGTAAAGGATAATGAAGGATAAAGAGAGCTCAAAGTCTCTCTAGTATCCTTTACACAAAACACAGACTGAAAGCAATTATGGTAGCACAAAGTCTCCCACAGTCAGCTTCAGGACATCTTCCAGCTTACTTCCACTTTTTCTACTTGTTTGATTAGATGGACAAGATTGTATTTAGGAAACATACATAAGAACAATTTCCTAGATGACACAAGCTTATTCCAATACAAAGTTTGAAAGGTCACTTGCTTTCTCATTCATTTAACAAAATATGATTAACAGTCTGAGTTCAAAGTCTCAAGATTACCTTTCAATTTGGGTAGAGCTTTTCTTTTGACAACAGAGAGATCTCCCTTATACAAAATGGGAGTTTATAATATATAGCATTGCAAGAAAGACTTGGGCACTTGTTTTCATAAAAACGGCCCATGCTGAATTGAATGCATTGAATATCTATGAAAGGGCCATGCTAGAACAAGGCATCAGCCTTGACTTTGGCATTATGAATTGTCTCAAATGTCCCTTCCTCAGCATGGGTTGTCTGGTCTTCTTAATAATGTTGCATGGCTATCATTTTGCCTTTACTCAATGAAGAAAAATAGGCTGCATCCTTGAATGTTTGTGTTCCCTAATGTCTACCTAGTGGATTGTTCCACCTACTGGAAATAACTCTCCTACATATATTTCTAGATTTTTTGTAGTTTCTCTCTCTTTCCTTCTCACATTTTGTCTCTTCTTAGCAATTTGAGCTCTCGGGGCTATCTTCTCGCTT
This sequence comes from Torreya grandis, assembly GCA_037957365.1. Classification (NCBI taxonomy): domain Eukaryota; kingdom Viridiplantae; phylum Streptophyta; class Pinopsida; order Cupressales; family Taxaceae; genus Torreya; species Torreya grandis. The sequence goes on along the minus strand of JARHVA010000285.1, from coordinate 215,064 downwards.
TCAGCTCCTTTCTGGGCTGGTCTCTGAGTTTGTTCTCAGTTCTTTTAAAAATCAATGGCTATTTTATTACCCTAAATTTGACGTCTGTGGGGACGTCACTGGTCACCTTAAACCTCTTTGAACCTTGAAGCCTTTTGGTTCAAAGGTTCAATGGTTCAAAGGTTCACTATTTTGTGAAGGGCCGCATTCGCTTTCTTTTTTCCTTCTTCGGTTGAACCATTTGTTTGAACTTCTTTCTGGAATCTTCCACTTCCTTCATTTGCTCAAAGCTTCCTTTTGAACTTATGAACTCATTGAACCTATTGAACCTTTGAACCTTTCGGGTTCAAGGTTCGATGGTTCAACGATTCATTCTCTTTCTTTGAAGTCTTTTATTCTCTAAGTTTGCCGAAGTCGTTGAACTCGTTGAACCTTTGAACCTTGTGGAGGCAGGGTTCAATGTTTCAATGGTTCAAAGTGGTTCATTCTATTTGTTTAAAGCCCACCGTTACGTCTTTTGATTGAACTTCGGTGTTGAAAAATTCTCAAAACACTAAGGAAAAGCCTTAATTGTTTTGAACTTCCTTTGAAGAAAGCCTGCATGTTGAACCTGTGACTTCCTTAGCTGATAAGGCTTGAATATTTGAAAAACTTAATTGCTCAGAACATTTTGAAAGAAAGAAAGAGAGCATTTTGGCCTGCAGGACCAAAATGGTCGGCATGTTGTCCATAAAAGCAAGTGATAGATTTTGGGAACAACAGACATCTCTGCCCATATTTCGAAAATAAACATATAGAAGATTTATAATGCTAAGCATTTACCAAAATCAGTGAGTTCCTTTGGTCAAACAACCATGAGTAAGAGGCATCCAAGCAGTCAAAATCACCCAGGGCATGACTCTGACCTTAACCACTTGACTCTATATTTCAGATATCTAAAAAAATTATATTTTAGTAGATAGATATAAGCAACTATCATTTTCAAAATTAAACTCTAACTCTTTTAATATAATTTTAATTTTAGAATACTCAAATTATGAAAAAATCAATCTACCTTACAGATTTTTGAGAATAAAATTTAGATGATATTTTAAGTTCATTTTCAAAGATCTATTGAATATGCAATATAAGATATATATCTATGATTTAATATAAACACATTTACTCGTATCTACATATACATGTAAATAGTCTTAAATATAGATGCTTATACGTTATACACACTCCCAAAGAAAAAAAAAAGAAGAAAGAAAAGATGATAATAATATAAAATTAAAAGAAATGGGTTTTTAATTCACAATTATTTCCTAAATAAAAGTTTATTATAGAAAGATTTTATAATATTAATATAATATATATCGTAATGTGGATAAAGGAACCTTATTTTTATTAAAATATAACATTAATATAAATATTCCAAAATCTTTTTAGTGATTTTTTTATGGGGTAGCATTATGGATAAAAGAGGCTCTTTTCTCTCTCTCTTTCTTTCTTTATTTTTTTTTTAATTTTTTTTGGGGAATGTATGCCTAACGTATAGGCATCTATATTTAGGGGAATCTATATATGTGTAGGTATGGGTAAATATGTTTATATTAAATTATGATAAAAATATTTAATAATTTTTAAATAAGTTAAATAATATATGTAAAGTGTTAATATAAATTTAATTAGATAATTTTTAAACTAGAAAGTAGTGGTTATGTAAAGTTTAAATGTATTTTGAATATTAATATTTGATGATATTTGTTAAAATTTAATAGTAGAATTGTGTGACTTCAAGTGATATTGAATTTTTTTAATATAATGTCTAAAGTATTAATGGAATTATTGATGAGAAACAAACATGCTAAAAATATTTTTGTGGCTATTTTTTGTGGTTTTGATTTCCAATAACCTCATTCAAGTTTTCGTATTATAACTGTAATCATCAGAATAATATATTTCTTCTGTTTATCTTAGATTGACAATGATATATGAAACTTAGGATTTTAGAATTAGTTAACTTGGTCTTGACAACCTATTAAAGTGATTTTCCTATGTTAAAACAAATAACTACATACGACTAGGTTAAACCTTGTTTTCTCTATGTTTAAAAAAATAAAATAATACTAATAATAATAATAGATGAAACTTAACAAAATAAATTTGTTTTGGAACATATGTTAAAGTTAAGTGAAGTTTTAGGCGCCAATTACTAACCATGCTCCTAGACAATAAACAATAACTAAAATAACAAAATACATAATTGAAAATAACTTTAATATCATACAAACCTTTGGATTGTGCGATTTGTGACCTTCATTTCTCGAATGATTTATAATTATTTGATATCTCATAATTATTAAAAGAGAGTTTATAAATTTATGTAAATGATAAAATAAAATATTTATAATTTTGTAAATATAAATGAACTACAATATTTATTATTTATAAACAATTAATTAAATAATGTTGATATATAACAATTAAGACATATTAAATAGTTAAGACATATTAAATAGTAATACTTTACTTTAAGAGCATTAATAATGTTCTGTACATAACAATGTTTAAATGTTCCATTCTAATAACATTTAATTTAGGGGAATAATTAATAAATAGTTAAATATCTTAGAATCATATAATTTAATAATTAATAAACACTTAAAACCTATTTTTAAGTTTTTACAATTTTCTTTCCATTTTTGTAAAGTTGAGCAGAATCTCGGTTCCAAGAGGAGTAATGGGACTGCTGCTCTACTTGAGAGGCATGATATCTATGCTGTTCCTGGGCTACCTTGGGGAGCTTCAACTGGCGGGAGGCTCTCTCTCTCTCAATCGGTTTTACAAATATAACCAGCTATTCAGTCATTTCGGATCTGGCTATGGGAATGGAATCCGTTTGCAGTCAGGCTTTCGGAGCGAAACGGCGGAGTCTCCTGGGTCTCTCTCTTCAAAGAACGATTCTCCTTCTTCTCTGTGCCGCGGTGCCCATCGGTTTGCTGTGGTTGAAGGTCGAATCGACTCTTGTGTGGTGTGGGCAGGATGAGAGCATCACCAGGATGGCAGGTGCATACATTCTCTACTCATTATTGAATCTTATCGGGCAGCCATTCCTTCATCCGCTGAGCATGAAGAATCCGTACCCTTCTTAACACTTCAAAGGGCGCTTGGCCTTTCATAAAAGGATAAACAGTTCTGATTCTTACAAAATCTTATCTTTAATATTTGGTCGGTCAACTTTGAATGGTAAAGTGTCTTTTAAAAGAAATGGCATAAAAAAATCGCCCTTGTGAAAAATCAGCTATGGTACGACTCGCTGCAATCGTAGTTTAAAACAAACTTTTTATATTTATTTAGTTTATATTATTTTTATATTGGTTTATTTATTAGCAATTTTTCGACAGGGAAGTTACGTTTAAAAGGATGCAATTTTTTGTTTTTATAAAAAAAATATAGATTGTCAGTTTTAATTCATTTGAATGTCATGATTATTAATCAAATTTTATTTTTTTGTTGTACAAAGTGTTAAATACTAATCATCTTATATTTATGGTGGAAGTGAGGGTAGAACAAAAAGTTGCATGTTTTTTTATACGATGTGAAAATGAGTTGTGCGGGAAGGATATATTTTGTTTCACGGTGAGTTTGAAAATTGATGAAGTCATGAAGAAGGGTAAAGCCACATAAAACATGCATATGGTGAAATATTTCAAGATGAGTTGAGCAATTTTGTTGAAGGGCAATGACAAAGTATTTCTAATGATATCAAACACCAGAGGGCCCATATCATATATCTAACCGAGATTCAAGACAATAAATGGAATTACATGCCCTGCACTTATTATAAAGGGGTATGTAGCTGTACATTTTATTGATCATTTTTTATTATCAAAAATGAGTAAGGATGTTATTAGAGTTAATTTGATTTCAGCAAAGTTCCATAGATTTACATATAGAAAATTTATAAATGACAATCAAATAGATGTTAACTTTATGATTAAAATTAAAAAGGAACACACTCACTTTATTACAGATTACTGCCAAACCTTCAATATCATTAATATTATTATAAAACATTTCTTAATATAATAAAAAATTAAACAATATAATTATAACGTAAATCCTTGTAATTTTAAATTTAGATCAAATTTTAAAACCAATAATTTATGAATAAAATTTTGATTAAAAATAAATAATAAAAAAATAAACCTTCAAATATTTAACATGTTTGCATGAAAATTATTCTCTATATAATTTAGAGATTTTAAAGTATTTAAATACAAACATAAATATAGATATTTTAAAGTATTTAAATACAAACATAATAATGATTTCTTGGGAGAAGAATAATATGTGATTTGAATAAATATTGTATTTTTTTTAATAGCTTATTAATTTTCAGGAAACTTCAATGGTTTTTAAGGTGCTGGATAAAAGATAAAATAATGACAATAATTTATTATATAAATTGACCCGTAAGAGTAGATGCATAATAGTTTTCAAGCATTTAATGAATACAAGTACTTGCTTCCATTTTACTAACTCTAGAGATTATCTAGAGTGCATAATCATGCAAAGATTGGTGTACAAGCTCATGATTATTAGAAAACCATAATATTGAATTGTGAATAACCATAACCCTAAATATTTGAGAGGGTATTTCTAAGCTAGTTTAAAATTTTAATTTAAGAAAATTAAAAAAAACTTAATTAAATTATTTAATATAAAAATATTTTTGTAAAAAATATGTAAGATTTAAAAATATATAAAAATCATAATCGTTAATAATAAAAGTGAAAATTTGAAATACATTTTCGCACATGATTTTTAGTGATTTTTTTATTGGTGGGTAGGGTCCTTTTTATAATGTGACTTATGTTAGCGATAGGAAATAACTTGTCCTACTCAAATTAAAATATATGGGGAATGTTTTCATTTAATTTTTTTAATATATATGTTTCAATTTTTTTAATTTTAATTTTTAAATTTATTTTAGTGATGTCGTCCATTAAAAATGAACACACTCACTTCATTATAGGCCTCCATCCTCCCTAGATGACATTGTAAGAACACCTATCAATGTAATAATAGATTATATAATATTAAATATATAATATTATTATATTACATATATGTTAATAGATTATTTTATGTAATGTATTATAATATTATAACATATTAGTATATTGTAATATATAATATAATAAAATATTTTATATAAAAGCTCAGAAAATATTATATAGTTATATATAATATTCAATATTATATATGATAATTGTAGTAACTAAATTTGGCCATGAATACTAGATCATCTCTTATTTGGTCCCTTTAATCCTTTATTAACTTGTGCACTCAATCAATACCTATTTTTATATCACACTCTATCTGAAACACAAGCAAAGACTTGTCTTGCTTCAAATATAGTCATATGTTGCATATATAAATATTTTGATTGATAAAAATATCTCTATGCATTTGTATATCTTATTATAGACCCAAAAATTAGCACTTAACCTTAGGTACAAAAATGTCAGGTAACATTAAAGTTGTCAGTAGGTCATGTCCGCATCCTTCATTAGTGTCCATGTCACAAAAATGGTCATATTTTGAAATGCAACCCTCCCTTAGGCTAGCCTAAATATTCTTAGGCTTCCTCACATGTGGTCATCCCCTTGGAATCATTATAAAAGAACATTTAATTCATTCATTTCGATTATCTTGGAAAACTTATCAATTCTATTATAAAAACATATCTACACAAGTTAACATTGAGTAAAAGTTCCTTATTCTTCCTAGATCATATTTCAAGCACCTCAAACAGTCATGAGCTAAGTATGAATTCAAGTTTATGTAGTCCTATCCAATTGTGATCAAGTATTCAAGCTATTTCTACATGCATTCATATAGTCAAAGGAACACAATTGCACAAAATACTTAGGTGGGAGAACTACATGGAGGTTTCATCCACACTTAGGGTATTGGTATGTAGGTAACATACAACATAGTGGGTGTCAAGGTATATAACAACTCCAAATGCTAACCCAATTTTACTCTATATCATCTATCTCATTGTGTCACATAAACTAGGGTTTTGAACTTCAAGAAGCTATCTATTATTTTTTCACGCAACATAGAAGACAAAATTATAAAAAAATAAACATTTTTTACACACTAACACATGACTATTCCCTAGTTCTCAACATTATAAAAAATACAAGAATGCCAACCTAGGATAATAACACCTATCACTATTGACGCTACTAGGTGTACTTATTTGTATAATGTCCTAAGATAAAATTTTTAGATTATTATGGGTTTTCATATTGATCTTTGTATCTAATTTTTTCTAGTTAACACAGTAAAACAAATGCATCAAAAAACTAATTGTATCTTTTTTTGCATGGCTTACTCTTATTTGCATTAATTTTATTTCATCAATTCCAATTACTTGCTTTCAGTTTCCTATTTGTATGTGTGTTTACAACACCATGCTATATTCTAACTATTTATTAGAATTAAGATTGATCCATCATAGTGAGTTCAATTCAAGATAAAATAATTGTTGAACTCAAGTATTGATCTAACTTTGCCAAACCCTAATATTTTCTCTATGGTATCAATTTTTGTTGTGTTACATTAATTGTTATGAATTTTTATTTTATATGTAAATACAATATGTGCATGGAGTTGGGGGTCAATTCTATCAAATTTTTTGTTAAGACATATATGTGTTATTTGAATTTAGGTTCAAAACTATCAATCCTAAAAGTGTATGCATTATAATGCGTACACATTTTACACAAGAAAATGAATGCATAAATGCTATAATGTGTATGCATTATAAAGCATATGTGTTCCTATCTCTTACCATAAAAATAGATAAAAAGTTATTGGTAGTTTCATATGGTTACATGGTAGAGGGTTTACTAAAATAAATGTTCATTATAAGGAAGATTTTATATTAATTTTAATTTTAATTTATTTTAGTGAATATGAAAAATTAGGGTCACTCTACATCTGATAGAGTTGGTCTCATAGTTTCAAGCCTTATGATGTGGAAAACAGTTTTTAAAAATCCAATCTAGTCAATACATAGGTATTTTCAAGATCTTAGTATTGAACTTAGGGATTTCATATCATAAATTTTATAATTGATGTCTATTTTTTGTAACCATATAGTTATTTTTTAGGTTTTTGTGCCTTTTGGATTGCTTCCTAGCATTTCTAGGAGTCATAAGTTTATCCAAATTGAATTTTAAAAACTACTCAGTTTGAAATTGATCCAATGTGGTGTGATCGGGGCAACATAAGTCACATTAATTAACTACACACATGAAATGACCACTTTGTGTTAATTTCACTTATTCATTATCCCTTTCTCATCCCTAATCACTTATTAATCATCCCTAATCACCCCTAATAACTCTTTTCTCATTACTCATTATCCCTAATCACTCCCTAATTAACCCTTACTATCCCTCATCATTTTTAATCACTCCCTCATCATCCCTGATTACTCCCTCATTGACCCTCACCATCCCTCGTCATCCCAAATCAACCCTTCCTTGTCCTTCATCATCCCTAATCACTCTCTCATTGACTCTCACCATACCTCATCATCTATAATCACTCCTTCATTGACTCTTACCATCCATCATCATCCCTAATTGCTCCTTCATCATCCCTTTTCTCTACTTCATCATCCCTCATCATCACTAATCTCCCTCCTCATCCCTCATTGTCCCTAATCACTCCCTTATTGACCCTCACCATTATTCATCATTTATAATAACTCCTTCATCATCCCCAATCAATCCCTTACTGACCCTCACTATTGCACATCATCCTTAATCATTGATTTATCATCCCTCATCATCTCTAATCACTCCTTCCTCTACCCTAATTAATCCTAATAACTCCCTCATTAAACCTCACCATCCCTCAGCATCCCTAATGATTCCCTCATTCTTCATAATCTCTCCCTCATTGATCATCACCATCCCTAATGACTCCCTTATCATCTCTACTCAATCCCTCCTTGTCTCTCCTCATCCTTAATCACTCCATCTAATACCTTGATGGTGGGTAAAATAGCTTCTTATTTGTGCTAGATTAGATTATTTTCTAATTACAAATTTAACTTACTCAAACAAGGCCCAAATAAACTCTTCTTTCACTCAAATAAGGAACTGAGATAGATCATCTGATTGTTTGGTGGGATTTAAATATCTATGTAGTGATCCATGCCCAGATCATGGAGAGAGAGTATCAAGATCCTTAGAGTAGATTAAATAGATAATAAACTGAGAAAAAGGAGGGGTGAAATTTTATTACTTAAATATACAAATTAGGATTTGTGTATCTAAGAATCCCAATCACAGAGTTGAGAATCCAAATTTATATCTATATAAATAAGGGCAATTGGATACTAGTTGAGAATTCTAATCCCAACCCCATATTTTACCAGACATCCATCTTATATCTATAGTGATGCTAAGAATGATCTTCTTCAATTCAATCTTATCAAAGAAGTTTACAACTTTTATAAGACTATCACTTTGAACCTTGGCAAAGATAACTTTCAATTTTGAATCTTATTTTCTTGACTCAACCTACTCAAAAAACTCATGAAATACTTAAGGAAGTGATATAGCGCTTATAGGGGTTGTTTTTCATAAGTTCCATCACCACTTGGACCACTTAATGACTAGAAAACTCAACTCAATCCTAATTTTATTACAAGATTATGTGTAAGTATTTTAGGTCTTAATAATAGTGTTATAGGTTGATATTCCTCTCAATAGTCCATTAGATGAGTTATTTATATATTATACTTTACCTTTGATAGTTATAAACTAAATTCTCTATTAGTTTATCAATGCAATAAACTAAAAACCAAATCTCTCTTAATGATTGTTCATGCCTAATTTTTATTTTTGAAGGATCTTGCCTTATTTAAATCAAAAAATGACTTATAATTCTTTAATAAAGTGTTTATAATGATCATATAATGAAAAAAAAATCTTCCAAAAATTTTTGGGATCCAAATACATAGAAAAATAATCAAAATCTCTCTTTTTGACCTTAAACCCCTTTTTAGGCCTAATCTACCTTTATTTAAAGGATTAGAGTCAATTCAATCACCAAATTGGTTGGATTATATTCTAATTTTTTTTATAATTAACTCAAAACAATGATAAATCTTATTAATAAGTTTAGAATCAAATAATAGGGAAAAACCATCAAATTTTCTCTTTTCTAATCTCTCTTGGTGACTGCGTATAGGTAGTCCTAGACATAAGCAATTTTAAGTGGATTCACAGGGTATTTTTTTACCTTGAAACTAGTTATAAAACCTATTAAACCTCCTTAATTAACTTCCCTTATATTTTTTATAACATTTAATTGATTGGAAATTGAGTTGTGAGGCTTTTTGTATTAAAATCTTATTTTAGGGTTTCTCAAGAATCATAAAAGTTGAGAGGTTATTAATGATGGTTATAAAAATATAGAGACTCTCTATCCATAATAACACTAGCATTAGGGTATTAGTGACCTTTTTCAACTTTTCCAATCCTTAAAGAAAGCTCATGCAAACTTTCACATGTGCTATAGGTGATTGCGAGTACATAAAAAATAAGACTTTGAAGGTTTCAATAAACAAAGCTTCAAACTAAGTGACAAATTATTCAAACATGAGTGGATATTATTCGTTCATACCCAAAATACATGAATACACTTTATTAAAGTGACAATATACCTTTATTTTCATTAGAATTTCACTTCAATAGTATAACCCCTGTTTTGAACTAGTAGATTGTCATCAGATGTTGCATTTAGGGAAACTTGTCCTTTTTATTCTTAATAATTATATTGAACACCTCTTCCTTGATATATTTGATGTATATTATATATTTGGGTCTTCACCAAGTTTAGAATGACTAGTTTTTCGTTCAGATTCTCCTTCAACCACTCAAATTTAAGATAGTGAAATGACTTGTTATGAATATTATTTTGTTACATTTACCTTTTTTTGAGTTTATAGAATGAATATGACTTTAAAAAGGTTTATAAGACTCATTACAACTTTAAAATCTACTAACATACATATGAAAAATAATAATGATTCATAAATGAGTACAAAGAATGGAGGAAGCTTCTATACTAGATTAGATAGTGTCAAATCAAATACAATAATTCTATCACAGACATTAGGAGTCATTCTTAAGTGAAATATTTTCTATAAATGATGAAAAAACTAATGAATAAGGTTTGATATGATATAGCCTTATGTTGTTTATAATAATTAAGTTTATATGAGCATGGATCAACGTTTTGATGGAGATTATCACTAGGAAGGTAAAGAAGTGAAAGTAGGTTTAAATAGGTGTTCAAGAATACAATATTAGTCAAAGGGAAATGAATTACAATAAATAAGATACAAATAAATGTTAATACCTATAATAAATATAAAATCCTTGAGAGAATATCATGTTTTTTATGTCAGGTAAAGGTGGTGTACTTCAAAATAATAAACCATGCTTATTAAGTGAGTAACAAAATTTAGAATACAAAAACATTGTGTTAGTATAAGGAGTTAAATATGTGGCATGAAACAAGAAATAGAAAATACAAATCCAAAAATAGACCTAGAAGACCTAGATGAGTAAACTTATAAGATGCCTACTTACACAAATGATGAGGGAGTGATTAGGAATGATGAGGGATGGTGACAATCAATGTCATAGTGATGAGGGATGGTGATGGTCAATGAGGGAGTGATTGGGGATGAAGAAATAACTATGATTATGGATTATGAGTGATGAGGAAGGAGTGATTAGGGATGATAAGGGATAGTGATGGTTAATAGATGAGTGATTAGGGATGATAAAGGAGTGATTAGAGATGATGAGGGATAGTGAAGGTCAATGAGGGAGTGATTAGCGATAAAGAGGGATGAGGAGGGAGTGATTAGGGATAATGAGGGACTAGGAGGAAGTGGTTAGGGATGATAAGGGATGAGGAAAGAGTGTTTAAGGATTATGATGGATGAGGGAGTGATTAGGGCTGATGAGGGATGGTGAAATTCAATGGAAGAGTGATTAGGGTGATAAGGGAGTTATTAAAGATGATTAGGGAGTGTTATAGTCTCTTAATAGTAATGTACACACCATAATAACTATGATTCTAAGAGACAACATTATTGTTACTTGCTAGCATGCTATCATTTGGCAATAATGTTGTCCAATGCTAGTTATGTTTTCATTTTCTAGTTATGTTATATGGTACCATTTGTCCTTTTGGGAATCATGTTTGTTATTAGGTAGTTAATTTACTATAAAGTGCATCATCATCATGTAACCATTTGTATACATTTCCTATATTATATATAGTGGAGAAAGTGCCCAAATTGCCTCTTAATGTACTAATGACATACATTTATAAGAGGAAATTTATATTAAGAAGTAGGTGAGCTAGACCTCAAAATTAGCTACCACCCCTAAAATGTAGGTGATTCTGCATTATCGACTACCCCATAAACTTGCCAAATGTCAACTTAAAAAATGGAATATTTATGAATTAATGAATATTTGCCACTAAAAAACCCCAAGATTAGGCTATTTAGTGAAATTAGGTCACTTACCAAGAGATTCATCTATACCATTCAATATCTACTCACATTTTACCAAGGCACAACCTAGATCAATACATAAAATTCACTATGCATTGGCATTACAATTGGTCCATCCAATTATGATAGATGACATAGTTTCATTTTAGTAGCCAATTTTGGATGAATTATCTTATGATGAATATTTTCATGAATGTTTGGGTAATTATGAGGATTTCCCTTCCTTATATCATAAACATAATTTTCCCCATTTTACCCTATATACTTTGGATAAATTGATGATTTTAAAAAGCACATTATGATTGATAGTTCAAACACTATTCCTATGACACCTTATGTGGAAGATAGATCAATCTTGTTTAATTAGGAAATAATAAAATTTAATTTAAAAAAAATAAAGATTCACGTTTATTATTATTAGCCACTGTATTATAAAATAAGGAGGATCCAGATTTGCAAGTCTTAGAATATTATCTTAAACTATTCACGTGGGATTAATGCCACAAATATATTTAATAATAGCACTTCACAACATAGTTTTGTATCTATATGCATAACTTGCAAACATAAAAAAAAAAAAAAATGCATCTAAGGTGGCACTATTAGTTAAGTAAGAAATCAAATATTAATTGAATATGAGTTCATTAGAGTTATTGATTATCCCCATTGGGCATCTAATATTATACTAGTAAAACCAAATGGGGACATTTGTTGTTACATAGATTATCATGATCTAAACAATGTTTGTCCAAAAGATGATTTCCCTCTCTCAGCTCTTGATATGATTATCAATTATACGACATGATATGGGATGTTATGATTTATGGATGGTTTTTTTTGGATAAAATCAAATAAAAATTAACCCCTAATATCAAGATAAAAAATCATTTACCAAAATATGGGGAAAATTTTGTTATACGGTCATGCCTTTTGGATTAAAAAATGCAAAATCTACTTATTGACATGCTATGACACATATTTTTCATGATTATATACTAAATGGTTTTTTAATACTATGTTGATGATTTTTTGGAAAAAATTAAATAAAGAGAAAAACATGCCATTGTTTTATGGAATATTTTCAAGCATTTGTGTATGTATAACATATGTTTGAACCCATACAAGTGTGTTTTTGAAGTCACCTCTGGAAAGTTATTAGGATATATTATATCTCAGCGAGGAATTTAAATAGATAAAAAAATGTTAAATATATTGTATATATGCCTCCACTAAAGGGATTTTAAAGTAATTACATTCTTTACAAGGAAAAATTTAAAAAAATAAATGTTTTGTAGCTCAACTTGTAGATAAAATATCAAATTTACTTGATCTTATTAAGGGAAGATACAAAGTTCAATTATGATGAACAATGTCAACAAATATTTGATAATATCAAGGAATATTTATTATATCCACCCATTATTATGTTGCCTATTCCTAACAGACCATTATTATTATTATTATTATATATTTCTACCATAGAGCATGCTCTTGAAGCTTTATTGGCACAATATGATGATAATTATATAAAGTGTGTAGTATACTAAATCAATCACAATTTATTCAATTATGAAAATAATTATAGTGATATAGATAAATTATTCTTGGATATCATCTTTGCAAAAAAATAATTTACGACATTATATGCTAAATAAATAAATATGAGTGATCACAAAAGTTGATCCTTTGTAATTTATAATGTCAAAAATACACTTATAAGGATGAATTTCCAAATGGTTCATGTTACTTATTGAATTTTATCTAAAATTAATTTTATGAAAATTTGTGAAAGGCCAATTTATAGATGATCAACAAGCAACATATCCATTAATAGATACATTACTAATCAGTGCTAATTTTTGTAATGATTTTACTACGTATGAAATTGATTTTGATAATTAGATCATGTACTTTGATGGATCTAAACGTACCATAGGGGTAGGGGTCAAAACAATTTTTATTACACCACATAGTAAACTCTTACTTATTTCCCAATGTTTGGGATTTTTATATACCAATAATATTGCAGAATATGAAGCATTAATATTAGGATTATCCATAACATGCATATTACAAATAAAATCCCTCATGATACATGGAGATTATCATCTAGGGTTCAATCATATGATGCATATATATTGGATGAAAGAAGCAAAATAAATTCCATATATAGAATTGGATCAATGATTGATATCTCATTTTGAACATATTATCATATAAATTATTATCATAAGGACAATCAACATGCTAATGATATGGATAGCCTAAATTATTTAATCCGTATTGGTATTGATTATGATCAAACTAATTTCATCATACAACAATTAAAAAAATCATCCATGTCTATTCCAAAAGTAGAGACCTTGTAAGCATGTGCTATCACTCATAGTGAAATTCATTCAGAATGGTTCAATGACATATATAATTTTATATATAAAGCATTTATCTCAAAAAAATGCTACATGAAGTGAAAAAAATAATTTACAATGGGATACTACTGATTATGTTCTCATTGGAGGACATTTATTTAAATGATCCATTGATGGACTCCTAATTAGATGTTTGAATCATGAAGATGCCAATATGGCAATCATAGATGTTTATTATAGTTCATGTGTTGGTCACTTTAGTGAAACATCTATTTTTCACAAATTACTATGCCAAGGTTACTATTGGCCTACCATGGAACAAAAATGGTATGCATATGCAATAATATACACACATTATCAAAAGCATAGTAATCTAAATCATGCACCATCATATGAGTTAGCGCTTATTGTTTCACTTTGGCCATTTTCAATATGGGGTTATGATTTGATTGGAAAGATAAATATGGAATCCATAGATGGCCATAAGTTTACCATTATGGTAATTGAATATTTTATAAAATGGGTTGAATCCATACCTATATAATTTAATATAGGTGAAGACATTTATAAATTCTTACTGACCCACATTATTTTAAGGTTTTAAATTCCTTAATCTATTATTACAGACAATGGTTCATCTTCTAAAATCAAAATGGGCAAATGATTTTGCATCAAATACAACAATTGTCATACATTTTCCATGCCATATTACACACAAGACAATGGTCAAGTTGAAGATAAAAATAAATATATTTTTATAATCTTAATTAAAATAATTGTTAAACATGGAAAAAACTATCATGATCTAATTATTAGTGCACTTTGGGCATATCATACGAGTGTGTGTACACTAACAAAGGAGACATCATTTTCCCTTATCTATGTAATTGAATAAATATTATAGATATAATTAGAGATTCATTATTTAAGTGGATCACTCAAGGATATAATCAAATACAAAGAATATAGAGATAAAATAATGCATGATTTAGAAATTCTTGATGACGAGCATATACAAGCTATCGAACACCTAAGAGTTTATCAATATCACATAAATGATCCTATGGAAAGAAATTTTGTAATTGATACTTTCAAGTAGGATATTTGGTGCTAAACAAATTAAAAAATATATAAATGTAGACAAAGGAAATAAAGGAAAATTCAAACCAAATTAGTTGGGTCCATTTTTGGTCATAGGAAGGTTGGGTAAAATGGTTTCCCAATTAGAAGCACCAAAAGGAATCTTATAAAAAATCCTATGAACATTATGCATTTACATAAATTTTATAATTAAATAAAATTTATAATAATAATAATAATAATAATAATAATAATAATAATAATAATAATAATAATAATAATAATAATAATAATAATAATAATAATAATAATAATAATAATAAGATTGTATATAGCTTCTGGTCTATTGCATCTTATACTTCTATTTACTTGCATTTGCAATCACTTGATCTCTTCTTCTATGCCCTTAGATCTTATTGACTTTTTAGGCTCTTGGCCCTCCTATTTTAAACTCCCATACCTAATTATCTCCAAAAAAAAGTGTTCAAACTAGCCACGTTCCTCTCTATTGTAATAGTCTACACCAACACATTCATTTTTCAACCCATAAAAAACTACCAAACTCAGACAGAACTACCCAACACTATTGTCCTAACTAGCTGAACATGTTCATTACTATTTTTTGCCCAAAAAATACATATTAAGAAACCTAAGACTTAATAATTCCAATTTTCAGATGTGTCAATTGATTTTATAAACTAAAACATTTATGTTCATGTAAAATCTATATTTTCAAATGATATTTCTCATACTTGTAATATTTCTTGACAATTGCACAATTGACAAAATGAGAATGTACAATCAAACATATTGTATACTCTCATTGTTATGACATGCTTGCCAATATCAAAATGGGGGATTATTACTAATTTTATACCATTATAACCTCCCCAAGAACATTAATATCATGGATGCATGTTTCTATCTTTTCAGATCTCTTTCATATTCTTCTATTTTCAATACCTTGATTTATTTCAATTTAAACATTGTTATTTGCTATTTTAAAAAAAAAATTCATATAATTCAAAACATAAAAAGATTAAGAATATTCAAAATATCCAAAATCAAGACCTAAACATGGTTATGAATCTAGTTTATATCTTTAAAATATTTTATTTATCTCATTATTAGCAAATAACATATTCTTTCGATTTCACACATATTTTTCACTAGTATGCATGAGTGTTGTGCAGGACATACAAATGCTTATATGGATTAAGATGTTTGAATTTAATCTACCCATTAACCATGATAAGTTGGGTGTATTTTATCCATAGGTGATAGTATATAGGTGGTATTATCTTACAATCACTATACTATTGAGTTTGATCTTATCTAAACATGTCTTGTTGACACTTATATCTTACATAGTGTGCACAATTATACTATTTTCTAGGATATGATCACATGAGATATGTGATGGTTTAGAATAAATTTATAACTCTATCTTAAATTTGATGTTATTTACTTGTACATAGTAGATTACATGGTGTTTTTATATTATGTTGGTTGTTTGGCCCTATATATGGTGTGTGTTATTTGAACATGTCCTTGCTTTGGCCCTTGGTCCTATATATGGTGTGTGACATTTGAACATGTATTTTCTTTGGACCTTGGCCCTATGTACTTTTTTGAAATTTGAATATGCATTTTCTTTGGCCCATGTCCCTATGTATGGTGCGTGACATTTGAACGTGTCCTTGATTTGGCACTTGGCCCTATGTATGGTGTGCAAAATTTCAATATGTCTTTTATTTGGATCTTATCCCTATGTGTGTTCTACATTTGAATATGTCCCTTTTTTCAACATTATACTTGTCTAACATGTGTAGGATCTTTCATTTTATGACATTTAAACATGTCCCATGTATGGAATCCTTGGCCTTGTCACTTGGCATTTATGTCATGTTGCTTGTTATATGTGTCATTTTTGAGCTTGGTAAGTTTGATAAATGCCATAATCCATATCATGAACTACTAATATAATGTATACTAATTCTATCCTTTCACTCTATGAGCTTCATTGATACATATTACAAGCCTTGCCTCTTGAGTTACATACAAATTTAAAATATTATTATACATACACATATATTTTACAAATGCTACATGTTTAAATGATACATTTTTACTACACAATATTGCAAGTTAACATTTATTTTTAAATGAGTGAATTTTCTAAGATCCATTCCCTCACCTCATATGGGGTCATTTTAGTGTGATTTTCATGCATGAAAGTTATCTCTTCAAAAAAGTGCCAAAAAATAGTTTAGCACAAGTACATTTTAAAAATTTATAAAGGGTGTTAAAAATTAGTTTGGCACAAATATTATTTTAAAAACTAAAAAAATTGTAAAAATGAGTCATTGTCACATATTATGGGGGAATGTGCCATGATTATGCACTCAATTTTTAGTTGACCTATTCTACATTTACAATGAGGGAGTATGATACAAATTCATGTTCACTATATTTTTCATATTCATGATATAAAGTTATAAATGAGGCATGTATAGATTCATGTCTACACATATTATACATTATATATGGACATGGTAGAATCATGGAAGACATCCATTCTCTTTTTATTGTGCATTCAAGAATAAATTTACAATTGAATCATAAGCCATATGCAGTGGTCAATTCAGTTCTAAGATAATAGTGTATAACTTGGGGATTATTGAGACTTTAAAATTATGTGTGTGAGTCCATTTTGGATTCCAACTCATTTCATGTCTTGGGGTTATAAATAATAGCTAAGATAAATTGAGGTTTCAACATTCCTTAATGGGTGTCATTACTATTCTATAAGTTAGGGTTTGATCACCCCCAATCTTCTCCAATGGTTCAACTAAGGAATCATCTTCTCTGTGTGCTTGATGTGAAGCAAACATTCTCCAATACTTCAAGGAAGCATCACCACAAAGCAAATTCAAAAAATATAAATATTAGTTTTTACACATACATGTGTATTTCTTCCATACTCTTAATTCAAGCTTTCAAATTTTCAATGTTCGAACAATTTTTTTAGATTGTCAAAGTTCAAGTAAATTGTCAAATGATTCAAAAATTTAAACAATTTTCAAAATTTCAAATTCAAGCACTTTTAGATTTCTATTTTCAAAAGTAACAAAGTAACTACTTCAAGTGTTTGCATGGTTTGCCAAAGTGTAGAGTGTCTTGCACGATTACAGTATGTAACTCAAAGACAAAGTGCATCTTACACACTAAGGTATGTACTTTATTTTAATCTTGTAATTTTATTTATAGACTAAAGGGTGTAGGAGGGGGGAGGGAATGAGGAGGGTTTAAGGGTGGAATATAGTAACTGAAATCTAGCCATGAATCAAACATGATATAGTCCCTTTAATTATTAATTAACTTGTAAACTCAATCAATACCTATTTTGTACCACACTCTATTATAAGCACAAACAAAAACATAGTTTACCTCAAAGACACCATCCATTGCATATAGAAATGTTATGATTGCTCAAAATACCTCTATGCATCTGTAGTCCTTATTTTAGACCCAAAACATAACACTTACCCTTGGGAACAAAAATTCTATATAGGGTTAAAGCCATTGATTGATATTGTCCTTATCCTTCATTGGTGTCCATGTCACAATAATGGTCATATATTAAAATGAACCCTCTCTTAGGTCAGCCTTCGTATTCTTAGACTTCCTAGAATGTGGTCATCTGTTTGGAATTGCGATAAAATCACATTCAAGTCATTCGTTAGGAGGGGGAATGTAGTAACTAAAATATGACCACGAATACTTGATCATGTCTGTTTTAGTCCCTTTAATCCTTAATTAACTTGTGCACTCAATTAATACCTATTTTTTTACCAAAGTCTATCATTAACACAAGTACCTAGTTTGCCTCTAAGATGCCATCCATCACACATAGAAATGTTATGATTGTTAAAAACACCTCTATGCATTTGTAGGCCTTATTCTGGACCTAAAATGTAACACTTACCCTTATAAACAAAAAAGATAGGTAAGGTTAGATCCACCAATTGATCTTATCTTCATCTTTCATTGATGTCCACGTCACAAAAATGGTCATATTTTCAAATGAAACCTTTGTATTCTTAGACTTTTTAGTATATAGTCATTTGCTTGGAATTGTTATAAAAATACATTCATTTCAATCACCTTAACAAACCTATTAATTATATTACAAAAGCTTATCTACACTATTTGTACAAAAGTTCCCTCTTCTTTCCAAATCAACTTTCAAGCACTTTAAATAGACATGAGCCAAATATGAGCACATTGAAAAAATTGGTGGTTAGACACATTGAAGTTTAAAATCTTGGCTGGCTTATCCTCTGATAACTATACCACGGGAATTCTAGTTTTATCTATCGTATTTATAACTAAAATATCGTCCTGAGCACCTCGAAGTGAAGGTACACTCCCAACTTTTATGTGCATGTAGTATTGAGTATCATCCGTAGGAAGCGGTACTAGACATTTATTATACAGATTGATATTTTGTTGAAGCTGTCTGTCGTTGTCATGGTTGCACACTTGGACATTCTCTCCGTAATATTCACACAAATACATGACTGCAATGCTATTATATCAATCATACTTGCACGAATGGATTGGATTGTAATTTAGCTGAATCACAACGTATTTGTAGATAAGTCAATAAAATGACATTGAAAAGCTCTAGTTGCGATACCATACCAGACAGCCTAAACAGGAATTTATAGACTCAAAGCGACGACGAACGTAAAGCCTGCCATGTGTAAAGTGTATCTCTGAGTCAGTCAGCCAACGAGTTTGCCAATGTTGGTCCTCGGACAGCTAACGATGGAGGTAATGATAGCTTTTAAATCATTGTTTTGGTTGACCATTCAAACGTAAACAACATTGCAGTTCTCTTCGATTCCAGCGAAAATTTGCCCTTGACGAATCTTGTGCTGAAAGAAACCGTTCACAGGTAAATCTGAAATTGAACTTTCCGTGGAATTTGAAAGTAAAGAGGAAGTTTGTTGGCACTATGCATTGCATTTTGGTTTTAACGGTGGATAAGCATGTTGTCATCAATACTTAAAACTAGATGGTGTTGGAAATAATATGTTTTATTTATTCGAATATTTTTAAATATACGTTTTATTATTCAAAGAGAATATGTTTATTATTCAAAGAGAATATGTTTCTGGAATGGTATTTTAAAATTATTTTTATGTATATATTCTTTAAGATATTATAACCTATATTAATTGTGGTTATTGAGCATTATTTTGAATTGGTATATGGAAAATCTCAATTTAAAATTTTGTATAACTTTTCGATGTACACATAGTTAATTCCATGTAACTCTTTTAGTGTGTGTAGTGTAGAGCATCAGAGTGGGCAATGCTTAGGATTTTTGTAAACTTGTGATATTTTGTGAAGAAGTATTGTATGCAACAACGATATTTGAAGGGTCTAGCACAATCTTGTGCATTGACTTCTATGTGTGCAATAATGGTATGTGAATGTTGCAACTTGAGTTTACAAAGTGTGATTTTTGTGCATTGTCTTTGATGAACAATGTTCTTGCAAACCATTGTGAATGTCACGTGGTCTTTTGAAGACAATGAGTATCTAGTGGATTCAGGAGTTTAGTCTATTGAGCGATTATGGTTTAGCATGACACACGTCTTTTAGATGTGTTTCACTTTCAATGCCAGGTATCACATGATGGAGAATAATAAACTTGATCATGTACAAATCATAACCAAATGGAATTTGAAGCATCAAATGATGACAATAGTTATCTAATAACTAGGAAAGGGAATCTTCCTAACATTCATAATTGTTTCTTGATTGCATCCCTATATCAGGGGTAAGCATCGTTATGAAGGGACAGAGAAGAGGTTAGAATTTGTTGGCTAGTTTGTTGGAGGAGGATGATAAATACTATGAGTTAGCAATCTAGAGAGTAAAATCTATTGGAAGAGGTAAACTTGAGAGAACTAAACTAGGTCCAAGTAGAAATTTATGTGAGCCATATATCTAAATAGAGAGATATGATACAATGTTTCTCATAGGTGATTGTTATCACACCAAAATTATCTTGCAATCTCTATAATTAGACTATAGGTGTGTGTGCAAGTTTTGTTTTCTCATTTAAATCAATAAAATAATTGTTGTTTCATTTTGTTTCCATGCGCAAGGCTACAAGTCAATCTATTATTTTTGATGAATATGTTGGTTTTGTGGTATAAGGCCATGTAACTATGAATAAAAAAAATTGGTATCATGGCAAGGTTATCCTTGCAGGTCATCACACATGAATCTTATTGATTTCAATCTATTTTTCACATTTGTAGGCATCATTAGAAAGTAATGAAGGCATATTCTAGCCAAGAGCATGTTAAGTATATGGTTTAGAAGTTTTTATTGATTACAAGGAAAATAAATGGCACACAAAGTAGGTTTTGTGAGAAGATCATCAAGATAACCTAGAATTGGAAACTTGTTTGAGTTAATGAGAGGAATGCAAGCCTATTTAAAGGATATGGAGATCATGCAACATAGAGGAGCTAGATTGGATGAGGAAATTGATAATTAAGTCATAGAAGAAGTACCTAAGAACCAGGTATAATAATTGGTCGATGAATTACATGACATGATTCTTTTAGTTGTTGCAATAATGAGCAACAAGTTGAGGTTGGATACAACTAGCTATTCATGTAGCTTGTGTCATGAATAACTCATTGATTAGATCATTGAGTTTGAAAAATATTTAGATTTTAAGTAGATGGAAAATCTAAAGAAAGTGAAGTTTGCCTATACAAAGTTGAAGGGGAACACATCCATATGGTGGGATCATATGCATATAGAAAAAATAGAAAGGCGGAAAGCAGAAGATGTGTGTTAATTCCATAGGCATTAATAATATTACCATCAAGTACATATTTTAATTATTGTGCAAGGATGACTTGATGAAACATTTATGTGGAGCTCAATACTTCACAAAGATTGACTTGAAAATTGGATCTCTCAAAATCCACATCGTGGAAGGTG
Organism: Torreya grandis; assembly: GCA_037957365.1. Classification (NCBI taxonomy): domain Eukaryota; kingdom Viridiplantae; phylum Streptophyta; class Pinopsida; order Cupressales; family Taxaceae; genus Torreya; species Torreya grandis. The sequence goes on along the minus strand of JARHVA010000285.1, from coordinate 192,981 downwards.
ATAAGTGTAAGATTACATTTAAAACACATGAAGGATTTTATGAGGGGTTGATTATGTCATTTGGGTTGACTAATTCATTGAGTACATTAATGAAACTCATGAATGAAGTGTTGAAAATTTTTATTAGTAAGTTCCATATATTTTATTTGGATGTCATACAAAATTTTAGTATGAAAAAGGAAGAAAACTTGAGCACATGACACAAGTGTTTCAAGAATTGTGAGAATCTAAGTTGATACTTAATATGAAGAAATGTAGCTTCATGAGGGAGAAGTTAATATATGTGGGATTTATTATTTCCCGTGAAGGATCAAAGATGGATCCACAGAAGGTGTGAGCTATCAATGAGTGGGTTTCATCTAGAGGCATGTTTGAAGTGCACAAATTTCATGGATTGGTGAGATTATACAAGAAGTTAATTCACAACTTCAATTGGATGTGCACACCTATCACCATGAGAAGATAGATGATAGCTTTTTTGGAAAACAAAAGCAAAGCATAGCATCCATAGTTTCTTTGACCATGCTCCATGTTAATACATTTGGATTGATCATGGACAGAGTGAGTAGATTTTAATTTCAATGTGTAGGCTAAGGAGAACATTAATTGTCCTTCCTTGGGTAGGCGTGCCTCAATATCATTAGTTATGCTAATATACATGTATGACCATTCAATCTAGTTAACTTATCCACCCAAAGTTTGATTATATGAAAAAATCACTTCAACATTTGTTTGGATTGATCAACCTTGAACATGGTTCATCGTATTCAAAATTTTATACTTCATCCTTGATTCATTTTCTTTGGAGAGGCTAAAAGGTGCACTGATTTTCACTTGAGTGACCATGTTTACTTTGTCTCTATTTCTTCACACTTGTGCCTTGTAACTTCATAAGATTGCACCCATCTCTCATAAGCACGACTTGTAGTATTTGAAGCTAACATCTTAATTTCCAACTTGACACTCTCTCATCCCTTCGATTCATGCATTCTTTCTCCTATGCAATGATGAACATAAATATTGTTGATATCCTCCATTGTATGAATGCTCTCAACATATGCAAGCCCTTGATTATTATCAAGTAGGTTGAACCTTTGATGTTCTCCACAATGAAATTTCACATAACGCTTCTTGAAATTCACATCTAAATTATTTAATAACACCAAAGTGGCCTCCCAAGTAGAGTTGGGTAGTTATCCACCTCTACTAGCTAAACGACCTCAAAGTCGATGTTGAATCTTACATCCATTATATCCACTAGTGCATTGTAAAAGATCCCAAAAGAATCTAGAATGGATTCACCTTGTCAATCCAATTTTATACAATGAATTATAACAAAATAAAATCCATCCGTTACATCTTCTGATGCATTGTGAAAGATCCCATCTTATCTATCCATTTTTAGACAATAAGTTATGAAAAAATAAAATCCATTGCCTTCTTTTATTTGTAGGTTTCATTCTCCATTTCCTTCTTGTATTTATAGGTATCATTCTCCATTGCCTTCTTATTTTTATAGGTATCATTCTCCATGTCTAAAGTGTATATGTGAGTCAGCCAGCGAGTTTGCCAATATTGGTCCTTGGACAGCTAACAAGGGAGGGAAAGATAGCTTTAAATCATTGTATCCGTTGACCATTCAAACGTAAACACCGTTGCTGATCTCTTCGATTCCAGCGAAAATTTGCCCTTGACGAATCTTATAAAAGTGCTGAAATAAACCGTTCACAGATAAATCCGAAATTGAACTTTCCGTGGAATTTGAGAGTAAAGAGGAACTTTGTTGGCACCATCCATTGCATGTTGGTATTGATAGTGGATATGTTTATGCCGAATTCTACGCAGCTTTTAATGTAAGATTTGTTTTACTCGTCTCCCGGCTCCGACATTTTTTGACAGCCATCTCCGCAACTTCCAAGGCATGTGGCGTCTCGACTCCCCTTTCACATATCTACAATCCAAAAAACATAGCGCATAAAATATTAAAATGGAATTTGAAGCATCACATCATAACAGCAGCTATCTTCCTAACGTTCATAACGCTTGCATGCCTAGTTTGTTGGAGAAGACAGATAAAGACTACCTGTTTTTTATTACAAGATTCATTCTTCACATTTTGCTACTATTTCCATGAATCCTAACATTAGTTGTGCGCCAATCCAAACAAATCCTAAACCTTTGGCTTTAAAAGGCACCAAAAAAAAAAGTTCTTACATCTTCCCTTAGCAAATCACAACAATTATCATGCCTTCTATTAAGTATTTTGATTGGGTTTATGTATCACAGATATTCCATTTTTAATTTTTAATTTTTAATTTTTTTGGGTTGAATATTATCAAATTAATAATCATATAATGGATAGTTTTCATATTTTGAAATATAAAATACCAAATTTTATGGATAGTGATGATCTTATATTTAATATATCTATCATAAAATTAGAAGTTTGAAGAGTATATTCTAAATTATTGAGAAACATATTTGACATAATGTGTCACTTGATAAGAAATAACTTTCTAAGCAAGAGGTCATCAAAAAAGAAATGACTAAGAATGATATTGTTTTAATCATGGTTTCAAATGATTTTATAGAGACCACCTTTTGCATGTTTTTTTAAAAAAAAAGTGAATATACGGACAACGAAAGACAACAAATCATTATAAATAATGAAGCTAACTTTTTTTTTTTGTGTGTAAAATTCATTTCCTCTAGCCACTTCGATATGACAAAGAACATCTAATAAAAGTATTACATTTTTCATTGTAATAAGTAACATTGGGATGCATTAGATTTCCCATAACTTTCAAGCCCCAAACATATCTCACGCATCTCAAAGAGAATCCTGTTACATCTCTAAAATTTTGGGTTCTTAAGAAATAATTCTAATAATCACAACTTGTACTCAAATGATGTACTTGTAGACACCTAAAACTGGCCACCGATAACCTCCAACTAGGTTTTTGACTAATTTCTACCCAAAATGCATAATTAGGCCTAAAAACACTAAAACACACTAAATGATGTGAAATTGACATATTCAACTACTGATTTTAGCTAGAGTATCATTAAATGGGGTAATGCAATTTGTGGGCCAACTAACTTTGATTAGATCATTTCGAGTCAAAATGCCAATTTTGCACCTGGTTGCTTTGGATTGCTCTTTCCTATCAAATCTCTTACACAAGACGTGTGCATTAGTTATTTACTATTGGTAACATCATAAATAGGATAATGGATCCAATGCATCTAACATTACCTTCCAATTCCAATCCAGTTGAATTGTGGACCAATAACAAGGCATTATGATTAATTCAAGTAATTTGTGCACAAAGTGCTTAAACATGTTTAAGAGTTAATTAATTCAAGTTAGAGCATAATTAATAATTCCAGGGAAACTTGTTGAATACTTTTTTTTAAAAATGAATATTGAATATATACATCATCAGATGACCTCATTTCTTGAGAAGACATCCCCAGGCCATAAATGTCACAAATATCAGGATTCATGCCTCCCATTCATCATCAAAGCCCTCCATGCCTCTTAATTGATCCTCTATCCCAAATATTGATGAGCCTATTTATCAATTTTAATTACATAATTAGATTAATCCTTAGCCACACATCTCAATCTTGAAATAAATAATTCATGTTGATTCTAGCCATTTGTAAAAATCTACAAATAAGAGGCCTTACCACATCATTTTTAAGCTTAATTTGTGCAAATTTATACTACAATATTGAATCCAAAAGCTTCAAGCAACTAGTGTTACCATGTCAAATTTATTCCAAGCTAAGACAAACCAAATCCATAAAGTACCAAAGAGAAGAGGAGATAGCCAAACCTCCTTTGATGAAAACTTTATGAGCACAAGCCGAGCAAGCCACTACTACAAAGGCATTCGGAGCATCCAAAGAAGGTGAAATAATTTTTGTGTTTTTCCTTACTTTTTAGTTGTGTTTGTCATTTATTTTTGTTACTAAGCTCACCCTAGTAACTAGACATGAAGGTGTTAGCTTAGTGTGTTCTTTATCAATTTGTTTTGTGCATTTTGTCACTAAAATCATACTAATCTCCTCTTCTTAGTCAAATTTTTAGTTTACATATGGCATGTCAGATGGGACGAGATGCATCACACAAATGAATAATATCATTTTGTAACTTTAAAATATTTATTTAGATTATTAAAACTCTTGCAATTTGATTTTCTAACTTTGTTTTGCCATTTTTCTTTGTCATGGGTTTACATAGTAACTGTCATTGGTTAGTAAAACTATCATTGATTGGCATAGCCATCATCAGTCACTATTGGTATAACCATTTTTAGTTAGATAACCATCATTGGTTAGTAAGTGTAACTATCATTGGTTATAGAAACGATGTCATTCACTGTGAACACAAAATCAAGAACTAATAGGCCATTTTAAAATACTTGGTTTGGGGTCATACAAACTTCATTCTGGATGATTTTTTTTAAAAGCACATGTTTTGTCCTAAATTTTTATAAATTGACATTATTTTAGCTTCAAGTTTCATATATATTTCAAAAATATTTGAAAATCTATTTAAAATGTTTTTAATCTAACATATTTGCTTTTGGGGTGATGTCTTAAGGGTAGATAGGTAACCAATGGACTTGGAACTTGTTAAAAAATGCTATTAAGACATCTTTGGCATGATTTTAAAATGAATTGGGAATATTTTTTTGGTGATTAATAAAAAATTTAGGTGATTAAGTGAATGTTTTCATAAGTTAAGCTTTCAAAGTTTACAATCTTAAGACCAAGGGGTCAAATGCACACTACCCAATCTTTCAAATTTGGTTCTTAAAAATGAATTCATATTTCTAAAAGTTTTTGGTAGTCAATAGTTGTTTGATCTAATTTTTTTTAGAAAAGAGAGGGGTGTTTCATGTATGCTCTTTCATTTATCCCCTTTAAGGAACACTTGGAATCAAAAACGTTATTCCTATTACTAAAAACCTAGTCTAAGGCTTAGAAATAATGTCATCTAAAGCACTCCCTAAAAACTCGTCAAAGTTTAGGTGACCTTGAAAATGACCCTAAAGTATTTCTATTAGTCTTTTATTTTCATGCAAACTTGGCTTGCGAGGGGGGCATCATTAGCTCTCGTAAGTTATTTAGGGAAGCTTTGACCTAGGGTTTCATCTCTCGATATTGAATTCACTTACTCCTTTTGAGTTTCACACGGGACATATCTGAATTTGGACATCACACTACACTAAGCAAACAATAGGATGTAGTGGTTATAAAAAATACTAGACCTTTTTACAACTAGCCACGGTCACCCAATTTCTGGGTTTGTATTTTACATCATTTGATGTGAAAGTCATTATGCAATTGATTCCTCTAAAAACATTCAAAACTTGATAGTTTAGTCAACCCCACATTGCCATACCCCTGCTCAAATTTGGATGATTATACTTAGAGTATTTTAGTCATTTTTGCTTGGTATGTTTTAAGACTAAAACTTGTTTATTTTTTCATTAAGCCATGTGAAAACTAATTTGTCTATACGTCACTCTTTTTTCTAAAGAGGAATTATGATAGCCATTTTACACCATATTTATGCCTTGATTTTTTTTAAAAACTTGTTTGTGTGTGTGTCATTTGAGTTGTAGAGGGTAGTGTTATACTACCAAAATCATGTCAAAATATTTTGAGCCTTTTGAGTCTTTGAAGCATAACATAGATCACATCATTTGAGTATGATTACATCATTAGGCTACTCAATTTGTTTCACATTGTATCAAAAACTATTTGTTTCAAACTATATCATGTATACCATTTGCACTTTTGTCTTGTGCTGTCATAGTGTCCAATCTTCCCTAGCTTGTTTGGTCAAATCTTAGTTTTTATTGTTCAGTTTTCAATTAGCCTTGTCATGTTTAGATTCAAACATTGAATTATTTATGTTTAGGCCTTAATTTATGGGACTGATACATATATCTTTCTATTTTGGGTTGCATAACTTTCGTTAATCGATTACCCAAATTTGAAAACTATTGATGATTTGTTTGTTTAATGTCTATCGTCATCATTGTTTGTGAATTTATTTGGGAGAACACAACCTTTATCAAAGAGCCTTTTGTTTTATGTCTTGTGCTAACTGATCATGTCTATGTTTAATCCTGTGTGTTGGGTCTATGTCAAAGTTGTTTCCAAACATGTTAGATTAAATAAAATCACATCAGTCTTTGTTTCAAGTCTATTTTTTGACATTGTTTGGCTAAAAATCCTAGTGTATGCCTATTTGTTTGAGCTGAGATTTTGAATCTGTATTTGGACAAAAGACCTAGTCACTCAACTTTTCTCTTTTCTAGTTTAGACCTTGTTTTGTATACTTTGACCTAGAGTTCTAACATACCAATTTTTATTCAGATGCTTAACCTTTTATGTGTATGACATTTGACATTTGACATTAGACATTTGACGTTAGATTATTTTATGCCAAGTCTTATCATAAACTATTTTGGAGATACAACTCCACTTTTAGACCATATTGGAGATACATTACCACCCTTTCAACCAAGTTAGACCAAGTTTGAACCATTTATCCTTTGGATATTTTTTTAGAGTTTATAGAAATTTAAGCATTTTTATTTTGAAGATTTCATTATTTATGCAGATATGTCTTGCTACAATTATGGTGAAATCATGTACAATCCAACTTATGATAGAATGGCTGCATAAAATATCACTAGTAGCCTCTATAGAGAAAGATGTTATAAGGAGTTTTATTATTCTCCCTACAATAATCTATATGGGGAACATAGTAAAAATATACAAAATACAAATTGAGACCTTGATTGATATGAAAAGGCTTGTGAGGAATTTGAAGACCCAACTATAGATAATGTTGTTTGAGATATGGATCTATACCCTCTTTACAATAATAAATATGTGAAACACAATCAAGAACTAGATTATGAGACAACTCACAACTGAGATGATATGGTTTATGAGGAAGACTTGGATTCTTTTTCTTATGTGAGTAATCATGATTCACCACATTGTACCATTTCTATCGCAGGACCACAATGTCACACCATTCCCATACCAATACCTCATCTTTTGGTTTGTGTGAGTAATCAAGATTCATGATGCCAAACCATTTCTATACCAGGATCTCATCCTTTAGCTTGTGCAAGCAATCATGCTTCACAATGCCCCTTCATCATTCTAGGACCCAGTCTTTTGACTTGTGTGAGTAATCAAACTCCACACTACCTTATCATTACCATTTTAAGACTTTATATTTTGGCACATACAAGAAATCATGCTCCCCAATGCCCTACCATTATCCAACCACAAACCATTCCTCATCCAATACCAATCCCATCTAAACCTTAATTGATCCAATCCTTCAAAGACCAAGCTATGTTCAAAACTAGTATTTTCCAACGCATTGGAAACCAAGGCCAAGAGAACCAACCAATCCAAGATATTTTTGTTAAACCAACCACTTATGATAAGTCAATCTATGATGAATCATCTATTGATCCTATACCAATTGTCGAAGAGTCTCACTTTGACAAGCTAGTCCTTGCTGAGTCACTTCTTAATAATTATAATCACCTTTGAGAAAATCATTACCTCAACCATGTACCTATTTTTTAAGAGCCTCCTATTGATAAGCCAATCTCTGAGGAATTGTCTCTTAACCTATTTCCCATCCTAGAGGAGTCTCACTTTGATAAACTAGTTTTTATAGAGCCCATTATGCCATCATAGGTTGTTACTTATCCAAAACCAAATATTCAACAAGACATCATTGTAATAAAATACCCTTCAGATGAAGAATCAGAGTTAGAGTCAAGTTCTATTCTTAAATTAGCATTAGATTTACTATCAAAATCTGAATCAACAACAATCTCAATATCAGATTCAAAGTCCCTTGAGTTAGAATCAGTTTCAGAAGAAGAATATGTTTGTGGTTGTTATAACATGGGTTATGCATACCTTGTAGATAAATTTGAATACATTTGTGATCTTTATATAGTTTTTGAGGATGAGTATTTCAGCTTTGACACAAGTTATCCTAGTATCTTCTATGAGGGTTATGTAGCCTCTCCCCATTCCATTGCCATTATATAGGCCATTACCATAAACCAAAATAACCATATCATTGACATTCTATCTCCCACAAGTGTTGATTGAGATTGAAAAAATTAAACTTTGTTAAACTACATCCATGGTGAGATAGCAGTTGAAGAAAAGAAAGGAGGCCAAGACCATATTCATATAATAGAAGAACACTCTCCTAGTGAAACCTTTTCAGAGGTGCTAGGGGACAATCAAATTTAGAACTCAACATCTTCTAGTAATTTTTTTTTGGAAGTGCTAGAAGACAATCAAAGTCAAAAGTCAACATTCCTTAATGAAACCTTCTCAGAGGCACTATGAGATAATTAAGACAACTTCATTGGTAAAAAACTCATTTAAGCATTGATAGCTGAGCACAAAAGTTCTTCACTACTTGATGAAGACAAAATCAAAGATCAAATCAAAATAACTTCTTATCTAGTGCCTAATCAGATAGTAACTACTCTCAAGATTAAACCTCAAAAAAATCTAGTGGTCCTATCGAGAGAACAAGTCTTTGACCCTGCCACAACCAAATTTATGCTAATTCTGACATCAACAACATTACGTGTGACTAAAAGTCTTGATCTTTATTTGTTTCCCCACCATTATACATTCTATTATCATCAACCACTCCATTTTACAATCAAACCTACCATCCATTATTTATCTTTGTTTACCATCCATGGCCACACTTTTCTTTGCAGGGGATATAAAGATACCTTGTATTGACATTTGAGAGAATCAAAATAAACAACCAAGGAAGATCATACAAGCATTTTTGACAACCAAATCTACAACCAGTTCTTGATAGAACAATTATTTAGACAATGTATGGGGTAGCAATTAACATGATCAAATATTTTTTATATCATTTATTGATTAGGATGTGCATCTCCTCATCAACAAGAAAAATAAAATCAAAAACCACACCCAGGCCAACCACATGTACCATATCGTTTCACATTATCGTGTCAGTTCCATTGTTACATATCCATTTGCCATTGTCATTTATTCTTGCTATTCACCCCATCACTTAGGGATAAAATTACTACCATTTTATCTAATCTATCTAGCCAATCATTATCTTTAGCAAGACCATACCATCCTATCATTTCATTCCTATCTAGACCAAAGCCTATTTTTAGTCGTCCTACCCAGTCTTATTTTGATCTTGGTTACTTCGGTTCTTCCTGCATTTTTTGTGGGGGTATTCTAATCAAGTTTCAACAATCAATTAAATATGTGTTTACAATGATAGTCTATGAAAGTAGTGTGATAGTTGATCTAACAAGATATCTTTCATTTTCTATCCTATCAAGTTTGTTTGTGTGAACCTGATTATAACTACCTATGGGAAAATCAGTGTTTCGCTAGTCTTATTACTAATTATAACCACCTATGGAAAAATTAGTATTATTAACCTATGCCATTGTATCCTCATTATAACCACTTATAGGCAAACTAGGGGCAACACTTGTTTATCATGCACTGTTGCATCACCTTGCCATTACTATTTTCATTTGGCAGGACATTTGTTGGATTTGAGAACTTATTGGGACCTAGTTGATTTTTCCTTGCCTTTTATGTGAATGGAATTACTATGACTTGAGGTCATTTTATAACTATGTGGGTCATGCTCAATTCACATTGAGGTCACCTAGGTCTCCCTTTCAATACATTCTCACCATTTTATGAGCAACCTAAGCTAAATTCTCTCACAATTTTATGAGCAACCTAAGCTAAATAAGAAGAAACTGAAATAGCCCAAATCTTCATCAAACATTGGAAAGCCTTATCTAAAAATTCCAAACATAACATGTTGAAAGATAAAATTTTCCACTTGTTTACAAATGATTTCCCTCTTAATATTTAGTATAAATCTAGGAACATCTCTGTAAAATCATTGGAAGAAGCTTGTTCAAGTTAAGCATCAAGTCTTCCTCATAAGACAATTTGATCCTTCCCAACCTATGCCTGAGATTCACATGCTTATGAGGCCTACAAATAAACATGCTACCAATGATGGTGTTGATAATACATATGAATCCATGTAAACCATCCATGTTATTCTCCTCAATGGTTGCAATAAAGTGAAACTTTACCAAACTCTCATCAGATGTCCCTTCCATCCCCCTTCCATCCCCCTTCATCCTCATTGACCTATGTAAATAATTTAGAAGCTCATAAGCCTCTTTCCTTAGTTGAACTTAAGAAACACATTCCAAAACCTTTAACTAAATACCTTTGTCCCCTTGCTCTACCAAGCACTGGTATGATCCCCAATTTTTTTCTAGTATCATGCAACTTGGGACCACTCCCAAAAAAGCTATAGACAACTTAAGAACCTTGATCTTGATTATCTTCTTGGTTCTAGCTATGATCATCAAACTAAGATCTGAGAGCATCAACAATCGTATGATAAGGTAGCTAAGGATAATGAATCTAAGGTAAATCATGAAACTCTCAATCAAGACAATGTTCACCTTTCTATATAAAAATATCCACTTCCAAAACATAGGAAATAACCTCATCAACTTACCAATATCAATACCATTGAAACCATTATTCACTCTTATACTAATGAAGATAATTGGTTAACGTGAACAAAATGAGGCATGTAGTTTATTATATTTATTCTTATAATAATTCCACTTATTCTTCCTATCCTAAAATAGTTTAGGATACCTCTCTTGTGTAGTATGAGAAAGTTATAGCTAGACCAAATAGTTCAAGTGCATCGACCAACTTGATGTCGTCATCCTTTTCACTTACTATTCTAAATATGTAAACAAGATTGATGTAGTCTATAAAATCTTATATGTTTGTTCCAAACACATGGACTATCTCAATATAGTTTGTTAGTTCTCAGTTCTTCGTTCCAATTGTATTATCCAACCTGATATAGTCTATTGACTCATAATCTACTACATTGGCCAACCCAATATAGACCATCACCCCCAAATCACATCCTAATACATCATCCAACATAGTGTATTCATTTTATATTATTATATTTAATTATACTACATTAGATGGACTGATGCATTTAAATTCTATTATCTAGTCCCAAACTACTACATCGGCTAGTGTAATCTAGTTTGTTTCCTTTATTTCTATGTAACAAACTACATTTGTCAACCCAATGTAGTCTATTCTACCTGACCCAACTACATTGGTTAGGCGAAGACCACATAATATGTTTCCTACTCAGTTTAAAATCACTTCAACTCCTCCCTCGGTTGATCTACTTTGATATTACACACCGGTATCATAATCTTGTCCAACTCTATGAAGATTTGATGAGTGGGATACCATTACAAAATTATTTGTGTTCACTTCTCAAATCCATTTTTTTGTTATCATGAATACTTATCCACATGATTGTAACCAATTGATGTAGCTCTTATTTTAAATGAATATACATTAACCTCCACCTATGGGGCCAAAAACTACCTTACTTAGGTCTGAGTCTAGTATCTTATAATAGAGTGAAGAAATGTTCATTCAAGTTGATGAGAGTATGGATGCTTCTCTCTCACTTAAGTTTCTCATCGCTTCAGTGATCCCTACAAAAATATGAATTAGAATTGATGACCCTCCACTATTCATTAGTGTCCAAGTTGGTGATATTCAAGCCAAACACAATTTCATTGATGAAGTATCTAGCACTTGTGTCACTTTTCTTTACTTCATTAAAAGCCTTGGATGCTCTGAGTGAAACCTTATGTCTTCCCAAAGTACATGTCAAGGCTAAAATAAATGTTAAATGAATCATTTTGGTTATGTTTAGCTTCCTATCATGATCCTTCTCATCATAGTTAGATTTAAGGTCATGATCTTCAACTTCTTATTATCCTAAACATATTGCTTGGTCGACCTTGGACTCATCACATAAGAGCGGTCACCTCTTCTACATGCAAGTGCATACTTTTTAACACAATGGTGATATCTATAAGATTTAAGGTGACACTAAGCCTTGGAATTTTAAATAATTCCAATAATGTGATGTCTTTAAAATACCTACCCTTGAACCTCTACCTATCATCCATTTTCATGAATTTCAATGCTTTAACTATCTCGTTAACTCTAACCAAGGCTATAGTGGTCACCCTAAGATTGTGGGAAATATACCACCTAAACTCTTATATTATGATGATGATGATGATGATGATGATGATGATGATGATGATGATGATGATGATGATGATGAGACCAATGAGATCAACCTTAATATCAAAACATCATGCCTTCTTTATCACATTAAAGCTTAGTTACCCCTTTCTTTACGACCTCATTCTCACAAAAAGTTAACTGATGAACTTTTTGCTTCTTTAGACATTCCTAAGAAGTCATTTCCCCACTCTTCCTCTAGTGATAAAGAGGTTGATTCCCTCCACATATATATTTATACACTCAATTATGATGATGTCTACACTTTGGATGATAAATACTTAACTAGTTATGTTCAAGTTAAGGATTTAGAAATCCTTCATTGTCAATATTCCCTTCATCACTCTTACTAGTTTCCTTCATATTCATATTACATTAATTTATTTGATGTCATTTATTCTCCTTTTATTTCACTTGGAATTATTTATCCTTTGATTGATGTTAACAGGTTAAATATGGAGTGGATTCTAGTATCTTCACACTGATTTCATTACTTTCAAGCCTCTTCAGAACATGATTCTCAATCTCTCTATGATAGGACCTTACAGGTTTTGTAAAAAAATTATCCTTTGAGTTTGTTTCCTCTTAAAATAATGGCCACATTGATACGACCCACACTAATGAAGTCTCGTAAAGAAGTAGTTGTAGCATCAACTCATACACCTAATCTTTGATGCTTTGATAATGATGATTTACTTGATTAAGTTTTAGATAGACCATAGTATGAATCTTCACCTAGATGATGGGAAGAGATGTATTGTGACTAACATAAGATAGTCAATCATTGGCCAAATATTTTTGATCTTACTAGAGATTCTTAGAACAACAATCACTAAAAGGCTTAATTCACACATCAGATCTCCTCGATGTTTTTTTTCCTGCAATACAATACACATTATTTGACTTACTACTAATTTATTTGATAGTACCTATATGCACTTCATCCTAAAGCAACCCATTTCCCTAGTGATATGAGTTTTTCACCTCCAAAATATATCCACAGACATAAGGAAGTCTATTTTCTTTGGCATCAATGCACTACACATTATAGAGATAGATGTAGAGTACTCTAATAGAACTTTCATGATTTTCAAGGCCCACACCTTTGCCTTTTTAGCAACATTCCTAGGGTTATTCTCAAATGAAAGGTCAGCCTTCACCTCAACCTAAACTTCTAGTAGATCAGAAGATACAAGAACCATCTACCACAGGCTCTTTACATTAAGTTTAATTTATAGGAGGCACTACCTCCTCCTCCTCCTTCTAGTATTCCTACTTTCTCTATAGAGCTCATCCACTAGACAATCCTTGCATGAATCTATGAGAAAGTAAAAGAGACTATGATTACAGCCATATATCAATTATAGTGAGATGTATCAAAAATTACTTATGATGTACATCAAGACTTATATCAAAATTTGTGGACATATATATATATATAATTTTAAATTATTATTCACATTTTCATGTGATTAGATTTCATATTTATATTATATATAACATTTATTATGCCCTATTGTACATATATATTATTTATATCATGGTTTCTTCCCTTTTTAGCATTTTTACTTTTCAACATTTATTTTCCACTTTACTTAAACCATTATTTATTTTCTATTTATTTGCTTTTATCTTTATGTTTATTGTTGACCTTTGTTTCTCTTATAGAACTTAGGTAGCACCTTCAAGTTTTTTTATTATTTTCACATATATAAGTTTTTGCCTTAGTTTATTTTTTATCCTTTAGCCACCACTTATATTCCTCCTCTTTTGGATGACCACTTACAATCCCCCTCTTTTAAGATGATTATCAATTTCATTAGTGCTTGTTTTAGATCCTTTGTAGGCTAGTATGATTTCCCTAGTGACATGACTATCACAACATAGCCCTATCTCATTTGGAGCATCATTTCCCCTCTTTGTGATCAGTTATGAGCATAATTCATCATTGTATCACTTTTATTACATGGATTGATCTTCCACGATCCTTGTCATTACCTACTTTCCTTTCACTTGAAGCACACATAGGTCAAGTTTGAGATTTCTTAGTTACATATTAGAAATTCTAGGAGTCTTTTGATACCATGGCCTCTAGGTCACTCTTTCTAGTGGTCGGATATAAACTGTCTTATGTTTGTTATTTATTTCATCCATGTTTTTTTTTCAAACATATATTTATAAGTTATCTATAATAATTTTTTTTGATAGTGTAAACAATTGGGAATCAAATATTAAAATCTACGTTTTTGTAGGTTCTCCATAATTAATTTTTTTATAGAGTGAAATATACATGAATAACTAATATTTTGGACTATCTATATATTTTATATCATCTTTGGAATTAGATTGATAATGATATATTTGTAATGTTTTAACAGTGGTGAGGATGATGTACAATTTTATTTATTTATTTCTTCTGATTGTATGCCTGAAGGTATTACATGGAATCACTGAGTTACATAGAATATCGACATCTCTACCCATATTTCAAAAATAACCATATAGCGGATTTATAATGCTAAGTAAGCATTTACCAAAATTAGTGAGTTCCTTTAGTCAAGTAACCACGAGTAAGAGGCATCCATGCAGTCAAAATCACCCAGGACATGACTCTGATCTTAACCACTTAACTCTATATTTCATATATTTAAAAAATATATACTTTAGTAGATAGATATAAGCAACTATCAACCTAAAAATTAAACTCTAACTCTTTTGATATAATTTTAATTTTAAAATACTTAAATTATGAAAAAATCAATCTACCTTATTTGAAGATAAAATTTAGATGATTTTTAAATTCATTTTCAAAGATCTATTAAATATGCAATATGCAATATATATCTATGATTTAATATAAACACATTTACTCCTATATACATATCCATGTAAATAGTCTTAAATATAGATGCCTGTACATTATACACACTCCTAAAGAAATAAAAAAGAAAGAAAAGATAATAATAATAATATAAAATTAAAAAAATGGTTTTTTTATTCACAATTATTTCCTTAAAAAAATTTATTATAGAAAGATTTTATAATATTAATATAATATATTATGATGAGGATAAAGGAACCTTATTTTTATTAAAATATAACGTTAATATAAATATTCCAAAATCTTTTTAGTGATTTTTTTAAGTAACATTATGGATAAAAGAGGCTCTTCTTTTCTCTTTCTCTCTTTTTTTTGGGGGGTGATGTATGTATAACATACAGGCATCTATATATAGGGCAATCTATATATGTGTGGTGATGTATTTATAACATACATGCATTTATATTTAGGGCAATCTATATATGTATAGGTATGGGTAAATGTTTTTATATTAAATTATGATAAAAATATTTAATAATGTTTAAATAAGTTAAATTATATATATATATATATATATATATATATATATATATATATAAATATATAAATAAAGTGTTAGTATAAATTTAATTAGATAATTTTAAAATTAAAAAGTAGTGGTTATGTAAGGTTTAAAGTTGTATCTTGAATATTAATGTTTGATGATATTTTTAAAAATTTAATAGTGGAATCGTGTGACTTCAAGTAATATTGAATTTTATTAATAGAATATCTAAAGTATTAATGGAATATTTGATAAGAAACAAACATTCTAAAAATATTTTTCTGACTATTTTTTTGTGGCTTTGATCTCCAATAACTTCATTTAAGTTATTGTATTACAACTCTAATGATCAGAAAAACATATTTCTTCTCTTTATCTTAAATTGACAATAATATATGAGACTTAGGATGCTAGAATTAGTTAACTTGGTCTTGACAACTTGTAAAAATAGCCTTGATCATAAATTCAATTTCTGATTTACCCATTATACACAGTGATGACCCCATTTCACATCACCTAAAAATTATAAAGTAATCTCGCTATGTTAAAACAAATAACTACATACCACTAGGTTAAACTTTGATATATATATATATATATATATATATATATATATATATATATATATATATATATAACTTAAGGAAATAAATTTGTTTTGGAACATATGTTAAAGTTAAGTGAGGTTTTACGCGTCAATTATCTATCGTGCTCTTAGACAATAAACAATAACTAAAATAACAAAATACATAAATGAAAATAACTTTAATGTCATACAAACCCTTGGATTGTACGATTTGTAACCTTCATTTCTCGAATAATTTATAATTGTTTGATATCTCATAATTATTAAAAGATAATTTATAAATTTATGTAAATGATAAAATAAAATATCTATAATTTTGTAAATATAAATAAACTACAATATTTATTACTTATAAACAATTAAACTCAAATTAAATTATTAAATAATGTTGATACATACCAATTAAGACATATTAAATAGTAATACTTTACTTTAAGAGCATTAATAATGTTCTATACATAACAATGTATAAATGTTCCATTCTAATTTATGGGAATAATTAATAAATAGTTAAATATCTTAAAATCATTATAATTTAATAATCAATAAATACTTAAAAACCAATTTTAAGTTTTTAAAATTTTCTTTCCATTTTTGTAAAGTTGGGCAGAATCTCGGGTCCAAGAGTAGTAATGGGACTGCTGCTCTACTTGAGAGGCATGATATCTATGCTGTTCCTGGGCTACCTTGGGGAGCTTCAACTGGCGGGAGGCTCTCTCTTTCTCAATCGGTTTTACAAACATAACCAGCTATTCAGTCATTTCGGATCTGGCTATGGGAATGGAATCCGTTTGCAGTCAGGCTTTCGGAGCAAAACGGCGGAGTTTCCTGGGTCTGTCTCTTCAAAGAACGATTCTCATTCTTCTCTGTGCCGCAGTGCCCATCGGTTGGCTGTGGTTGAAGGTCGAATCGATTCTTGTGTGGTGTGGGCAGGATGAGAGCATCACCAGGATGGCAGGTGCAAACATTCTCTACTCACTATTGAATCTTATGGGGCAGCCATTCCTTCATCCGATGAGCATGCAGAATCCGCACCCTTCTTAACACTTCAAAGGGCGCTTGGCCTTTCATAAAAGGATAAACAGTTCTGATTCTTACAAAATCTTATCTTTAATATTTGGTCGGTCAACTTTGAATGGCAAAGTGTCTTTTAAAAAAAATGGTATAAAAAAATCGCCCTTGTGAAAAATCAGCTATGGTACGACTCGCTGCAATCGTAGTTTAAAACAAACTTTTTATATTTATTTAGTTTATATTATTTTTATATTGGTTTATTTATTAGCAATTTTTCGACAGGGAAGTTACGTTTTAAAGGATGCAATTTTTTGTTTTTATAAAAAAAATATAGATTGTCAGTTTTAATTCATTTGAATGTCATGATTATTAATCACATTTCATTTTTTGTGTACAAAGTGTTAAATACTGATCATTTTATATTTATGGTAGAATTGAGGGTAGAATATAAAGTTGCATGTTTTTTTATACGACGTGAAAATGAGTTGTGCGGGAAGAATATATTTTGTTTCATGGTGAGTTTGAAAATTGATGAAGTTATGAAGAAGGGTAAAGCCACACAAAACATGCATATGGTGAAATATTTCAAGATGTGTTGGGCGATGTTGTTGAAGGGCAATGACAAAGTATTTCTAGTGATATCAAACACCGGAGGGCCCATATCATATATCTAACCGAGATTCAAAACGACAAATGGAATTACATGCCCTGCACCTATTATAAAAGAGTCTATAGCTTGCAGCATGATAAAGTACATTTTATTGATCATTTTTTTATCATCAAATGTGAGTAAGGATGCCATTAGAATTGATTTGATTTCAACAAAGTTCCATAAATTTATATATAAATTTTTTATAAATGACAATCAAATAAATGTTAATTTTATGATTGAAACTAAAAATGAACACACTCATTTCATTACAAATCACTACCAAATTTTCAATATCATTAATATCATTATAGAACATCTCTCAGTGTAATAAAAAATTAAACAATATAATTATAACATAAATCCTTATCATTTTAAATTAAAAATCAATAATTTATAAATAAAATTTAAATTAAAAATAAATAATAAAAAATTAAACCTTCAAATATTTAACATGTTTGCATGAAAATTATTCTCTATATAATTTAGAGATTTTAAAGTATTTAAATACAAACATAATAATGATTTCTTGGGAGAAGAATAATGTGTGATTTCAATAAATATTGTATTTTTTTTTATAGCTTATTAATTTCCGGGAAGATTCAATGATTTTTAGGGTGCTGGATAAAAGATAAAATAATGACAATAATTTATTATATAAATTAACCCGTAAGAGTAGATGCATAATAGTTTTCGAGCATTTAATGAATACAAGTACTTGCTTCCATTTTGCTAACTCTAGAGATTATTTAGAGTGCATAATCTTGCAAAGATTGGTGTACAAGCTCGTGATTATTAGAGAACCATAATATTGAATTGTGAATAACCATAACCCTAAATATTTGAGAGGGTATCTCTAACTTAGTTTAAAATTTTAATTTAAGAAAATTAAAAAAAACTTAATTAAATTGTTTAATATAAAAATATTTTTGTAACAAGTATGTAAGATTTAAAAATATATAAAAATCATAATCGTTAATAATAAAAGTGATAAAATTGGAAACACATTCTCGCACATGATTTTTAGTGATTTTTTTATTGGTGGGTAGGGTCCTTTTTATAATGTGATTTATGTTAGCGATAGGAAAGAACTTGCCCTGCTCAAGTTAGAATATATGGGGAATGTTTTCATTTATTTTTTTAATATATACATTTCAGTTTTTTTTAATTTTTATTTTTGAATTTATTTTAGTGATGTCGTCCATTAAAAATGAACACACTCACTCCATTATAGGCCTCCACCCTCCCTAGATGCCATTGTAAGAATACCTATCAACATAATAATAGATTATATAATATTAAATATATAATATTATTATATTACATATATGTTAATAGATTATTATATGTAATGTATTATAATATTATAACATATTAGTATATTATAATATATAATATAATAAAATATTTTATATAAAAGCTTGTAAAATATTATATTAAATATTATATAGTTATATATAATATTATATATGATACTTGTAGTAACTAAATTTGGCCATGAATACTAGATCATGTCTAATTTGGTCCCTTTAATCCTTTATTAACTTGTGCACTCAATCAATACCTATTTTTCTATCACACTATATCCAAAACACAATCAAAGACCTATTTTGCTTCAAATATAGTCATATGTTGCATATATAAATGTTTTTATTAATAAAAACATCTCTATGCATTTGTATATCTTATTATAGACTCAAAACATAGCACTTAACTTTAGGTACAAAAATGTCAGGTAGCATTAAAGTTGTCAGTAGGTCATGTCCTCATCCTTCATTAGTGTCCATGTCACAAAAATGGTCATATTTTGAAATGCAACCCTCCCTTAGGCCAGCCTAAATATTCTTAGTCTTCCTCACATGTGGTCATCCCCTTGGAATCATTATAAAAGAAACTTTAATTCATTCAATTTGATTATCTTGGAAAAATTATCAATTCTATTATAAAAACATATCTATACAAGTTCACATTGAGTAAAAGTTCCTTATTCTTCATAGATCATATTTCAAGAGCCTCAAATAGTCATGAGCCAAGTATGAATTCAATTTTATGTATTCCTATCCAAGTGTGATTAAGAATTCAAGCCATTTCTAGATGCATTCATATAGTCAAAGGAATATAATTGCACAAAATACGTAGGTGGGATAACTACATGAAGATTTGATCCACATTCAGAGTATTGGTATGTAGGTAACATACAACATAGTGGGTGTCGAGGTGTAAAACAACTCCAAATGCTAACCCATTTTTACTCCATATCATCTATCTCATTATGTCTCATAAACTAGGGTTTTGAACTTCAAGAAGATATCTATCAATTTTTCGTGCAACATAGAAGACAAAATTATAAAAAATAAACATTTTTTACACACCAACACATGACTATTCCTTAGTTTTCAACATTATAAAAAAATACAAGAATGCCAACCTAGGATAATAACACCTATCACTACTAATGCTACTAAGTGTACTTATTTGTATAATGTCTTAAGATAATTTTTTTAGATTATTATGGGTTTTCATATTGATCATTGTATCTACTTTTTTCTACTTAACACAATAAAACAAATGCATCAAAAAACTAATTATATCTTTTTTTGCATGGTTTATTCTTATTCGCATTAATTTTATTGCATCAATTCCAATTACTTGCTTTTAGTTTCCTATTTGTATGTGTGTTTACAACACCATGTTATATTCTAACTATTTATTATAATTAATATTGATCCATCATAGTTAATTCAATTCAAGATAAAATAATTGTTAAACTCAAGTATTGATCTCACTTTGCCAAACCCTAATATTTTCTTTATGGTATCAATTGTTGTTGTGTTACATTATTTGTTATGCATTTTTATTTTACATGTAAATATAGTATGTGCATGGAGTTGGGGGCCAATTCTATCAATTTTTTTGTTAACACATATATGTGTTATTTGAATTTAGGATCAAAACTATCAATCCTAAAAGTGTATGCATTATAATGCGTACACATTTTACACAAGAAAATGAATGAATACATGCTATAATGTGTATGAATTACAAAACATCTGCATTCCTATCTCTTACCATAAAATAGATAAAAAATTTATTGGTAGTTTCATATGGCTACATGGTAGAGGGTTTACTAAAATAAATTTTCATTATAATGAATATTTTATATTACTTTTACTTTAAATTTATTTTAGTGAGTATGAAAAATTAGGTTCACTCTACATCTGATAGAGTTGATCTCATAGTTTCATGCCTTATGATGTGGACAATAATTTTTAAATATCTAATTAAGTCAATACATAGGTATTTTCAAGATCTTAGTATTGCACTTAGAGATTTCATGGCATAAATTTTACAATTGATGTCTATTTTTTGTAACCATATAGTATTTTTTTAGGTTTTTGTGCCTTTTGGATTGCTTCCTAGCATTTCTAGGAATCATAGGTTTATCCAAATTGAAGTTTAAAAATAACTCACTTTGAAACTGATCCAATGTGGTGTGATTGGGGCAACATAGGTCACATTGATGAACTACACACATGAAATGACCACTTTGTGTTAATTTCACTTGTTTATTATCCCTTCCTCCTCCCTAATCACTTATTAATAATCCCTAATCACCCCTAATAACTCTTTTTTCATTAATCATTATCTTTAATCACTCTCTAATTAACCCTCGCTTTCCCTCATAATTTTTAATCACTCCCTCATCATCCCTAATTACTCCCTCATTGACCCTCACCATCCCTCATCATCCCAAATCAACACTTTCTTGTCTTTCATCATACCTAATCACTCTCTCATTGACTCTCACCATACCTCATCATCTATAATCACTCCTTCATTATCCCTAATCACTCTCTTATTAACTCTTACCATCCATCATCATCCCTAATTTCTCCTTCATCATTCGTCATCATCGCTAATCTCCCTCCTCATTCCTCATTGTCCCTAATCACTTCATTATTGACCGTCACCATTCTTCATCATTTATAATAACTCCTTCGTCATCCTTAGTCAATCCCTTAGTGACCTTCACCATTTCACATCATCCTTAATCACTACTTCATCATCCCTCATCATCTCTAATCACTCCTTCTACCCTAATCACTCCTGATCATTCCCTCATTAAACCTCACCATCCCTCATCATCCCTAATGACTCCCTTATCATCTCTACTCAATCTCTCCTTATCCCTCCTTGTCTTTAATCACTCCATCTAATACTTTGATGGTGGGTACAATAGCTTCTTGATTGTGCTAGATTAGATTATTTTCTAATTACAAATTTTACTTACTCAAATAAGGCCCAAATAAACTCTTCTTTCACTCAAATAAGGAACTTAGATAGATCATTTGATTGTTTGGTGGGATTTAATTATCTATGTAGTGATCCATGCCCAAATCATGGAGAGAGAGTGTATCCAGAGCCTTAGAGTAGAATAAATAGATAATAAATTGAGAAAAGGGTGGGATGAAATTTCATTACTTACACATATATATTAGGATTTGTGTATCTAAGAATCCCAATCCCAAAGTTGAGAATCAAAATTTATATCTATATAAATAGGGGAAATTGGATACTAGTTGAGAATTCCAATCCCAACCCCATAGTTGACCATACATCCATCTTATATCCATAGTGATTATAAGAAGGATCTTCTTCAATTCAATCTTATCAAAGAAGTTTACAACTTTTATAGGACTATCACTTTGAACCTTGGCAAAGAAAAATTTCAATTTTGAGTCTTGTTTTCTTGACTCAACCTACTAAAAAAACTCATGAAATACTTAAGGAAATGATATAGGGCTTGTAGGGGTTGTTTTTCATAAGTTCCATCACCACTTGGATCACTTAATGACTAAAAAACTCAATGCAATCCTAATTTTAATGCAAGATTATGTGTAGATATTTTAGGTCTTAATAATAGTGTTATATGTTAATATTCCTCTCAATAGTCCATTAGATGACTTGTTTAGATATTATAGTTTTCCTATGATAGTTGGAAACCAATTTCTCTATTGGTTTATCAATGGAATAAACTAAAAAACAAATCTCTATTTATGATTGTTCATGCCTAATTTTGCTTCTTGAAGGATCTTGCCTTATTTAAATTAAAAAATGACTTATAATTCTTTACTAAAGTGTTTTTAATGATCATATAATAAAAATAAACCTTCCTATAAATTTTGGGCTCAAAATACATATAAAAATAATCAAAATCTCTCTTTTTAACCTTAAACCCCTTTCTAGGACTAATCTACCTTTATTTAAAGGATTAGAATCAATTCAATCACCAAATTGGTTGGATTATCTTCTCAATTGGTTTATAATTAACTCAAAATAATGAAAAATCTTATTAATAAGTTTGGAATCAAATAATAGGGAAAAACCATCAAATTTTCTCTTTTCTAATCTCTCTTGGTGACTGCCTATAGGTAGTCCTGGAAATAGGCAATTTTAAGTGGATTCTCAGGGTGTTTTTTACCTTGAAACTAGTTAGAAAACCTATTGAACCTCCTTAATTAACTTCCATCAAATTTTGATAACATTTCATTGATTGGAAATGAGTTGTGAGGTTTTTTGTATTAAAATTTTATTTTAGGGTTTCTCAAGAATCATAAAAGTTGAGAGGCTCTTAATGATGGTTCAAGAATATAGAGACTTTATATTCATACTAAAACTAGTATTAGGGTCTTAATGACCTTTTTCAACTTTTCCAATCCTTAAAGAAAGCTCATGCAAACTTTCACATGTGCTATAGGTGATTACGAGTACATAGAAAATAGGACTTTAAGGGTTTCAATAAACAAAACTTCAAACTAAGTGAAAAATCAATTCAAACATGAATGGATACTATTCATTCATACACAAAATACATGAATACACTTTATTCAAGTGACAATATACCTTTATTTGCAATAGAATTTCACTTCAATAGTATAACCCCTATTTTGAACTAGTAGATTGTCATTAGATGTTACATTCAGGGAAACTTGTCCTTTTTATTCTACATAATTATCTCTAACACCTCTTCCTTGATAGATTTGATGTATATTATATATTTGGGTCTTCACCAAGTTTAGAATGACTAGTTTTTGGTTGACATTCTCCTTCAACCACTCAAATTTAAGATAGCAAAATGACTTGTTATGAATAGTCTTTTGTTACATTTACCTTTTTTTTGAGTTTATAGAATGAATATGACTTGAAAACAGTTTATAAGACTCTTTAAAATGTTAAAAACCACTAAAATACCTATGAAAAATCATAATGATTCATAAATGAGTATAAATAATGGAGGAAGCTTATGTACTAGATTAAATAGTGTCAAATCAAATACAATAATTCTATTAGGAACATTAGGATTTGTTCTTGAGTGAAATATTTTCTACAAATGGTGAAAAAACTAATGGATAAGGTTTGATATGATATAACCTTGTGTTGTCTACAATAATTAAGTTTATATGAACATGGATCAATGTTTTGATGGAGATTATCACTAGGAAGTTAAAGAAGTGAAAGTAGGTTTAAATAGGTGTTCAAGAATACAATATTAGTCAAAAGGGAATGAATTAAAATAAATAAGATACAAATAAATGTTAATACCTATAATAAATATAAAATCCTTGAGAGAATATCATTTTTTTTATGTCAGGTAAAGGTGGTGTACTTAAAAATAATAAACCATGCTTATTAAGTGAGTAACAAAATTTAGAGTACAAAAACCTTGTATTAGTATAAGGATTTAAATATGTGGCATGAAACAAGAAAGAGATAATAAAAATCCTAAAATAGACCTAGAAGACTTAGATGAGTAAACTTATAAGATGCCTACTTACATTAGATGATGAGGAAGTGACTAGGAATGATGAGGGATGGTGACAGTCAATGTCATAGTGATGAGGGATGGTGACAGTCAATGAGGGAGTGATTGGGGATGAAGAAAGAACTATAATTATGGATTATGAGTGATGAGGAAGGAGTGATTAGGGATGATAAAGGATCGGGATGATTAATGAATGAGTGATTAGGGATGATAAGGGAGTGATTAGAGATGATGTGGGATAGTGAAGGTCAATGAGGGAGTGATTAGGGATAAAGAGGGATGAGGAGGGAGTGATTAGGGATGATGAGGGACTAGGAGGAAGTGGTTATGGATGATGAGGGGTGAGGAAAGACTATTTATGGATTATGATGGATGAGGAGGGAGTGATTAGGAATGATGAGGGATGGTGAAATTCAATGGAAGAGTGATTAGGGATGATAAAGGAGTTATTAAAGATGATTAGGGAGTGTTTTAATGTCTTAATAGTAATGTACACACCATAACAACTATGATTCTAAGAGACAAAATTATTATTACTTGCTAGCATGCTATCATTTTGCAACAATGTTATCCAATGCTAGTTATGTTTTCATTTTCTAGTTATGTTATGTGGTACCATTTGTCCTTTTGGGAATCAGGTTTGTTATTATGTATTTGATTTAATATCAAGTGCATCAACATCATGTAACCATTTGTATATCTTTCCCATATTATATATAGTGGAGAAAGTGCCCAGATTGCCTCTTAATATACTAATGACATACATTTATAAGAGGAAATTTATATTAAGAAGTAGGTGAGCCAGACCTCAAAATTAACTACCACCCCTAAAATGTAGGTGATTATGTATTATCTACTACCCCATAAACTTTCCAAATGTCGAATTAGAAAAATGGAATATTCACGAATTAATGAATATTTGCCACTTAAAAACCCCATGATTAGGATATTTAGTGAAATTAGGTCACTTACCAAGAGATTCATCTATACCATTCAATATTTGCTCACATTTTACCAAGGCACAACCTAGATCAATACATAAAATTCACTATGCATTGGCATTACAATTGGTCCATCCAGTTATGATAGATGATATAGTTTCATTTTAGTAGCCAATTTTGGATAAATTATCTGATGATGAATATTTTCATGAATGTTTGGGTACTTATGAGGATTTCCCTTCCTTATATCATAAACATAATTTTCCCCATTTTAACCTACATACTTTGGATAAATTGATGATTTTAAAAAGCACATTATGATTGATGGTTCAAACACTATTCCTATGACACCTTATGTGGAAGATAGATCAACCTTGTTTAATTAGGAAATAATAGAATTTAATTTAAAAAAATAAAGATTCACATTTATTATTATTATTATCCACTTTATTATAAAATAAGGAGGATCTAGATTTATGACAAGTCTTAGAATATTATCCTAAACTATTCACTTGGGATCAATTCCACAAATATATTTAATAATAGCACTTCACAACATAGTTTTGTATCTAGATGCATAACTTGCAAACATAAAATTAAAAAAATGCATCTAAGGTGACACTATTATTTAAGTAAGAAATCAAATATTAATTGAATGTGAGTTCATTAGAGTTATTGATTATCCCCAATGGGCATCTAATATTATACTAGTAAAACCAAATGGGGACATTTGTTGTTACATAAGATTATCATGATCTAAACAATGTTTGTCCAAAAGATGATTTCCCTCTCTCAGATCTTGATATGATTATCAATTATACGACATGATATGGGATGTTATAATTTATGGATGGTTTATTTGGATAAAATCAAATAAAAATTAACTCCTAATATCAAGATAAAAAATCATTTACCAAAATATGGGGAAAATTTTGTTATACGGTCATGCCTTTTGGATTAAAAAATGCAAAAGCTACTTATCAACATGCTATGACATATTTTTCATGATTATATACAAAATGTTTTTTAATACTATGTTGATGATTTTTTGGAAAAAAATAAATAAAGATAAAAACATGCCATTTTTTATGTAATATTTTCAAGCATTTGTGTATGTATAACATATGTTTGAACCCACACAAGTGTGTTTTTGGAGTCACCTTTGGAAAGTTATTAGGATATATTATATCTCAGTGAGGAATTTAAATAGATCAAAAAAATGTTAAATATATTGTATATATGCCTCCACTAAAGGGATTTTAATGTAATTACATCCTTTACAAGGAAAAATTCAAAAAATTAAATGTTTTGTATCTCAACTTGTAGATAAAATATCGACTTTTACTTGATTTTATTAAGGGAAGATACAAAGTTCAATTGTGATGAACAATTGCAACAAATATTTGATAATATCAAGGAATATTTATTATATCCACCCATTATTATGCTACCTATTCCTAACATACCATTATTAATATATATTTCTACCATAGACCATGCTCTTGAAGCCTTATTGGCACAATATGATGATAATTATATAAAGTGTGTAGTATACTAAATCAGTCACAATTTATTAAATTATGAAAATAATTATAGTGCTATAGATAAATTATTCTTGGATCTCATCTTTGCAAAAAAACAATCTATGACATTATATGCTAAATAAATAAATAAATATGAGCAATCAAAAAAGTTGATCCTTTGAAATTTATAATGTCAAAAACACACTTATCAGGATGAATTTCTAATGGGTCATGCTACTTATTGAATTTGATCTAAAATTAATTTTATGAAAATTAGTGAAAGGCCAATTTATAGATGATCAACAAGCAACATATCCGTTAATAGATACATTACTAATCAGTGCTAATTTTTGTGATGATTTTACTACGTATGAAATTGATTTTGATAATTAGATCATGTACTTTGATGGATCTAAATGTACCATAGGGGTAGGGATCAAAACAATTTTTATTACACCACATAGTAAACTCTTACTTATTTCCCAATGTTTGGGATTTTTATATACCAATAATATTGTATAATATTAAGCATTAATATTAGGATTATCCATAACATGCATATTACAAGTAAAATCCCTCATGATAAATGGAGATTATAATTTAGGGTTCAATCATATGATGCATATATATTGGATGAAAGAAGCAAAATTAATTCCATATATAGAATTGGATCAATGATTTATCTCATTTTGAACATATTATCATATAAAGTATTATCATAAGGACAATCAACATGCTGATGATATGGCTAGCGTGAATTATTTAATCCCTATTGGTATTGATTATGATCAAACTAATTTCATCATACAACAATTAAAAAAATCATCCATGTCTATTCTAAAAGTAGAGACCTTGTAAGTCTATGCTATAATTCATAGTGAAATTCATTCAGAATGGTTCAATGACATATAATTTTATATATAAAGCATTTATCTCAAAAAAATGCTACATGAATAAAAAAAAAAAAAATTACAATGGGATACTACTAATTATGTTCTCATTGGAGGACATTTATTTAAATGATCCATTGATGGACTCCTAATTAGATGTTTGAAGCATGAAGATGCCAATATGGCAATCATAGATGTTTATTATAGTTCATGTGTTGGTCACTTTAGTGAAACATCTATTTTTCACAAATTACTATGCCAAGGTT
Organism: Torreya grandis; assembly: GCA_037957365.1. NCBI lineage: Eukaryota > Viridiplantae > Streptophyta > Pinopsida > Cupressales > Taxaceae > Torreya > Torreya grandis. The sequence continues at coordinate 164,648 of JARHVA010000285.1, read as the reverse complement.
ACTATTGGCCTACCATGGAACAAAAATGTTATGCATATGCAATAATATACACACAATATAAGAAACATAGTATTCTAAATCATGCACCATCATATGAGTTAGCATCTATTGTTTCACTTTGGACATTTTTGATATGCGGTTATGTTTTGATTGGAAAGATAAATATGGAATCTGTAGATGGCCATAAGTTTACCATTATGGTAATTGAATATTTTATAAAATGGATTGAATCCATACCTATATAATTTAATATAGGCGAAGACATTTATAAATTCTTATTGACCCACATTATTTTAAGGTTTTGAATTCCTTAATCTATTATTACATACAATGGTTCATCTTCTAAAATCAAAATGGGCAAATGATTTTGCATCAAATACAAAATTTGTCATACATTTTCTATGCCATATTACACACAAGACAATGGTCAAGTTGAAGATAAAAATAAAAATCTTTTTATAATCTTAATTAAAATAATTGTTAGACATGGAAAAAACTATCATGATCTAATTATTAGTGCACTTTGGGCATATCGTACGAGTGTGTGTACACTAACAAAGGAGAAATCATTTTCCCTTATCTATGTAATTGAATAAATATTATAGATATAATTAGAGATTCATTTTTTAAGTGGATCACTCAAGGATATAATCAAATACAAAGAATACATAGATAAAGCAATGCATGAATTAAAAATTCTTGATGACAAGCATATACAAGCTATTAAACACCTTAGAGTTTATCAATATCACATAAATGATCCTATGAAAAGAATTTTTTTAATTGATAGTTTCAATTAGGATATTTGGTGCTAAACAAATTTAAAAATATATAAATGTAGACAAAGAAAATAAAGGAAAATTCAAACCAAATTAGTTGGGTCCGTTTTTGGTCATAAGAAGGTTGGGTACAATGGTTTCCCAATTAGAAACACCGAAAGGGAATCTTATAAAAAACCCTATGAACATTATGCATTTACATGAATTTTATAATAATAATAATAATAATAATAATAATAATAATAATAATAATAATAATAATAATAATAATAATAATAATAATAATAATAATAATAATAATAATAATAATAATAATAATAATAATAATAATAGCTTTTGGTCTATTGCATCTTATACTTCCATTTACTTGCATTTGCAGTCACTTGATCTCTTCTTCTATGCCCTTAGATCTTATTGACTTTTTAGCCTCTTGTCCCTCCTATTTTAAACTCCCATACCTAATTATCTACAAAAAAAAGTGTTCAAACTAGCCATGTTGCTCTCTATTGTTAGAGTCTACACCAACACATTCATTTTTCAACCCATACAAAACTACCAAACCTAGACAGAACTACCCAACACTATTGTCCTAATTAGCTGAACATGCTCATTAGTATTTTTTGCCCAAAAATTACATATTAAGAAGCCTAAGACTTAATAATTCCAATTTCTAGATGTGTCAATTAATTTTATAAACTAAAACATTTATGTTCATGTAAACTCTATATTTTCAAATGATATTTCTCATACCTGAAATATTTTTTGACTACTGCACAACTGACAAAATGAGAATGTACAATCAAACATATTGTATACTCTTACTATTACGACATGCTTGCCAATATCAAAATGGGGGATTATTACTAATTTAATACCATTATAATGTCTCTAAGCACATTAATATCATAGATGCATGTTTTTATCTGTTCATATCTCTTTCATATTCTTCTATTTTCACTACCTTGATTTATTTCAATTTAAACATTGTTATTTGCTAATTTTTAAAAAATATTTATATAATTCAAAACATAAAAAGATTAAAAATATCCAAAATCAACACCTAAACATGGTTATCAATCTATTTTATATCTTTAAAATATTTTATTTATCTCATTATTAGCAGAAAACATATTCTTTCTATTTCACACATATTTCACTAGTATGCATGAGTGTTGTACATGACATACAAATGTTTATATGGATTAAGATGTTTGAATTTAATCTACCCATTAAACATGCTAAGTTGGGTGCATTTTATCCATAGGTGATAGTATATAGGTGGTATTATCTTACAATCACTATACTATTGAGTTTGATCTTATCTAAACATGTCTTGTTGACACTTATATCTTACATAGTGTGCAAAATTATACTATTTTCTAGGATATTATCACATGAGATATGTGATGGTTTAAAATAAATTTCTAACTCTATGTTAAATTTTATGTTATTTACTTGTACATAGTAGATTACATGGTGTTTTTATATTATGTTGGCCGTTGGCCCTATATGTGGTGTGCGTTATTTGAACATGTCATTGCTTTGGCACTTGGCCCTATATATGGTGTGTGACATTTGAACATGTATTTTCTTTGGACCTTGGTCATATGTATGGTTTTTGACATTTTAATATGTATTTTATTTGGTCCATGTCCCTATGTATGGTGTGCAACATTTGAACATGTCCTTGATTTGACACTTGGCCCTATGTATGGTGTGAAAATTTTCAATATGTCTTTGATTTTTCTCTTATCCTTATGTGTGTTTAACATTTTAATATGTCCCTTTTTTCAACATTATCCTTGTATATCATGTGTGGAGTATTTCATTTTATGACATTTGAACATGTCCCATGTATGGAATCCTTGGCCTTACCACTTGGCATTTATGTCATGTTGCTTGTTATATGTGTGATTTTTGAGCTTGGTGAGTTTGATAAGTGCCATAATCCATATCATGCACTATTAATATAATTTATACTAATTATATCCTTTCACTCTATGATCTTCATTGATACATATTATAGGTGTTGCCTCTTGAGTTACATACAGATTTAAAATATTATTATAAAAACACATATATTTTACAAATGCTACATTTTTACCACAAAATACTGCAAGTTAACATTTATTTTGAAATAAGTGAATTTTATAAGATCCATTCCATCACCTCATATTGGTTCATTTTAGTGGGATTTTCATGCGTGAATGTTATTTCTTCAAAAAAGTGTCAAAAAATAGTTTAGCACCAGTACACTTTCAAAATTTATAGAGGGTGTCAAAAATTAGTTTGGCACAAATATTGTTTTAAAAGTTGTGAAATTTGAAAAAATGAGTCATTATCACATATTATAGGGGAATGTGCCATGAATATGCACTCAATTTTTAGTTTACATATTCTAAATTTACGATGAGGGGGTATGATAAAAATTCATTTTCACTATATTATTCATATTCATGATACAAATTTACAAATGGGGAATGATATAGATTCATGTATACACATATTATACATTATCTATGGACATGGTAGAATCATGGAAGACATATATTCTCTTTTGATCGTGCATTTAGGAATAAAGTTACAATTGAATCATAAGCCATATACTATGGTCGATTTTGTTCTAAGACAATAGTGCATAACTTGGGGATTATTGTGACTTTAGAATTATGTGTGTGAGTCCATTTTAGATTCCAACTCATTTCATGTCTTGGGGTTATAAAGATTCGCTAAGAAAAATTAAGGTTCCAACATTCCTTAATGGATGTCATTACTATTCTATAAGTTAGGGTTTGATCACCCCCAATCTTCTCCAATGGTTCAACTAAGGAATCATCTTCTTTATGTGCTTTATATTGATTCACAATATTAATTTATGGAATAATTAAAAAAATGACTTAGAAAGCATGAATTTAACAAAATAATTCACAATATTCAACACATAATTTGATAATGGAGTTCAGAATGAAGACCTACATTTCTAGGTCTAATATCAGATGATGTATTAGGAAAAATGCTTGAAAAATACTTAAAAACAAATCCAAATTAAAAAATAAACAATTGGAAAGTTTTTCTATGGGCAAAAATAATGCTAGTCTCTTTTCGGACTTTTGAGTTATTTTGCCTCTAGTACCCTCTATGAGCCACATGAAATCCTTTGCTAATGCCTTCTAGAAAAATTGATTAGATTTTTAATTGTTATTCAAATACAATGTCTTGGATTTATATATCCATTTAATTTTGTATCCCACTAAGTTGGGCCTTATCATTTTATCCGAAGTGGTTATGGGTTAAAAACCTGTTGGCATAGTCTTTGGTGGGCATATTAATCTTTTGTCTCACATTCAATAATTATGTGGGAAAAAAGTAGAGACCTTGTAAATATGTGCTATTACTCATAGTGAAATTCATTCAGAATGGTTTAGTGACATATATAATTTTATATACAAAGCATTTATCTCAGAAAAATGCTGCATGAAACGAAAGAAATAAATTACAATGGGATGTTACTGATTATGTTCTCATTAGAGGACATTTATTTAAGTGATCCATTGATGGAATCCTAATTATATTTTTGAATCGTGAAGATGCCAATATGTTAATCATAGATGTTCATTATAGTTCATGTGTTGGTCACTTCAATGAAACATCTATTTTTCACAAATTACTATGCCAAGGTTACTATTGGCTTACCATGGAACAAAAATGTCATTCATATGCAATAATATATGCACAATATCAATAAATATAGCAATTTAAATCATAAACCATCATATAAGTTAGCACCTATTGTTTCAATTTAGCCATTTTCAATATGGGGTTATGATTTGATTGGAAATAAAAATATGGAATCGGTAGATGGCCATAAGTTTATCATTATGGTAATTGAATATTTTATAAAATGGGTTGAAGCCATACCTATACAATTTAATATAGGTGAAGACATTTATAAATTCTTATTGATCCACATTATTTTAAGGTTTTGAATTCCTTAATCTATTATTACAGACAATGGTTCATCTTCTAAAATCAAAATGGGAAAATGATTTTGCACCATATACAAAATTTTTCATACATTTTCTATTCCATTTTACACACAAGACAATGGTCAAGTCGAAGAGACAAATAAAAACATTTTTATAATATTAATTAAAATAATTGTTAAACATGGAAAAAAACTATCATGATCTAATTATTAGTGCACTTTGGGCATATCATACGAGTGTGTGTACAATAACAAAGGAGACATCATTTTCCCTTATCTATGTAATTGAAAAAAATATTATAGATATAATTAGAGATTCATTATTTAAGTGGATCACTCAAGGATATAATCAAATACAAAGAATACAGAGATAAAATAATGCATGAGTTATAAATTATTGATGACAAGCATATATAAGCTATCGAACACCTTAGAGTTTATCAATATCACATAAATGATCCTATGGAAAGAAACTTTGTAATTGATAATTTCAAGTAGGATATTTGATGCTTAACAAATTTAAAAAAATATAAATGTAGAAAAAGAAAATAAAGGAAAATTCTAGACAAATTAGTTGGGTCCATTTTTGGTCATAGAAAGGTTGGGTACAATGGTTTCCCAATTAGAAACACCAAATGGGAATCCTATAAAAATCCCTATGAACATTATGCATTTACATAAATTTTATAGTTAAATAAAATTCATAATAATAATAATAATAATAATAATAATAATAATAATAATAATAATAATAATAATAATAATAATAATAATAATAATAATAATAATAATAATATGATTGTATATAGAATCTGGTCTGTTGCATCTTATTCTTCCATTTACTTGCATTTGCAATCACTTGATCTCTTCTTCTATTCCCTTAGATCTTATTGACTCTTTAGCCTCTTAGCCCTCCTATTTTAAACTCCCATACCTAATTAGCTCTAAAAAAAAGTGTTCAAACTAGCCATGTTATTCTTTGTTTTTATAGTCTACACCAACACATTCATTTTTCAATCCATACAAAACTACCAAACTTAGATAGAACTACCCAACACTATTGTCCAAACTAGCTGAACTTGTTCATTACTACTTTTGCCTAGAAATTACATATTCAAAAGCCTAAGCCTTAATACGTCCAATTTCCAGATGTGTCAATTAATTTTATAAACTAAAACATTTATGTTTATGTAAAATATATATTTTCAAATGATATTTCTCATACCTACAATATTTTTTGACAACTGCACAACTGACAAAATGAGAATGTACAATCAAACATATTGTATACTCTTACTATTACAACATGCTTCCCAATATCAAAATGTGGGAATATTTATAATTTTCTACCATTATAAGCTCTCCGAGCACATTAATATCATGGATGCATGTTTCTATCTATTCAGATCTCTTTCATATACTTCTATTTTAAATACCTTGATTCATTTCAGTTTCAACATTGTTATTTGCTTCTTTTTTAAAAAAAAAATTCATATATTTCAAAACATAAAATGATTAAAAATATTCAAAATATCTGAAATCAAGACCTAAACATGGTTAGAAATCTAGTTTATATCTTTAATATATTTTATTTATCTCATTATTAGTAGATAACACATTCTTTCTATTTCACACATATTTCACTAGTATGCATGAGTGTTGTGCAGGACATACAAAGGTTTATATGGATAAAGATGTTTAAATTCACTATACCCATTAACCATGTTATGTTGGGTGTATTTGATCCATAGGTGATAGTATATAGGTGGTATTATCATACAATCACTATACTATTGAGTTTGATCTTATCTAAACATGTCTTGTTGACACTTATATCTTACATAGTGTGTACAATTATACTATTTTCTAGGATATGATCACATGAGATATGTGATGGTTTAGAATACATTTCTAATTGTATGTTAAATTTGATTTTATTTACTTGTACATAGTAGAATACATGGTCTTCTTATATTATTTTGTCCGTTGGCCCTATATATGGTGTGTGTTATTTGAACATGTCCTTGCTTTGGCCCTTGGTCCTATATATGGTGTGTGACATTTGAACATGTATTTTCTTTAGACCTTGGCCCTATGTATTTTTTTTGAAATTTGAATATGTATTTTATTTTTCCCATGTCCCTATTTATGGTGAGAGACATTTGAACATGTCCTTGATTTGGCGCTTGGCCCTATGTGTGGTGTGTAAAATTTCAATATGTATTTTCTTTGGCTCTTATCCCTATGTGTGTTCTACATTTGAATATGTCCCTTTTTTCAAAATTATACTTGTCTATCATGTGTATAATATTTCATTTTATGACATTTGAACATGTCCCATGTATGGAATCCTTGGCCTTGTCACTTGGCATTTATGTCATGTTGCTTGTTATATGTGTGATTTTTGAGCTTGGTAAGTTTGATAAGTTCTATAATCCATATCATGAACTAATAATATAATGTATACTAATTATGTCATTTCACTGTATGAGCTTTATTGATACATATTACAAGCCTTGCCTCTTGAGTTACATACAAATTTAAAATATTATTATAAAAACACATATATTTTACAAATGCTACATGTTTAAATAATACATTTTTACTACACAATATTGCAAGTTAACATTTATTTTTAAATGAGTGAATTTTCTAATATCCATTCCCTCACCTCATATCGGGTCATTTTAGTGGGATTTTCATGCATGAAAGTTATTTCTTCAAAAAGTGCCAAAAAATAGTTTAGCACAAGTACATTTTCAGAATTTATAAATGGTGTCAAAAATTAGTTTGGCACAAATATTATTTTAAAATTTGCAAAAATGATTCATTGTCACATATTATGGGGGAATGTGCCATGATTATGCACTCAATTTTTAGTTTACATATTCTACATTTACGATGAGGGGGTATGATACAAATTCATGTTCACTATATTATTCATATTCATGATATAAAGTTATAAATGAGGCATGTATAGATTCATGTCTACACATGTTATACATTATCTATGGACATGGTAGAATCATGGAAGACATCCATTCTCTTTTGATCATGCATTCAAGAATAAAGTTACAATTGAATCATAAGCCATACACAGTGGTTGATTCAGTTATAAGATAATAGTGCATAACTTGGGGATTATTGTGACTTTAAAATTATGTGTGTGAGTCCATTTTGGATTCCAACTCATTTCATGTCTTGGTGTTAAAAATATTGGCTAAGACAAATTGAGGTTTCAACAATCCTTAATGGGTGTCATTACTATTCTATAAGTTAGGGTTTGATCAGCCCCAATCTTCTCCAATGGTTCAACTAAGGAATCATCTTATTTGTGTGCTTCATGTGAGGCAAAAATTCTCCAGTCCTTCAAGGAAGCATCACCACAAAGCAAATTCAAAAAATATAAATATTAGTTTTTACACATACATGTGTATTTCTTCCATACTTTTAACTCAAGCTTTCAAATTTTCAATGTTCAAACAATTTTTTTAGATTGTCAAAGTTCAAGTAAATTTTCAAATGATTCAAAAGTTTAAACAATTTTCAAATTTTCAATTTCAAGCACTTTCAGATTTCTATTTTCAAAAGTAACAGAGTAACTACTTCAAGTGTTTGCATGGTTTGCCAAAGTGTACAGTGCCTTGCACGATTAAAGTATATAACTCAAAGACAAAGTGCATCTTACACACTAAGGTATACACTTTATTTTAATCTTGTAATTTCATTTCTAGACTAAAGGGTGTAGGTGTGAAATTTGTAGCTATAACTATATAAATCAACCTAAAAGAAAAAAGAAATAGAGCAACAAGAAAAATAGAGTAGAAAGAAAAAGAAACAGAGCAGGAACAGTTTCTAATTCTGTATATTTCCTTTAAAAAATTAAGAATGTTAACAAATGTTACATTAACTAAAACAACTACAGAAAAAGAGAATATGTGGTGAAAGAGTAGTTAAAACTAAGAGAATTGCTAGAAACCCTCAGTCATCATATTGCATGAAGGGAAAATAAGGGCGGTAAAAAAGAGGACAACTGAAAGTTGCATTCCATGAAGAGATCCAGTTAACTCGTTAGTTAACTTATTGTTTAAAGAGAATAATTAATGCTAACAGTAGGAGGGGGAGGGCATGAGTAGGATTTAAGGGTGGAATATAGTAACTGAAATCTAGCCATGAATCAAACATGATATAGTCCCTTTAATTCTTAATTGACTTGTAAACTCAGTCAATACCTATTTTTGTACCACACTCTATCATAGGCACAAACAAAAACCTAGTTTACCTCAAAGACACCATCCATTGCATATAGAAATTTTATGATTACTAAAAATACCTCTATGCATCTATAGGCCTTATTTTAGACCCAAAAAATAACACTTACCCTTGGGAACGAAAATTCTATGTAGGGTTAAAGCCATTGATTGATATTGTCCTTATCCTTCATTGGTGTCCATCTCACAATAATGGTCATTTTTAAAAATAAACCCTCTCTTACGTCAGCCTTCGTATTCTTAGACTTCCTAGCATGTGGTCATCTACTTGGAATTGCGATAAAATCACATTCAAGTCATTCATTAGGAAGGGGAATGTAGTAACTAAAATATGACCACGAATACTTGATCATGTCTGTTTTAGTCCCTTTAATCCTTAATTAATTTGTGCACTCAATTAATACCTATTTTTTACCAAACTCTATCATTAACACAAGTACCTAGTTTGCCTCTAAGATGCCATCCAACACATAGAAATGTTATGATTGTTAAAAACACATCTATGCATTTGTAGGCCTTATTTTGCTCCTAAAATGTAGCACTTACCCTTATAGAAAAAAATTATAGGTAAGGTTAAATCCACCAATTGATCTTATTTTCATCTTTCATTGATGTCCACGTCACAAAAATGGTCATATTTTCAAATGAAACCTGTTAAAAAATAAAAACATATAAAAAATAGAGAAAATAGAACACACACAGATAATAACACATTCAGAATGCTACAACAATTAGGGAACAAGATTTTTAATAATCTTCTTGATCTTCTGATCTTTTTGATCTTTTTCTTGATCTTGTTCTTGATCTTGTTCAATTACAATACTGCCCCATGGGTCTATTAAATAGATTTGAAAAACTAACAATAATTAGAAAAAATAAACTCAAGACTAATTTTAGTCTTTACATGCAAACTAACTCTCTAACAAATTTTCTAACTGTTGTTTAACTATTTGTTAACTGTTGCAGCATGCATGAGAAGGAGTGGAGAAATTATCTCCTTTTAACTTTAGTTTCTAACACTCCCCCTTAATTTCTACCATAAACTACTTCAACATTTACAATGCCTAAATTATTTACCATTCTTGCCATAGCTACTTTGCTAGTGGCTGCCATTGATGTCATACATCTCTTCACTCATTCTATCTACCAGCTTCAGCTAGGATGCTTTTCTTTTGCAGAATACACTACCTCTCATGCGGAATACACTGCCTTGTCTTCATACAAAACAAATACAATTGCTCAATGAACGTTCACTCAGTGTTTAAGACTGAGGAGTAGCCTATCGAAAGGCTATCAACGGACATGCTTATGTCCAACACTACAAGCTTTCTACTTGCTTACCTTTCTTTCACCCGATGCTTAATTGCTCAGGTTTCCTCCCAAAACTTTGTTGGGTTCTTTCCATGTTGGTCTAGATTTGCCAATGATCGGCCTGATCTTCAGACACTTTGACAGCTTCACTCGCTGTTCAACACACCCACGTTCACAGCTTCACTCACTGTGCAACTCGAGCTTTGCGAAGCTCTTACCAAATCTCACGCGCGCTTACGCTACCTTCTTTCTTCAACGGTTCAGCTGCTTGGCTCCTTTCAACACCTTCACAGCTTCTTTTTTTTACTTACTTCGTGCCTCCTCGGCCTTGTCCAACAGGGCCCGAAACGGCACCAGTCAAATGTCTTCACAAGATACTGTAACTGCTGCGCTTTTCCTTTCACGACTCTTTCTAACCTGCGCTTCACTCTTGTGCTCCTCCTTTCTTGTTGGTCGCCTCTCTGCTGGCTCATTGCCGATGGCTATTTTGCAGTACTTCTGCATCTCATGCACACTCCTACGGTCTCCTCCAATGACTCTACGGTTGCTGTAGCTTTTGGCGTTATCTCTTTATTTTAAACTTTGCATAAAAAAATAAGTCCAAAAACCATGATCTGCCTGGTTTTCTTCTACTACGCCTCTTTACCTGCGACCTGTCGCTCCAAGCTGCTGCTGGGTCCACGCTGGCTAGGTCTTCACTAGAGCCTAGAGTTAATTTCTCCTTTCACATGATCTGCCTTCACGACTTCCTGTGCGCTTCTTCTCAGTCTTTCTTTCAACGAATCTGTGCTTATTTTATTTGTTGGCTTTGTGTTGACTATTCTTCGCTGGACTTTTGCTACGATTCAGATGGTTTTGTCTTTTCTTCAACTCTGCACTCCCTATTGGAACACTCCTGTGCTCCCTATTGGCTCTCACAGCAGCACTTCTTCCACTTTGAAACTGGTGGGATTTCTGAACAGCTGCGCTTTTTTTACTTCTGCCTAACTGTTGCGCACCCTTCCAAATAGGCGTTTCTTGCTAGCTACTTTTTGGGCTGTGATCTGCTCTTTTGGCTGCACTTCAGACTTGCCTGGCTCTTCTTGGCTCTTCCTAGCTCTGATACCATTTGTTAAAAAATAAAAACATATAAAAAATAGAGAAAATAGAACACACACAGATAATAACACATTCAAAATGCTACAACAATCAGGGAACAAGATTTTTAATAATCTTCTTGATCTTCTGATCTTCTTGATCTTTTTCTTCATATTGTTCTTCATTTTGTTCAATTACAATACTGCCCCATGGGTCTATTAAATAGATTTGAAAAACTAACAGTAATTAGAAAAAATAAACTCAAGACTAATTTTAGTCTTTGCATGCAAACTAACTCTCTAACAAATTCTCTAACTGCTGCTGCATGCATGAGAAGGAGTGGAGAAATTATCCCCTATTAACTTCAGTTTCTAACAAAACCTTTGTATTCTTAGACTTTTTAATATATATTCATTTGATTGGAATTGTTATAAAAATACATTCATTTCAATCACCTTAACAAACCTATTAATTATATTACAAAAGCTTATCTACACTATTTGAACAAAAGTTCCCTCTTCTTTCCAAATCAATTTTCAAGCACTTTAAATAGACATGAGCCAAATATGAGCACATTGAAAAAATTGGTGGTTAGACACATTGAAGTTTAAAATCTTGGCTGGGTTATCCTATGATAACTATACCAGGGGAATTCTAGTTTTATCTATCGTATTTATAACTAAAATATCGTCCTGAGCACCTTGAAGTGAAGGTACACTCCCAACTTTTGTGCATGTAGTATTGAGTATCATCCGTAGGAAGGGGTACTAGACACTTATTATACAGATCGATATTTTGTTGAAGCTATCTGTCGTTCTCGTGGTTGCACACTTGGACATTCTCTCCGTAATATTCACACAAATACATGACTGCAATGCTATTATATCAATCATACTTGCACGAATGGATTGGATGGTAATTTAGCTGACTCACAACGTATTTGTAGATAAGTCAATAAAATGACATTGAAAAGCTCTAGTTGCGATACCATACCACACAGTCTAAACAGGAATTTATAGACTCAAAGCGACGACGAACGTAAAGCCTGCCATGTGTAAAGTGTATCTCTCAGTCAGTCAGCCAACGAGTTTGCCAATGTTGGTCCTCGGACAGCTAACGACGGAGGTAATGATAGCTTTAAATCATTGTTTTTGTTGACCATTCAAACGTAAACAACATTGCAGTTCTTTTCGATTCCAGCGAAAATTTGCCCTTGACGAATCTTGTGCTGAAAGAAACCGTTCACAGGTAAATCTGAAATTGAACTTTCCGTGGAATTTGAAAGTAAAGAGGAAGTTTGTTGGCATTATGCATTGCATTTTGGTTTTAATGGTGGATAAGCATGTTGTATCAATACTTAAAACTAGATGGTGTTGGAATTGATATGTTTTTTTTATTCGAATATTTTTAAATATACGTTTTATTATTGAAAGAGAATATTTTTTTGAAATGGTATTTTAAAATTATTTCTATGTATATATTCTTTAAGATATTATAACCCATAGTAATTGTGGTTATTGAGCATTGTTTTGAATTGGTATATGGAAAATTCCAATCGAAATTTTTTATAATTTTGTATAGCCTTTCGGTGTACACATAGTTACTTTCATGAAACTCTTTAAGTGCATGTAGGGTAGAGCATTAGAGTGGGCAATGCTTAGGATTTTTGTAAACTTGTGATATTTTGTGAAGAAGTATTGCACACAACAACGAGATTTGAAGGGTCTAGCACAACCTTGTGCATTGACTTCTATGTGTGCAATAATGGTCTGTGAATGTTGCAACTTGAGTTTATGAAGTGTGATTTTTGTGCATTGTCTTTGATGAACAATGTTCTTTCAAACCATTGTGAATGCCACGTGGTCTTGTGAAGACAATGAATATCTAGTGGATTCGGGAGTTTAGTCTATTGAGCGATGATGGTTTAATATGACACATGTCTTTTATTTATTTGTAACCAAATGGAATTTGAAGCATCAAACGATGACAATAGTTATCTAATAACTAGGAAAGGGAATCTTCCTAACATTCATAATTGTTTCTTGATTGCATCCCTATATCAGGGGTAAGCATCATTATGAAGGGATAGAGAAGAGGCTAGAATTTGTTGGCTAGTTTGTTGGAGAAGGATGATAAATACTATGAGTTAGCAATCTAGAGATTAAAATTTACTGGAAGAGGTAAACTTGAGAGAACTAAACTAGGTCCAAGTAGAAATTTATGTGAGCCATATATCTAAATAGAGAGATATGATACAATGTTTCTCATAGGTGATTGTTATCACACCAAAATTATCTTGCAATCTCTATAATTAGACTATAGGTGTGTGTGCAAGTTGTATTTTCTCATTTAAATCAATAAAATAATTGTTGTTTCATTTTGTTTCCATGTGCAAGGCTACAAGTCAATCTATTATTTTTGATGAATATGTTGGTTTTGTGGTATAAGGCCATGTAACTATGAATTAAAAAATTGGTATCATGGCAAGGTTATCCTTGCAGGTCATCACACATGAATCTTATTGATTTCTATCTATTTTTCGCATTTGTAGGCATCATTAGAAAGTAATGAAAGCATATTTTAGCCAAGAGCATGTTAAGTATAAGGTTTAGAAGTTTTTATTGATTACAAGGAAAATAAATGGCACACAAAGTAGGTTTTGTGAGAAGATCACCAAGTTCACCTATAATTGGAAACTTGTTTGAGTTAATGAGAGGATTGCAAGCCTATTTAAAGGATATGGAGATCATGCAACATAGAGGAGCTAGATTGGATGAGGAAATTGATAATGAAGTCATAGAAGTACCTAAGAACTAGGTATAATAATTGGTAGATGAAGTAAAGGACATGATTCTTTAAGTTGTTGGAATAATGAGCAATAAGTTGAGGTTGGATACAACTAACTATTCATGTAGCTTGTGTCATGAATAACTCATTAATTAGATAATTGAGTTTTAAAAATATTTAGATTTTAAGTAGATGGAAAATCTAAAGAAAGTGAAGTTTGCCTATACAAAGTTGAAGGGGAACACATCCATATGGTGGGATCATATGCATATAGAAAAAATAGAAAGGTGGAAAGCAGAAGATGTGTGTTAATTCCAGAGGCATTAATAATATTACTATCAAGTACATATTTTAATTATTGTGCAAGGATGACTTGATGAAACATTTATGTGGAGCTCAATACTTCACAAAGATTGACTTGAAAAGTGGATCTCTCCAAATCCACATCATGGAAGGTGATAAGTGCAAGATTACATTTAAAACACATGAAGGATTTTATGAGTGGTTGTTTATGTCATTTGGGTTGACTAATTCATCGAGTACATTCATGAGACTCATGAATGAAGTGTTGAAAATTTTTATTAGTAAGTTCCACATATTTTATTTGGATGGCATACAAAATTTTAGTATGAAAAAGGAAGAAAACTTGAGCACATGAGACAAGTGTTTCAAGAATTGTGAGAATCTAAGTTGATACTCAATATGAAGAAATGTAGCCTCATGAGGGAGAAGTTAATATATGTGGGATTATTATTTCCCATAAAGGATCAAAGATGGATCCATAGAAGGTGTGAGCTATCAATGAGTGGGTTTCATCTAGAATCATGTTTGAAGTGCACAAATTTCATGGATTGGTGAGATTATACAGGAAGTTAATTCACAACTTCAATTGGATGTGCACACCTATCACCATTAGAAGATAGATGATAGTTTTTTTTGGAAAACAAAAGCAAAGCATAGCATCCATAGTTTCTTTGATCATGCTCCATGTTAATACATTTGGATTGATCATGGACCGAGTGAGTAGATTTTAATTTCAATGTGTAGGCTAAGGAGAACATTAATTGTCCTTCCTTGGGTAAGTGCGCCTCAATATCATTAGTTATGCTAATATACATGTATGACCATTCAATCTAGTTAACTTATCAACCCAAAGTTTGATTATATGAAAAAATTGCTTCAACATTTGTTTGGATTGATCAACCTTGAGCGTGGTTCATGGTATTCAAATTTTTATACTTCATCCTGGCTTCATTTTCTTTGGAGAGGCTAAAAGGTGCACTGATTTTCACTTGAGTGATCATGTTTACTTTGTCTCTATTTCTTCACACTTGTGCCTTGTAACTTCATAAGATTGCACCCATCTCTCACAAGCATGACTTGTAGTATTTGAAGCTAACATTCTTAATTTCCAACTCGACACTCTCTCATCCCTTCGATTCATGCATTCTTTCTCCTATGCAATGATGAACATAATTATTGTTGATATCCTCCATTGTATGAATGCTCTCAACATATGCAAGCCCTTGGTTATTATCAAGTAGGTTGAACTTTTGATGTTCTCCACAATGAAATTTCACATAACGCTTCTTGAAATACACATCTAAATTATTTAATAACACCAAAGTGGCTTCTCAAGTAGAGTTGGGTAGTTATCCACCTCTACTAGCTAAACAACCTCAAAATCGATGTTGAATCTTACATCCATTATATCCACTAGTGCATTGTAAAAGATCCTAAAAGAATCCAGAGTGGATTCACCTTGTCAATCCAATTTTATACAATGAATTATAACAAAATAAAATCCATCCGTTACATCTTCTGATGCATTGTGAAAGATCCCATCTTATCTATCCATTTTTACACAATAAGTTATGAAAAAATAAAATCCATTGCCTTCTTTTGTTTGTAGGTTTCATTCTCCATTGCCTTCTTGTATTTATAGGTATCATTCTCCATTGCTTTCTTATTTTTATAGGTATCATTCTCCATGCCTAAAGTGTCTCTGTGAGTCAGCCAGCGAGTTTGCCAATATTGGTCCTCGGACAGCTAACAAGGGAGGGAAAGATAGCTTTAAATCATTGTTTCCGTTGACCATTCAAACGTAAACACCATTGCTGATCTCTTCGATTCCAGCGAAAATTTGCCCTTGACGAATCTTATAAAAGTTTTGAAATAAACCGTTCACAGATAAATCCGAAATTGAACTTTCCGTGGAATTTGAGAGTAAAGAGGAACTTTGTTGGCACCATCCATTGCATGTTGGTATTGATAATGGATATGATTATGCCGAATTCTACGCGGCTTTTAATGTAAGATTTGTTTTACTCGTCTCCGGGCTCCGACATTTTTTGACAGCCATCTCCGCAACTTCAAAGGCATGTGGCGTCTCGACTCCCCTTTCACATATCTACAATCCAAAAAACATAGCGCATAAAATATTAAAATGGAATTTGAAGCATCACATCATAACAGCAGCTATCTTCCTAACGTTCATAACGCTTGCATGCCTAGTTTGTTGGAGAAGACAGATAAAGACTACCTGTTTTTTATTACAAGATTCATTCTTCACATTTTGCTACTATTTCCATGAATCCTAACATTAGTTGTGCGCCAATCCAAACAAATCCTAAACCTTTGGCTAATATTTAAAAGGCACCAAAAAAAAAAGTTCTTACATCTTCCCTTAGCAAATCACAACAATTATCATGCCTTCTATTAAGTATTTTGATTGGGTTTATGTATCACAGATATTTCAATTTTTTTTTTTTTTTGGGTTGAATATTATCAAATTAATAATCATATAATGGATAGTTTTCATATTTTGAAATATAAAATACCAAATTTTATGGATAGTGATGATCTTATATTGAATATATCTATCATAAAATTAGAAGTTTAAAGAGTATATTCTAAATTATTGAGAAACATATTTCACATAATGTGCCACTTAATAAGAAATAACTTTCTAAGAAAGAGGTCATCAAAAAAAAAAAACTAAGAATGATAATGTTTTAATCATGGTTTCAAATGATTTTATAGAGACCACTTTTTGCATGTTTTTCTTAAAAAAAAGTGAATATACGGACAACGAAAGACAACAAATCATTATAGATAACGAAGCTAACTTTTTTTTTGGGTGTAAAATTCATTTCCTCTAGACACTTCGATATGACAAAGAACATCTAATAAAAGTATTACATTTTTCATTGTAATAAGTAACATTGGGATGCATTAGATTTCCCATAACTTTCAAGCCCCAAACATATCTTATGCATCTCAAAGAGGATCCTGTTGCATCTCTAAAATTTTGGGTTCCTAAGAAATAATTCTAATAATCACAACTTGTACTCAAATGATGTACTTGTAGACACCTAAAACTAGCCACCGATAACCTCCAACTAGGTTTTTGACCAATTTCTACCCAAAATGCACAATTAGGCCTAAAAACACTAAAACACACTAAATGATGTGAAATTGACATATTCAACTGCTGATTTTATCTAGAGTATCATTAAATGGGGTAATGCAATTTGTGAGCCAGCTAACTTTGATTAGATCATTTCAAGTCAAAATGCCAATTTTGCACCTGGGTGCTTTGGATTGCTCTTTCCTATCAAATATCTTACACAAAAAGTGTGCATTAGTTATTTACTATTGGTAACATCCTAAATAGGATAGTAGATCCAATGCATCTAACATTACCTTCCAATTCCAATCTAGTTGAATTTTGGACCAATAACAAGGCATTATGATTAATTCAAGTAATTTGTGCACAAAGTGCTTAAACATGGTTAAGAGTTAATTAATCCAAGTTAGAGCATAATTAAGAATTCCATGGAAACTTGTTGAATACTTTAAAAAAAAATGAATATTGAATATATACATCATCAGATGACCTCATTTCTTGAGAAGACATCCCTTGGCCATAAATGCCTCAAATATCAGAATTCATGCCTCCGATGCATCATCACAACCCTCCATGCCTCTTAATTGATCCTCTATCCCAAATATTGATGAGCCTATCTATCAATTTTAATTACATAATTAGATTAATCCTTAGCCACAAATCTCAATCTTGAAATAAATAATTCATGTTGATTCTAGCCATTTGTAAAAATATATAAATAGGAGGCCTTACCACATTATTTCTAAGCTTAATTTGTGCAAATTCATAATGCAAGATTGAATCCAAAAGCTTCAAAAAACTAGTGTTACCATGTCAAATTGATTCCAAGCTAAGACAAACCAAAGCCATAAGGTACCAAAGAGAAGAGGAGATAGACAAGCCTCATTTGATGAAAACTTCATGAGCACAAGCTGAGCAAGCCACTACTACAAAGGCATTCAGAGCATCCAAAGAAGGTGAAAGAATTTTTGTGTTTTTCCTTACTTTTTAGTTGTGTTTGTCATTTATTTTTGTTACTAAGCTCACCCTAGTAACTAGACATGAAGGTGTTAGCTTAGTGTGTCCTTTATCAATTTATTTTATGCATTTTATCACTAAAATCATTGTAATCTCCTCTTCTTAGTCAATTTTTTCATTTACATATGGCACATCAGATGGGATGAGATGCATCCCACACATGAATAATATCATTTTGTAATTTTAGAATATTCATTTAGATCATTAAAACTCTTGCAATTTGATTTTCTAACTTTTTTTTGCCATTTTTCTTTGTCATGGGTTTACACAATAACTATCATTGGTTAGTAAAACCATCATTGATTGGCATAGCCATCATCAGTCACTATTGGTATAACCATTTTCAGTTAGATAACCATAATTGGTTAGTAAGTGTCACTATCATTGGTTACAGAACCGATGTCATTCACTGTGAACATAAAATCAAGAACTAATAGGCCATTTTAAAATACTTGGTTTGGGGTCATACAAACTTCATTTTGGATGATTTTTTTTAAAACCACATGTGTTGTCCTAAATTTTTATAAATTGACATTATTTTAGCTTCAAGTTTCATATATGTTTCACAAAATTTTGAAAATCTATTTAAAATGTTTTTAATCTAACATATTTGCTTTTGGGGTGATGTCTTAAGGGTAGATAGGTAACCAATGGACTTGGAACTTGTTAAAAATGCTATTAAGACATCTTTGGCATGCTTTTAAAATGAATTAGGAATCTTTTTATGGTGATTAATAAAACATTTAGGTGATTTAGTGAATGTTTTCATAAGTTAAGCTTTCAAAGTTCACAATCTTAAGACCAAGGGGTCAAATGCACACTACCCAATCTTTCAAATTTGGTGCTTAAAAATGAACTCATATTTCTAAAAGTTTTTGGTAGTCAATAGTTGTTTGATATAATTTTTTTTAGCAGAGGGGCATTTCATGTATGCTCTTTCATTTATCCCCTTTAAGGAACCCTTGGAATCAAAAGCGCTATTCCTATTACAAAAAGCCTAGTCCAAGGCTTAGAAATAATGTCATCTAAAGCACTCCCTAAAAACTCATCAAAGTTCAGGTGACCTTGAAAATGACCCTAAAGTCTTTCTATTAGTCTTTTATTTTCATGGAAACTTGGTTTGCGAGGGGGACATCATTACCTCTCATAAGTTATTTAGGGAAGCTTTGACCTAGGGTTTCATCTCTCGATATTGAATTCACTTACTCCTTTTGATTTTCATATGAGACATATCTGTATTTGGACATCACACTACACTAAGTGAACAATACGCTGTAGTGGTTATAAAAAAGACTAGACCTTTTTACAACTAGCCATGGTCACCCAATTTCTCTACTTGTATTTTACATCATTTGATGTGAAAGTCATTATGCAATTGATTCTTTTAGAAACATTCAAAACATGATAGTTTAGTCAACCCCACATTGCCATACCCCTGCTTAGTTTTGGATGATTATACTTAGAGTATTTTGGTCATTTTTGCTTGGTATGTTTTGAGACTAAAACTTGTTTATTTTTTCATAAAGCCATTTGAAAACTAATTTGTCTATACGTCAGTATTTTTTATAAAGAGGCATTATGATATCCATTTTACAACATATTTATGCCTTGAATTTTTTTTTAAACTTGTTTGTGTCTATGTCATTTGAGTTGTAGAGGGTTGTGTTATACTGCCAAAATCATGTCAAAATATTTTGAGCCTTTTGAGTCTTTGAAACATAACATAGATCACATCATTAGAGTATGATTATATCATTAGGCTACTCAATTTGTTTCACATTGTATAAAAAAATATTTGTTTCAAACCATATCATGTATACCATTTGCACCTTTGTCTTGTGCTATCATACTGTCAAATCTTCTCTAGCTTGTTTGGTCAAATCTTAGTTTTTACTTTTGAGTTTTCAATTAGCCTTGTCAAGTTTAGATTCAAACATTGATTTATTTATGTTTAGGCCTTAATTTATGGGACTGATACATAGATCTTTCTATTTTGGGTTGCATAACTTTGGTTAATTGATTATTCAAATTTGAAAACTATTGATGATTTGTTTGTTTAATGTCTATCCTCATCATTGTTTGTGACTTTATTTGGGAGAACACAACCTTTCTAAAAGAGCCTTTTATTTTATGTCTTATACTAACTGATCATGTTTATGATTAATTTTGTGTGTTGGGTCTATGTCAAAGTTGTTTCCAAACATGTTAGATTAAATAAAATTACATCAGTCTTTGTTTCAAGTCTATCTTTTGACATTGTTTGGCCAAAAATCTTAGTGTATGCCTGTTTGTTTGAGCTAAGATTTTGACTCTGTATTTGGACAAAAGACCTAGTCACTCAACTTTTCTCTTTTCTAGTTTAGACCTTGTTTTGTATACTTTGACCTAGAGTTCTGACATACCAATTTTTATTCAGATGCTTAACCTTTTATGTGTATGACATTTGACATTAGACATTTGACATTAGATTATTTTATGCCAAGTCTTATCATAAACTATTTTGGAGATACAACTCCACTTTCAGACCATATTGGAGATACATCGCCACCCTTTCGACCAAGTTAGACCAGGTTTGAACCATTTATCCTTTGGATAGTTTTTTAGAGTTTATAGAACTTTAAGCATTTTTATTTTAAAGATTTTGTTATTTATGCAGATATGTCTAGCTACACTTATGGTGAAGTCATGTACAATCCAACTTATGATAGAATGGCTGCATAAAATATCAGTAGGAGCCTCTATAGAGAAAGATGTTATAAGGAGTTTTATTATTCTCCCTACAATACTCTATATGGAAAACATAGTCAAAATATATAAAATACAAATTCAGACCTTGATTGGTATGAAGAGGCTTGTGAGGACTTTGAATACCCAACTACAGATAATGTTGTTTGAGATACGGATCTATACCCTCTTTACAATAATCAATATGTGAAACACAATCAAGAACCAGCTTATGAGCCAACTCACAACTGAGATGATATGGTTTATGAGGAAGACTTGGATTCTTTTTCTTATGTGAGTAATCATGATTCACCACATTGTACCATTTCTATCCCAGGACCACAATGTCACACCATTCCCATACCAAGACCTCATCTTTTGGTTTGTGTGAGTAATCAAGATCCATGATGCCAAACCATTTCTATACTAAGATCTCATCCTTTGGCTTGTGCAAGCAATCACGCTTCACAATGCCCCTTCATCATTTCAGGACCTAGTCTTTTGACTTGTGTGAGTAATCAAACTCCACACTACCTTATCATTACCATTTTAAGACTTTATATTTTAGCACATACAAGCAATCATGCTCCCCAATGCCCTACCATTATCCAACCACAAACCATTCCTCATCCAATACCAATCCCATCTAAACCTTAATTGATCCAATCCTTTAAAGACCAAGATATGTTCAAAACTAGTATGTTCCAACTCATTGGAAACCAAGGCCAAGAGAACCAACCAATCTAAGATATTTTTGTTAAACCAACCACTTATGATAAGTCAATCTATGATGAATCATCTATTAATCTTATATGAATTTTCGAGGAGTCTCACTCTAACAAGCTAGTCCTTGCTGAGTCACTTCTTAATAATTATAACCACCTTTGAGAAAATCATTACCTTAACCATGTACCTATTTTTCAAGAGCCTCCTATTGATAAGCCAATCTTTGAAGAGTTGTCTCTTAACCTATTCCCATCCTAGAGGAGTCTCACTTTGATAAACTAGTTTTCATAGAGCCCATTATGCCATTATAGGTTGTTACTTATCCAAAACCAAATATTCAACAAGACATCATTGTAATAAATACCCTTCAGATGAAGAATCAGAGTTAGAGTCAAATTCTATTCTTAAATCAACATCAGATTTACTATTAAAATCTGAATCAACAACAATCTCAATATCATATTCAAAGTCCCTTGAGTTAGAATTAGATTCGGAAGAAGAATATGTTTGTGGTTATTATAACATTGGTTATGCATGCCTTGTAGATAAATTTGAATACATTTGTGATCTTTATATAGTTTTTGAGGATGAGTACTTCAGCTTTGACACAAGTTATCCTAGTATCTTCTATGAGGATTATGTAGCCTCTTCCCATTCCATTTCCATTCTATAGGCCATTACCATAAACCAAAATAACCATATCATTGACATTCCATCTCCCACAAGTGTTGATTGGGATTGAAAAAATCAAACTTTGTTAAACTGCATCCATGGTGAGATAACAGTTGAAGAAAAGAAAGGAGGCCAAGACCATATTCATATAATAGAAGAACACTCTCCTAGTGAAAAAATTTTAGAGGTGCTAGGAGACAATCAAATTCAGAACTCAACATCTTCTAGTAATTTTTTTTTATAAGTGCTAGAAGATAATCAAAGTCAAATGTCAACATTTCTTAGTGAAACCTTCTCAGAGGCACTATGAGATAATTAAGACAAATTCATTGGTGAAAACCTCATTTAAGCACTGATAGCTGAGCACAAAAGTTCTTCACTACTTGATGAAGACAAAATCAAAGATCAAATCAAAATAACTTCTTATCTAGTGCCTAATCAGATGGTAACTACTCTCAAGATTAAACATCAAAAAAATCTAGTTGTCTTATCAAGAGAACAGGTCTTTGACCCTACCACAATGAAATTTATGCTAATTCTGACATCAACAACATTACGTGTGACTAAAAGTCTTGATCTTTATTTGTTTTCCCACTATTATACATTCTATTATCATCAACCACTCCATTTCACAATCAAACCTACCATCCATTATTTATCTTTGTTTACCATCCATGGCCACACTTTCCTTTGCAGGGGATATAAAGATACCTTGTATTGACATTTGAAGGAATCAAAATCAATGACCAAGGAAGATCATACAAGCATTTTTGGCAACCAAATCTACAACCAGTTCTTGATAGAACAACTATTCAAACAAGGTATGGGGTAGCAATTAACATGATCAAATATTTTTTTGTATCATTTGTTGATTAGGATGTGCATATCCTCATCAACAGGAACAATAAAATCAAAAACCACACCTAGGCCAACCACATGTACCATATCATTTCACATTATCGTGCCATTACCATTGTTACATATCCATTTGCCATTATCATTTATTCTTGCTATTCACCCCATCACTTAGGGATAAAACTACTACCATTTTATCCAATCTATCTAGCTAATTATTATCTTTAGCAAGACCATACCATCCTATCATTTCATTCCTATCTAGACCAAAGCCTATTTTTAGTCATCCCACCCAGTCTTATTTTGATCTTGGTTACTTTGGTTCTTGCATTTTTTGTGGGGGGATTCCAATCAAGTTTCAACAATCAATTAAATATGTGTTTACAATGATATTCTATGAAAGTAGTGTGATAGTTGATCTAACAAGATATCTTTCATTTTCTATCCTATCAATTTTGTTTGTGTGAACCTGATTATAACTGCCTATGGAAAAATCAGTGTCTCACTAGTCTTATTACTAATTATAACCACCTATGGAAAAATTAGTATTATTGACCTATGCTATTGTATCCTCATTATAACCACTTATAGGCAAACTAGGGGCAACACTTGTTTATCATGCATTATTGCATCACCTTGCCATTACTAATTTCATTTGGTAGGACATTTTTCAGATTTGAGAACTTATTGGGACCTAGTTGATTTTTCCTTGCCTTTTATGTGGATGAAATTACTATGACTTGAGGTCATTTTATAAATATGTGGGTCATTCTCAATTCACATTGAGGTCACCTAAGTTTCCCTTTCAATACATTCTCACCATTTTATGAGCAACCTAAGCTAAATTCTCTCACAATTTTATGAGCAACCTAAGATAAATAAGAAGAAACTGAAATAGCCCAAATATTCATCAAACATTGGAAAGCCTTATCTAAAAATGACAAACATAACATGTTGAAAGACAAAATTTTCCACTTGTTTACAAATGATTTCCCTCCTAATATTTAGTATAAATGTAGGAACATCTCTGTAAAATCATTGGAAGAAGCTTGTTCAAGTTAAGCATCAAGTCTTCCTCATAAGACAATTTGATCCTTCCCAACCTATGCCTGAGACTCACATGCTTATGAGGCCTAAAAATAAACATGCTAACAATGATGGTGTTAAGAATACATATGAATCCATGCAAACCATCCATGTTATTCTCCTCAATGGTTGCAATGAAGTGAAATTTTACCAAACTCTTATAGGATGTCCCTTCAATCCTAACCCCAAATACATATGGGGAAACACACAAATTCTAATGAAACTCCTCTCCAACCCCAATTGGTCTTGGAAACTTTTAATAAATGGGGACTTGATTTTGTTGTCTTGATAGATCAATCATATAACAATGAGTAAATATTGGTATGTACATATTACCTAACCAAAAGTTTATAAGTAAGGGCATTAATAAATGAAAGGGTTGAGAAAGTTACATAATTATTTTATGAATAAATAGTCACAATATATGAAATGTCAAGAGAAATAGTTATATATCAAAGACTATAATTCACATACGTTTTGATTGTAGCCATTTTTAAATAATATTAAATCATACATAAAAAGTCTACTTCATATCATCCATAGTCTAATGGCCAAGTAGAAGTCACAAACATGAAATTGGAAAACATTATTATAAAAATGGATTGGGCAATATGCCTTTTGGAGGCTTCATGGGCATATAAAACTACATGTAAAATGACAATAGGGTGTACACTCTACAAGTTGGTTTATGATAAGAAAGTTTTTCTCCCCATAGAGTTTGAACTTAAAACTCTAAAGAATGCCTTGAAACTTATCATAGATTTGTCTGAACCAAAAAATGAAATAATCATGTAACTCAACTCCTTGATGAACTATGAATAGAAGCATTACAGTATACATAAATGGTTCAACAACAAAGAGTCAAGTGGTATGATTGGTTCATCAAGACATGGGAATTTCAACAAGGAGATTGGGACCTAATCTATTAATTTAAGTACAAGGATCACAATGGAAAGTTATAAAATATATGGCTTGGCACTTATGATATAGATAAATAATTCCTAGGTAGAGTAATCAAGCCAAAAATAATTGATACATAAATATTTTTTATATTAGTTAATGGTCCCGTCTCACTTTGTACAATATACCACTCTCCAAATAGGACTTGCTAAGTAATATTAGTGAAGAAGATAAACCTTGCATGGATATGGATTTTTCAATATTATTGATTGACCATGTTATCTTAGATCCCTCTAAGGATCTTGTTCAGGTTTCAAATGAGCATTATAGATCATCCTCCATTCCCTTGGATAAAGGGTAAATATAATTTAAGAGCCTTGAATAGGAAATCAATGTTATTTATATCCAAGGACTAAATGTAAATTATGACTAAAATACCAATTTTAGTCATTTAAAATTGAAAAAATTATAAAACAAAATAAAAAAATGAAAACCTTTGAAAAAAGTTGACAGTCTTGGTTATAAAATCAATTTACTAGCTAACCAATAATTGAATAAATAAAATTGATTGGAAAACCATCTTTCTAACCAATCAAGTGAAAACATATATAAAATACACACACACACACACACACACACACACACACACACACACACACATTTGGCAACCAACTCATATTCCTCTATAGGATATGTACAATTGTTGCAAGTAGTTTATAGGTAGTTATATATTACATCTTGTTACTATAGATTATCTATAAGTAGCTATGGGTTACATCCTAGTTATTAGAAGAGATGTAGTAGTTGATGAGAGTTAAGTAGTAGTTTCTAAGTATTAAGTATCAATTTATATAGGTTATTAGTAGATGTTATACGATAAGTTGTAAATGCTACAAGATGAAGGTAGATATAATAGGATGCATGAATACAATTACTATGGGTTAGGAATGGATGTTACATGCAACATATAGTTGCTACATGTTGTTTGAAATTGTTCTAGATTTCCCAAAAAGTACTACAAGTTTCACTTACAACAACCTACAAACCCCCAACAACTCATCTTTGTAATAATACACATATTCCTAACTTACAAGCCCCATAAGTACTTAAAAATATATGCATTAAATGAATATCACCATAAACACTTGGCCCATATCAAATTACTAAAAGAATTATACCCATGTCTCTCAAAAGGTCAAGTAGAATCAACACCACTCTTGGATATTATCACTAGGATTAGTGTTACTTTTAAATAAAATAATCACTACCATATTATTTTATCTTTCTCATGCTTGTTTTTTATCTACCCACTATAGGAATAAAATAACTATTTTTTTAAAGAAATTGGAATCCAATTAAACATTACCATAAAACTTCCAACCCACTCATCACCTGAAATCAACTATTAGATATAGATCTTAAGGAAGATGATTTTAGAAAATATTTTTTTCTTCAATTCTCACATCATCCTCAATGACTACTCAACAAGTTGTAGAGACTAATCCAAACACTAACAAAACATAATCAAACCATAACATACAAATTGGAT